>JXCR01147164.1:653341-681230 GCA_002079205.1 Phalaenopsis hybrid cultivar
GCTTGAGAAAGAACTTGAAGCTTTGAGAAGAAACTGAAATCCTGCACCACCTCTGCCGCCGTCGACAACCGCCAACCGCCGTCGACAATCGCCAACCGCCATATTGCAGTCAAACAACGCCGACCGCCGTCAGTCATTGTCAGCCACCGTTGACCACCATCGGTCAAACACCGCCAATCACTGTCAATTGTTGTCAGTCGACGTTGTAACTTGGAAAACCTGGTAACCACTTTCTGCCCATGAGACAAGTAGTTGCAGTTGTAATCGTCTTTTTATAGTGGAACTCTTCAGCTGGGTCAGTCTCGGTGGTTTTTCTCATTCCTGGTTTCTCATAAAAACTTTCAAGTGTCATTATTAGTTTCTTTTTATTTTTTGAGTGTGTGTTGAAACTTCGTATCACTCTAAGATGATAATATGTTACTCTACTACCCTTAATTTTCTAGCTCACATCAGTTTGACGTCGTCTGTGGGAAGCGAAGTCTTGTTCGCTATTCTCTTTAACTCTAAGACACCTAGCCCCTAATTCGTTTCCTAATTATGTAAATCATTCAACTGACGAAGTAACCTCCTTTACATCTTGAAGATCATTTCCGAAGCATTCAATGTGGGGGGCAACCTTCACCGCAGTCTTGAAAGGTTATTCACGTTAACGTCCTGGGCATGATTGTAGCTTGGTTGTCTTCTCTCATCTTTTTCAGACACAACGCCTTTTGCAAATTCTTTCAATTGTGGGGAAATCTTCATTATAGTCTTGAAAGGCCGTTCATGTTAACGTCCCGTGCACAATTTTGGAAAAACAGTCATCCCACATTTCATTTAGATAATAAGGCTTTGAAAATCGCTCTTAGACTGGGAGCAATCTTCGTCGTAAATAACGCTTCCTTACCGCCCCCTCACTATACGAGAGTTCTTCTTTCAACAGATCGAGAAGCTGATCTCTCCAAGGCTCAATACATGGGGTATTTTACAAGCTCGCATGGAAAACGCCCCTTGTTGGGGAGCAAAAAATTCAAAAGTAGCAACTAACGCGTTCTCATACATTATTCTTGAGTATGACTGTAACCATATTTCCAAGAAAACCTATGACCCATTGAGACCTACGCCCCAGTCTCGAGAAATGCAGAGCATCTCTAACACCTTATTCTAGACTTAATCAATTCCCTCTGAGGGACTCAATTTGACCTCTTTCATTACAGACTGTAGTCGTCAAGCAAAAGCTCCAACTTACGACATGGAATATGTCAAAATTTCTTAGTGGATTTTTTCCACCTCTTTCATAACAGGTTACGGTCGTCAAACAAAATTTTCAACCAACAAGTCAAGATAGGTCAACTATCCTCGGTGGATTTTATATGACTTTGTTCTTTGCTGGTTAATACATTCGAGCATCTCCGGTTATACCACTCAGAACTGGTCTTACATCAGTAATAGATTCTTCTTTCAATCATGCCCTTGGATGTCAAGCCCAAGAGGCAAAATTAGATGGCAAGATTTAGTGTCTTTCGAAGTTAAGCCCAAGTGATAAGACTCGATGAGACTTTTATAGTTTTACGTACTAATTTTGTATGCAAAAAGTCTAATGGAAATAAATTTTTTGTTATACCTAATTAACCAATAACTTTGATACACCATCAACAAAATTCCATCCTCATGCACAAATCTCGAGGCATTACACAGATCTTAAGGTAATTTTGTAAGTAAAAAATATTCAGATCTCGATAAAAAGTCATCTAGTACTTTGATTTCAACAAAATTATAGTCAAACTGTCCGACTCAACAAGAAGAACCAAATATTACCAAATCTGCTCCAATCCGAACCAAGTCAAGCCTTTATCAAGCTATTAAACTCCTTTTGAAAGTTTCCTAGGCACATTTAGAAGGTCAAACGAATGTCAATTCTGACGAGTCTATAGTCAAATCGAGCATCTTGACAAGACGAAACCAACGAGCCCGAGATCACCCAATTCTGACATCATTAAATCACTCAAATGTTCATCATATGTCATCTGGTCGAGGGAAGCCCTCTAAACTGTCTGATCAAAGTAATTAATATTTCTACATTAATTGCACCAGCAACTCTACAAATAGAGCCCCATCCCTCTCATGAGAGGGGTAGGGGCATGATACTTGAAAGAACTTGAAACTTTCAAAGGAAACTAAAGTTTAGCACCACTTTTGCCGCTGTCGACCACCTCTAACCACCGCTGACCGTCGTCGACACTCAGGTCGCTATCAACCACTACTGATCACCTCGAAATCATCTTTATATAATGAAATTTGGAAAACTTAGTAACACTTTCTCGCCTGCAGGGCAAGTCCCGCATGTGGGGCAAGTGGTTACAACTGCAATCATCTTTTTATGGTGAAACTTTTCAATTAAGTCAATTCCTGTGGTTTTTCCATTTCCGTGTTTTTAACCTAAAAACTTCTGGTGTTATTAGTAGTTGTTTACTCTTTTCTGAGTGTATGTTGAATCTTTATAACACACTAACACTATAATCTGCTATTCTACCGCAGTGAATTTTCTAGCACACATCAAACTTTTCAATCTCTAAATTTATCATGATTATCATTTATATAACTAATTTGTGTGCAGAATTCATGGGCTCAGAAACAACCAAAAATACACATGATTAAATTTTTATATATTGATATATCCCTCTTTTAAAATTTTTATTTTTATTTATAATATTTTTTGTGGCTGCATAAAATGATTTATTTTACGTCTAAAAAATAAGTATTATTATTTTAATGAAAATGAATTGTGCCAGAAGATTCGTGATGATAAAGTAATGAATTATTGTCTTATTGTTCTACAAGAGACGAGCGCGCTCAGATAAAAAATAACTTGTTGAGGTATCAAAAGTTTTTACTTGAAAAACTTAGAGAAGAGAAAATTGGTCTTGTGAGTTGATGATTACATGTACAACCCCTTTTCCTATAAATGGGAAAGTATCACACAGTTGCTCAAGTTATAACGTTCGTGCAAAAAAATCATTGCACCGCAGTAGGGAACAATCACAACAGAGAATAATTGTTCTAGCTTCAATACACCATCTTCGGGGATGGCTTGACATTTGAGATGATGCACTACTTCGTAGGTTGCAAGGTGATTCAGTGGTGTCGGTTGTTGTTTTGCGCATGTTTCACTGTTACAAGCGAGCAACTATGGGTGTAAATGAGCCGAACACGAGCGAGCCCAGGCTCAACTCATGTTCGCCTCGTTTATATTTCGAGCTCAAAAAGTGTGTTCGTGTTCGGCTCGTTTGCTTAGCGAACCGAACACGAGTCATTCACGAACAAAGAGTTATTTTGACAGCCCTAATCACATAGTTATAAGATGTTAAGGATTGGGGCAAGATTTAAAATATCATTTGAATCTGATATAATAATTTTTATTCTATTTTCTTAATTAATACTTTTACTTGATTATAAATCATTGTAGCTTTGTAGTTAATCAAATTTTTTAAAAATACCACTTTTCAAAGATATACATGCACACACAGAAATATATATATGTGTGTGTGTGTGTGTGTGTGTGTGTGTGTGTGTATAATTAATTAGTAATATTTCGAGCCGAATACGAATGAACAAATATTTGCTAGTGTTTGACTGGTTAACTTAGTGAACGAGTCTAACATGAGCTGTTCGCAAACAACGAGCCGTTTTGACAGCCCTATGAGCAACAATCGATGGTGATCTGTGGCAACCAATGGCTGTCAGCGGCGGCCGCTTGTGAATGACTAGGGGTGGTCAACCAAGGTCAGCGACTGCAGAAGCTTGAAGTCTTAAGCGGTATCATTGGTGCCGAACACCAGACTTCAGCTCCCACTTCTCCCGGCTCAGGTCTTCCTCTGGCTCAGGGTCTAATCCCCTCCCACGAAAGGGGCAGGATTCTATTTATAGAGTCTAGATTACAAATAAGAAAATAATTCAGACCACTATGATTGAAAGCTCCAGTGATCCAGTTATGTTTAATTTTGTTTATTTATATTTATAACAATTTCTTGCGATATGCCTGCAAAAACTGTTTATTTCACTTCTAAAAATTAAATAGTGCTATTTTAATGTAATATTTAGAAATTGACACCTCTTTATAAAAATATGAAAATTGAAACATCTATATAAATATATAAAAATTATGTGATATTTTTTTAGCTCAACCGGTGAGTATTATCACTTACGTAAAAATAAAAAAAAATAAAAAGGGTCGAGAAAGCGATGGTGATATGTGGCAACCGATTGTTGTCAGCAGTGATCGTTTGTGGATGGCTAGAGGTGGTCAACCAAGGTTAGGGACTGCTGGAATTTGAAGTCTTATGTGGTATCGTCGATGCAGAATACCAGACTTTAGCTCCCTCTTTCCCAGGCTCAGGTCTTCCTCTGGCTCGGGTCTATCCCATCCAAAAAATATGATAGGATTATATTTATATATTCTAGATTACAAATAAGGAAATAATTCAGACCAATATGATTGAACGATCCATCGATCCACTTATGTTTAATTTTATTTATTTATACTTATAAAATTTTTGTTTATTTCACTTGTAAAAATTAAATAGTGCTATTTTAATGTAATGTTTAGAAATTGATATTTNATAAAAAAACTCACACACCCAAAAATATTAGGCCTTGAACACAAAATCACATAACTGGAGACAAACCACTCAACTACTTGGTTAAGGGTTCATTGGAGGGTGGCTTCAGCATTTTGTAAATGTGATTGTGAACCTGTTATGGGGAAATTAACTTTTTACAAAGCTTTTGTGGCAATTATATATATATATTTTTTTCCGAAAAGTCAGGCAACAACTTTCTTAAAGTTATCAATTTTTTTTTTAAATTCAGTTGTGAAAAATAAATTCTCATTATAAAAATTTCTAGAAAACAGTTCCCCAGATATAGCTGTGATGACAGTCTGAAATGTAACTCAGGCAAGAAACTGTCCCAAATAGACCCCAAGTGGACTGCACAAATATGATAAGTTTAGGCAAAAAAGCATTGAACTTAATGAGTGAATCTCAAGGACTTCAAAATACCTTCTCAATCCAAGCAAATGTTATATCAAACAAGCTTTGTTCCAGCAGCAACTCTCCCACTGCATGCAGAATTTCATTAGCTACTTCATGTGAGAGCTCACTGATAACAGGCCCAGATCTCTCCATCAGCTTCACAAGCAGCACATCATCACCTGTGGACAGCACCTCCGCATATGCTGAATCTACATCACCAATATCAATCAAATCTACTGCACGAGTCCATGTGTCCCCCTCCTGGACGGAATTACCATCTTCCATAGCCACTCTGGGAGTAGGCCGTTGCGTTCCGGCTCGAGAGGTTGCATTATCTTCTCCAGCGACTCGGATGGCTTCCAGGGTAGCCTCGTCCTTCGAGGCTTGCCAAACGCTCCTTGCAGAAGGACCTTCGCCAAGCCTAAGTTGTCCTTCAACTTTGTCCCAAACCCTCCTGCTACTGACTTGATCGCCACCAGAGGCCATAAGACCTCTCCTACTGCTTAATACTCCATTTCTTGGAGCCGTGTGCGTGTATGAATTCCATATCACAGAATCAGGCCTCCTTGATTCTCTTCCCCTTGACACAGAAGCCATGCCATCAGTTGATGCATACCTTTCTGGCCGGACAAACTTTGAAGTAGTGGATCTTCCGGGTGATCCCTCGAAGCCGATAATCATATTTCCTCCTCTCCTTCCAGATGAAATTGACAAATCTCGCGCCATTTCTTCAACAACTCGCTCAAGCCCATGGACTCTGTCCTCCAGGGTTATTAAGCTATCATGGGAGCCTTGCATGAAGTCCTGGAATGATTTAGAGGACATGAATATCAGTAGCGTTCATAAAAGTAAATAAAGGTTCAAATTAGTCAAACAAGGTTAATTATGTAAAATAGCAGCATAAATCATAGATAGAATTAATGTGTTCCTTTCTAGTAGTAAAGCTCATGAGGAATTCAGCTAATCAAAACTAAACATGATTCTTTATTATTTCCACCACCAACATATTCATAAATAGTCTTGTCTCACAAATTTAGGGTCCAAAATGAAGATAAAGTATGATTTCCATGCATAAAATTAGCCAAACATTTGAACCGAAGCATATATGAGTTAGAATAAAAAGGAATAAATTGGCAATCATTATTCATTTCCAATGGCAAGACGCCAAAACAGGTCGAGTCAATTGTTCTTATTTTACTCTAATTTATGGAGCCAAAATTAAAAAAAATTCATTAATGTTGGAATTGGGCAACAACAAAAAAAAGTTAGACAACACTTTCTCAAATTTCCTCTCTCTAGCTCTTTGGTTCCACGAGTATCTCTAGAACAGGAGCTCTCCTCTCTAAGCCTGAACTCTAAAATCTCTCAGCTACAGCTCCGATATTGGATATTCTGACTTTCCTTCCCAAATTCTCTAAGACATTCATTTATAAAGGTAGGGAATGTAATTATAATCGAAAAGAAGAAAACAGTAAATGTAGAATATGATGCTAACTATCTTGTCAAAATGGCTACATTAAATCATAAATAAAAAATATGGGAAGGTAGCATGGATTTTAGTGCCAATTAGTGAACCACTTGAGTCACATTGGCATTATAAATATATGATAATTTATTTTGCTACAGAGTCGGTCAACTCTTCGCTCGCATGTATCTTTTTAAGACCTTTTCTGAGTTCCTCTTAATCTCACCAATTCTTTTCAGCTACAGTAGATTTGCCCCTACAATGAACCAATCTTCTTAAGTTGACCTCCATTTTGCCTTCTCAAAGTCATTAATCTCTTGCTCATATGCCCCGTCTCTTCCAAAGGTATCCACCCTTAAGAATCGAGTTGTAAGAAAGGGAACAACTTAAATTTGGCTAATTGCTTCTCTTTAGGAACCAATACAGCACAATGGCTCTTTGGCAGTTCATTGTGGTTCTCTCTACAAAAGTTAATATTCTATCAACTGATCCTCCCGACCTAGTGTTAGATCATGGATAGAAAGGACTTCTTTTACTTCACCAACATAGAGTCTCAAATTGCTTCACATTTTGCACATTCACCACTGAGTAGATCACCATGCAGGCGGCCAGAGCTAATGCATATTTATTGTCCCATATCATCTTCAAAATCTTGAAGGGACCATACTAACTTGGCTCGATCTTCTGGCCTTATCCTAGTAAATCTCTGAAATGGAGACTCCAAACTTTTCTATACTCAGTGTTGATTGCACCAACACTTAAAGCACAACTATGATCTGGCAAAGAGTGAGTTTTTTTGGAGTCTCCTATTTGCGTTCACCCATGGCCTTCATGTCAATTCTTGAGGCTTCTTATTGATTTTGCCAATAACTCTACTCTAAATGGTCTTTGAGGCAGTAACCTTAGGCAGGTCTCAAATGAAGTGCAACTTATTGGATTGCATGTTACCCACTTAATGCATACTAAATAAATTGCAAAATTTCGACACAAGCTTTCAAAATTCATGAGTTGAATCCTCTCACCATATATACAGCTCTATTTACCACCCACATTTGGTTGTCCGTTTGTGGATGAAAGTTTAATCTCCTCTTCAATCTAGTATCCATCACAATCCACGATAATTTTCAAAAACTACTAAGGATGCAATTTTCTATTTGAGATGTTTGAACTACAAATAAAAAACACGCCAAAATATCCTTAAAAAGAAGATGCGTAGTTTCTACTTTGACGCCGTGAGTACTATCATCTTCTAAAACTTTTCCAACATAATAAACACATAGTTAAGACCGCAAAAAGTTGAAGACAACCCTGATAGCATGCCCATGTGCAAAGCCCTTGTTTCTACTTTGAAGGATTTTAGGTGCAGTAGGTTTGCCCCGTACTCCACAACTCTTCATGGAGGCAACCCTTTCAATTAACTATCAAAGACCAATTATTGCCCAAAACTGAACTCTAATAGAGTTTTATAAAGTTAGCCTTTCTGTCCTCTTAATAATCTCTTTATTTTATTAATCCCACGAAGTATTCCTGCAACAAACTAGTTAGATAAAAACTCCCAAGTTATAACCCATCATTATACGACGACTGAAAGAAAATTTTGATCCTCCAACATCCAGAAAAAACTAGCCAGCATGCAAATCTGAAAGAAATAAACTAAACCTAATCTTAATGATCAAACACAAACCTTTAATAATAAAAAATAATAAAAGTAATAAAATAAAATAAAATAAAACACAAACCTGCAACATTTTCATAAGAAGTACTTGTTGTCTCTCTAAGTGTGATAACTGCTTCTGAATGCCCAACCAATTTACTTTATTATTCAATAAAGAGCTTTCAACTAGAACATCAACTCGAGAGATACTGGAACGGCCTGCAGAAGAGTCCCTAGGCCTCAATTGCTCGGCCCGCTTATCTCGAGCAACGAAATCGGATATTTGTTGTCTGCCATGTGGACCTAATCTTCTTTCACTAGTATTATAACGATGATATTGATCAAAATTTTGATTAAATTCACATCCAGCATCAACAACATGAACGAATGCACCCTTGGGATCACCATCAGCTGCTCCTTTTTCTTCTTCGTCTTTAGAATGTGAAATCTGAGGGTATTTACGAGGTACCACAACTTCAACAGGTACATCATCTGAAATTCTTGATTCGAGTTTTTGGAAGAACTCTGGGTTTAACTCTTTGTCTTTCAAAGATGGTGCCTTTATCTTTAGTAAATCTGCTGTATTCTCTGGTAGGGTAGGGCCTTTCCGTGAAGAATCAGAAGATGAATCCTTCACAGATTCTGATCTCTCACTATTGAGAGTCAAATCTTTACTGTCCAACTTCAATTCCAAATCTCCAGATTCACCAACTGTAACACCAGTGGAACGAAAGTACAGATATTAACTTGAAAGAAATAGAAGCAAATCTCTACTCTATAGTAAATAAAAATTGAACCGGTTAATATTGTACCTTTCAAGCTCTCAGCTGTGCCATCCTCCCCCTTCTCTAAAATCATTTTCCATAATTGTAAAGCCTCCATTACACTCTCTCTCACGGGCTTAACCTGGTTTAAAAGCAACATAAGATGATTGAGCAAACTTGTAACCAGAATGATTTAAGAAAAACAGAGTTAGCATATCTTGAAATGAAAGGCTCATTAAGAAATGAAAGGTCATCAATCTTTTTCTGAAAATAAGAAGAGAGATGTGCATGCATACCACTCAATTCCCATGTATTTACATACCTAATGCCTAAACTTCAACTTTTTTATACATGCCACCTTACCTATGCATGAAAATGTGTATTTCACTTAAAATAGTGGTATTTTTTTATGTGATATGAATGATTTGGGTGATGTAAATGTAAAATTTAAAACTTAGGAGTTATATATGTAAATACGTAAGAACTAGGTGGTATGAAACAGGAATACACACCTTGTCAAAACGGCAAGATTCCAAAGAAGCAATAGTTTGGGATGCCCAATCAGCAATTATATGGCTTGCTTGGGCCAAGACACGTAATGTATCAGCAGCGGCTTTACGAGTTGCCCAATCGGTATTTTCGAGACATTCACGTGCACTTTGCAGCACAGTAGGCATACTCTGGGAACTGACTGCTCCAATCTGCGATAATTTTAAGATTATTATTTACAGTAAATCCAAAACAAAGCTTCTTCTGAGATATTTATTAGAAACGAAGATTAGACACAACACAAATGCTTTAGGCCGTAAGATTGCTTTTATGTATGTCAATCAATAGCTGAGTATACATGACTTTATTATCAGAGATCATTTTGATCGAGTAAACAGCAAGCCAGACTGTTTGAAATTGGACAAAATGCTAGTCAGATTAGCACATTCAGCTTAGAAATTAAATACAACACCATGTAAAGATTAACACCTAATGTTTAGTTGGCACGTCGCTACTTACATATGCTATTTTATATCATTAATTATCTTTTAAGATCTCCAAAATGGTTTCAAAAGTTCAAAATGCAAATATATGCAAGTGGTCTTGCTAAAAGAACAATTTTCCACATGATTGTTAGAAACGGTGGAGCCCGGTCCACTTTGCTTAGGCGTTTACTTTGCTTTAAGGAGTCACACATCTTCACAAATAACCACTCCCGCTTTTGTGAAGTGAAGCATCTCTTCGCTCCCTTCTATTCGTGATAAAAGCTTCGGATGACTCTCCTTGGGTTAAGAAGTCACGCTTTGAGTTCTTCAGTTTCCTCGGGATAGAGGAAGGTTTTTTCAGGGCAGAGGAAGAGAAGTGCAAGCGGTAGTTCCCTGCGGCAGAAGAAAGAAGAAGAAGATTGTTTTCCCTAAGCTTCTTTTTGGTGGCTTGTGGCAGAAGAAAAATTGAGTTTATTTCTCTTGTAAGTTTGTCTTCTTCGGTGTATCTCGGCGTAGAGTTTTCTTCGGTGTATCTCGGAACAGAGAGAGAATAACAGAGAGAGCAACAAAGAGTGAGAGATTCCTCTTATAAGTCGAGGTGATCGACTGATGTAAATTCCTCAAGTAGTAAAATCCTCTGCAACTCCGTGGACGTAAGCAATTCACCGAACCACGTAAATCTGTGTGTTCCGCTGTGTTATTCTTTTCTGGTGTGATTTTTCTCGTTTTAATTTTCAATTCGTCGATCGTTCTCCTGTTTGATTTATTTATATACTACATCAACTGGTATATCTAGATCTCGCAACAACAACAATGGTATCAGAGTTTTGTTCGAATATGAGGAAGAATGATGGCTGCAGATGAAGTCAAGTTTTCAGGGATCGAAAAATTTGATGACACAAATTTTGGTTATTGGAGAATGCAGATAGAGAATTATCTTTATGAGAAGAAATTTCATCTTCCGTTGTTGGGGAAAAAACCTGAAATGATGGATGAGACTAAATGAAATTTGTTGGATCGACAAGTTCTGGGGGTTATTTGATTGATCCCATTGAGGTCCGTTGCACACATCGTCGTCAAGGAAAGGACGACTGTAGATCTGATGACAACCTTATTAGATAGTTGGGAAGTCATGAGGATAACAATTAGCAGGTCTGCAGGTAAATCTAAACTGAAATATGATGATATTTGTGATTTGATTTTGGTTGAGGAAGTTTGCAGGAAAGATTCTGGCGATGTCTCAGATTCGAGTTCGGTACTGAATGTTGATTTCAGATGGAGATGACATGACAGGAACTCAAGTATAGAGAGATCAAAATCAAAGTTTAATAAGCAGACAACTTGTTGGAATTGTGGCAATGCTGACTGGAATCCAAAGAAGATGGAGAATGATAGCGCAAATGTGGTATCTGAAGAATCACATGATGCACTACTGTTAAAAGTTCATAGTTCTGTTGAAGACTTGCTGTTGGATTCAGGGGGCTTTGAATGTGGTAGGAAATCTACCAGAGACCACAGTGCAGGACAGTGATGAAAGTGAAGAGAAAAGTGGGTCTGAGACACTCATTCCTATTATTCTACAAATAGATGTTAAAAAACCACAGATGCAAGATGAAAGTTCGAGCAAGTGAGAGCTGACATAACTTCCACCGGAGAAGAAGACATTGCACAACAATTGGGTGTACCAGGTGAAGACTGAGCGTGATATTAGTAAGAAGTACACGGCTAGACTTCTTAAAAAAGGTTTTCAGCAAAGTCAAGATGTTGCCTATGCAGTGGGAGTTGTAAGAAGAGACAAGAGTGACCCAAGAAATAGCTTGGAGGTGCAAAGCTATGTGGAGTCTGCTGATATGTTAACTAAGAGTGTTACTCTTGAGAAACTGGTACACAGCTTCAGTTGGTCTTATAGAGTGAAGACAGAGGCTTTGAGTTGCAGAGGTGAAGGATTCAAGGTGGAGGATACATGTTAAAGAAAAAAGGCGACACCGCCAGTGGAGGATATCAGTTTGAGGAAGAATATGTTACAACCTGTGTACCGGTCTCCAAGTTGGAGAATTGTTAGAAACGGTGGAGCGGTTCACTATGCTTGGACGGTTACTTTGCTTTGGAGAGTCACACCTCTTCAAATAACCACTCCCGTTGTGTGAAGTGAAGCATCTCTTCGCTCCCTCCTACCCGTGATAAAAGCTTCGAATGACTCTCCTTGGGTTAAGAAGTCACACTTTGAGTTCTTCTTCGGTTTCCTCTGGATAGAGGAAGGTTTCCTCGGGGCAGAGAAAGAGAAGTGCAAGCGGTAGTTCCTTGCGGCAGAGAGAAGAAGATGAATATTGTTCTCCATAGGCTTCTTCTTGGTGGCTTGTGGCAGAAGAGAAATTGAGTTTATTTCTCTTGTAAGTTTGTATTCTTCGGTGTATCTAGGTGTAGAGTTTTCGTTGGTGTATCTTGAAACAGAGAGAGAAGAACAGAAAGAGCAACGAAGAGTGAGAAATTCCTCTTGTAAGTCGAGGTGATCGACTGGTGTAAATTTATCAAGTAGTAAAATCCTCTGCAACTCCGTGGACGTAAGCAATTTGTCGAACCACATAAATTTGTGTTCCGATGTGTTGTTCTTTTCTAGTGTAATTTTTCTCGTTCTATTTTTCACTTCGTCAATCGTTCTCCAGTTTGATTTATATACATACCACATCAACTGATATATCTAGATCTCGCAATAACAACAATGATGATTGTTATCATACTAGAATTAAGAATCAATAATGAGGATATTATATAATTGTTATATGAAATATTCTCTTGTGTAATTATTTCTTTCTGATTACTTGTATTTGTCCATATATAGGAGCCAACACTATTTAGAATATGTATAGTAAGTTTTCAATATTTATGAAATAATGATTAGCTGTAACCATATTCCAAGAGAAAAGCAGATGCCACTCTCTTTAAAACTATAATTCCAGGTTATGGATCAAATATCAACTCAATACTTAAGAAAATAATAATAATAAATAAATAATAAAATTCAAACGACAATATTGTACCACTACATGCAATATTCCACTTGAGATGTGCCATACAATTTATAACTTTCAGACAAATGATTGCGAAAACCAATATTCACTTTAAGAAAATTTTCAGATATAAAGATTACAATGTAGCATGGTGTTTTATTTAACATCCTGTGTAACTTTTTACGTCAAATGTAAAAATGATTTCTGGTGAGATATTTAAGCAAGTTGACCAATCTTGGGGTTGAAATGACATTAAAATTTATAGTTAAATTTATGCCAAAAAGTTTTTTTTTTTTATGGGTAATACGTTACTGCTAATAATGGTATATGAGCTTCTCGAGTTGGCTTTTCTTGTCCTCAATACCAACTTAAATCATCTCAATAACCCAAACAAAAGAAAAAATGCTTTATTTAGTTTCCAAGACTAATTGATAATGGTTTCAGCAAGACGCCAAAGGTTATGAGAATTTTTAGGAAGCTGATAACTTTTTTATTTAGAAAGCTTTGTCTGAATCTATTTACGGTTTAAAATCTCAAGTAAATGAGCTTCGGGGCATCTCATCTGACTCAAGCGTGGCTTATTTGTAAAAATACAAGCGCTGGCTCAGCTTGAGATGTTAAGGAAGGTGTAGACCCGGTCCACTTCCTATTACAACAGATTCTTTGATAAATTGATTCTAATTTATCNCTGTTTTAAGGGATATTTGCATACATACCACTAGAAATATTGATATTTACAAATTAAGCACTTAGCTGATATTTTTGAACTACCGTAGCAATGTATTTATGTATGTCATAATCAAAAACGAAAAATATGGGTTGGGCGTTTATCATGAATTTTGATATTTGAGTGAGAATTGAAAAATGGATAAAAAAGAGTGGTTGATTTACAACTAATTTTGGAATGTNCACTATTTTAAGGAATATATGCATACAGACCACTAGAAATATTGATATTTACAAATTAAGCACTTAGCTGATTTTTTTGAACTACCGTAGCAATGTATTTACGCATGCCATAATCAAACAATTGAGAATTTGACAAAAACGAAAAATATGGGTTGGGCTTTTATCATGGATTTTGATATTTGAGTGAGAATTGAAAAATGGATAAAAAAGAGTGGTTGATTTACAACTAATTTTGGAATGTATGTATGTAATTGCCCCTTATTTTAAATTAGAATGTTGTATTAACTTAATTTCACTTCTAAGAATAAATCTAATTTTTGATGTAAAATAAATGAATATTTTGTTTGGTTTTGATATAAATATATTATTTAACTTATTTTAATAAGTAAATAATAAATTATTTTTAATAATCATAAATTATTCTATCATTACTAATTTCCTTGTTGAGTGCTCATAGATTCGGTGTGATAAAGTTATATATTAAAGCATTAGTGTTGTTCGAAGATACGACATGCACAAAAGTTTAAAATCGATAGAAAAGGCAATAGGAGTTTTTGTGGAAAACTCGAAGGGGCTAAAATCACGAGGCTTGGCTCAATTGAAATGATTTCAATATGCCTATTTGAGTCAAAAAACTTTACCAACCCTTAATAGTCAGAAGCAATATTATGTATAAAAAAAGGATATAGCCTTTGCTAGGGAAGTGACAAAAAATGCCGAGAAAATGACGGCGACCTAACATCTGTGAAGAAAAGCACATGATAGAGATTATATGCCAGAAAATTTGTCATTAGTGTATTCAGTAGGGGTGGCCGGATAACACTGGTTGGGAAGCGATAACTTTAGTTTAACAGTGGTAGTGATTCGATGGCGGTGGTCAGGCATCAATGATCTGATTGTGGCGGTGGACTCGTGACAACGACGGTGACCAAACAACTATGGTTAGATGGTGGCTGCGACTTGATGATGGTGGCAGGGTAGCAGCAGTCAGAGAGTGGTTGGAAAGCAGCAACAAAGCTTTGGCAAGGACTGTTGATATTGGATGAGAAGCTACGATAACAAGCCAACAGTGGCGACAGCTCAACAACAACAGTTGGTCGGCAATGGCGGCGGCTCAACGATAGTAACCATGAAGCAATGGTTTGATAGTGGCAACGATCGATGAGTGATGGTATGCAGTGGTGGAGCTCAACAACCTTCAAGGGCTTAAAGACTTTAGCTTTCTCCTCAAGGTCTTGGAGCTTCTTAAGCTTTCATCAGTGGATGGCAGTTGATGGTGTTGGACGGGCAGTGGTCAACGACGGTTGGCGGATATGGAGGGTGGCGGTTATCATCTAGTCTTCTCTGCATAACATGCTATGGAATTCATCTTCCCTTCCCCTCCAAGTGAAGAGAGCATGACAACCTGAACTCTCACTCATCAATGTATTATCTGTTTTAGCGTAGCAGCCTCACAGTTGTGTCCCGTTGGCGTAACTTCTCAGGAGGACACCCATCCTAGGAATACTCCAGGATAACCTTGCTTAGCTTTGGAGTTTCTAGTGAAATGTCATTGTTAAACCAAAATGACACCTCTTGATGTTTGAGTTGGACTTCAATCCACTTAAGGGGGCTTATAATCTCCCTTACTTAAGTACCCACGTCCTTGTCAGTGCTTTATACCCAGAATCATCCACCATACATATAAGATTCTAGATGTGGCATCTATAAATTCAAGAGGTTACTCTCATAGCGTATCACTTTGTTCTGTATGACACCTTGTTCTCATCTTTCAATTGGAGCAATGCTTTGATACCATATGCAACTGCCCAAACTTTGTCCATTTTGGCATAACAGTCTCACTGTTTTGTGCCATTGGTATAAATTTCCAAGAGGTCACCCATCTTAGAGTGCTCCAGGACGAGCACACTTAAGTTTGGAGTTTCTGATGAAATTCCATCATTGCACCAAAAAAGACCCCTTGATGTTTAAGAATTTGCCTTCTAACTGCTTAAGGGGCTTCATAGAGATGGGGTCTATTTATTGGCTTTTTAGAGGGGCATTTTTGTTTGTTTGTTTTTTATTAACTTCCCTAGACGTTCCATATTGATATCCCTTGATTCTAGAATTTTTTAATGATTTAAGTACTTTAATCACCTTGGAATTGAGTGATTTTAAGATCTTTGGATTCCTCTTATCGAGATATTCGATTTGATTATAATTATGACAAATTTGAAATTCATCGGACCATTCAATTGGTAATCCAAAACCTTCAAATGTGCTTCAATGACTTGATTTGGGCTTGGTTTTACTTGGATTGACCCATCTTTGATATCATTGGGTTTGTCTTGTTAAAACAATTAGTTTAACTAGAAACTTGCTGAAATTAGTGCTCTAAATGATCTTAACATTAAATTTGGAAGATTTCTTATAAAAAACACCAAGATTCATGCTAGATAATAAAAATTTATTGAAAAAGCATCAATAATATTGATCATATTGTTTAATAGTACTTGTTGGAAAATTCACAAAACTATATACTTGTATGATGTGCAAGTATTTAGAATCTTTTGGATATTGGTAAATCAAGTCAATGAACCCACAAAGTAATGACTCCACAAAAACTTATTGAGATTCCTTGGGATTGTTGTTTCCCTTCCTAGTTTTATGATATCTAACAAAATTTAACATAGACATATATATGGATTGAAATGCACTTGAGTCATGAAATGACTGTTGAGTTATATACTAGTGAGACTTGAATGGACTAAAAGTGATTGCATTGAAAAATATAAAGATGTTTGTCATTGACTAATCATAACTATGACCATATTAGACATTAGTTTAGCGCTACGAAAATTTTCATTTAGTCATTTTGAGATCTAAAAATGACTTGATGTCATTCACTTCATCACATTCTATTGTTCATAAACTTTAGTACTAAAATAAACTAATTTTAAATAAAATAAATGATCGAAACTAATTCCTCCCCCAAAAAAGTAAAATTAAAATAAATAAATAAAAACTAATTAGTTATACGCACCACCAACAGCAAGGACAGTTTCCTCTCCACGTTACCTTCATGGAAATCTGTTTATTTAAAAAAAATAAAAACAAAATAAAATCTTTTATTGGTCATTACAAATATAGAGAGAGAAGGAGTGAGAAGCGGTTCCCTGTTTCTTCTTCCACCCATTCATCTCTTTCTGTTCTTCCCTTTCTATCTATGTTACATAAATAGTGTCCCATCAATCCCAGCGTGCAGGCCGCCATGGCAGTCGCCGTCGTCTCCAAACCCAGCCGGAGTCTGCCGCAAAGCCCCAGGCTTTGCCGGCCGATGCGCCGCCGTCTACAGGACAACATCGCCGGAGACATCGAGCGACCATATTCAGACGACGACGGCGAAGTTACGCCGCCGGCGGATGCGGCAGCGGAATGGAAGAGGGGAAGGGGAGGGAGGAAGAGGGGGGCGGCGCTTCTGCTTATATTTGCGGTGCTCATGTTATTTGGATTTGCGAGCGTTTTTCAGATAAGCAGGATTATGGATGGCGCCGGCGTTTTGCCCCACCACTACGGTCGGGTCGGCGGCAGTGGCGGCGGCGTGTTCAATGTTGAGATGGAGAATTTAACGGCTATACGAAAGAGCCAGGCCATGGTATTTTTATTTTATTTTATTATTAATTTGATTCTTGCAGAAGGTATTGATATCTCATTTTATTTTATTTCTGAATTTTAACACTATAATCATTTTTACATACATATCAATTATTTATGCATGAAAATATGTATTTTATTTTTTCATAGTTAAAATGATGATGTTTTTGATTAGATATGAAGGATTTAAGTGACATAAAAGTAAGAAACTAAGTCTAGATGTTGGATATGTAAATACATATGAATTGATTGGTATGCATGTAAATTCCTCATAATCTTAACTTATAAAACATTTTTCAAGGGCGACAGGATATTCATTTCCAAAAATTTGAAGTGGCAGAAAGGGACAAATTATATGGCATGATTATGAACACTTAACTTAAATGAACATTATATGTCATCCAGATACTATATCTATAACATAAATGCCTAATCACAGAAAAAATTATTGTATCAAAAGTCCTGATCAATTTTGCATTAGAACTCTAATCGGAACCTGCCACATATAGAGACAAGTATACCCATATATTAAATTAGGGGCGCCATCTCATCCTTATTTAAATACTATATATAAGATGAAGAGAGAACAAAAATTAAAGGATCCATTCCAAAGTTTTATTTAAAAAAAAATACTCACATTTTATGAAGAGTAAAGTGTCAAAAAAGACGGACCGTTTCAGTCCCTAAATTTATATAAATATCAAAATAGTCCCCAAAAGATTCCTATAACATATATGGTGCCATGCTTGTGACACATCTTAGTTTAAGATTGAAGAACTAAATAAATGCTTTAAATAACCAACGCAGAGTCCCAGATTGTAATAACTGCACTTTTCTAAGGAAAACTTTTCTCTGGCTTACAGGTCCCAGAAATATGGAGAAGACCTTATAACCAAGGCTACGAGCAATGCATCTCCAGACCAAAAGATAAAATAAGTAAAATTCAAACGCATCTCTGATCCCCACGAATTTACTCATTTATTTCAACATTGCACAAAACTTTCATCGTGTCCAGGACCGGCTACTTCAACCTCAAATGGCTATCTCATAGTTCATGCCAATGGCGGTCTTAATCAAATGAGAATTGGAGTAAGTATCCAAAACACCAACTGGCCTGATTTTATATTAGGAGTTCTCAGTTGCAGGCAAAATAACATCTTCTGAGCTAAAATAATTGGGATTGTTACAATGCAGATTAGTGACATGGTGGCGGCGGCTAAGCTAATGGATGCAACACTTGTGCTTCCCCGTTTGGATCACGATTCCTTTTGGAGAGATCCAAGGTAATAATGGTTTTAGGATCATGATTGTAAAATTGTGGTGGAAAAAAATAATTTCTTAAGAAATTATGGAGAAAATATAATTATTTATATTTTTAAAAATCAGAAAATTGTCTTTTACATATATGTATGCAAAAAGCAGCTTCGTATCATAAAAAAATTCTATAAAGCAATAAGAAAATAATTCTCCAAACAGAATTGTTGTTGCAGTTTAAATACAAATTTGATAACTATCTCAAACAGACTCTTAAATCTCTCTTTCTAATGTTTCTTGGAAAGGAAAAAGTTTTTGACAGTGATGATGTATGCTGATTTTTCTGTTGTAGTGAATTCAAAGATATCTTTGACTGGAAGCACTTCGTGAACGTGTTGAAAGAGGATATTGAGGTTGTGGAATCTCTGCCACAGAAATATGCAGGAATCAAACCACTCGTGAAGGAACCAATCTCCTATTCCAAGGTATGATTCGATCATAGCTATGGCTGAAACATGGCGCGTGCGCACAAACACACTAACTGCCACTTCTTCCAGAGCCCATACTACAGAGACCTAGCCAAAATTTTAAAGAAAAAAAAGGTGATGGTATTCATAAAGACTGATTCAAGGATTGCAAACAACGGTCTTCCCCCTTCAATCCAGAGGCTACGATGTCGGGCAAACTATCTGGCGCTGAGATACACACCACAGATCGAAGAGCTGGGGAAGGAGCTGGGGAAGAGACTAAGAAATGGAGACAATCACTATATTGCACTTCATTTGAGGTATCTTCATCTCTCTTTCAATGTAAGTATAATTTATGGTTAAAAAACATCATGAAATGACAGGTATGAGAAGGACATGCTTGCTTTCACTGGCTGCAGTCATAATCTTACTCAGAAGGAGGCAGATGATCTTCAATTAATGAGATACAAGGTCAGGCATTGGAAGGAGAAGAGGATAAACGGTGAAGACAAGAGAATTCAAGGAGGGTGTCCATTGACGCCGCGAGAAGCTGCTTTATTCTTAAAAGCTATGGGATATCCATCAGCAACCAACATATACATAGTTGCTGGTCAAACTTTTGGTCACGACAGCATGGCTTCTTTAAAGCAAGAGTTTCCCAACATTCATACACATAAAAGTCTAGNTCAAGGTAATAATGGTTTTAGGATCATGATTGTAAAATTGTGGTGGAAAAAATAATTTCTTAAGAAATTATGGAGAAAATATTATTATTTATTTTTTCAAAAATCAGAAAATTGTCTTTTACATATATGTATGCAAAAAGCAGCTTCGTATCATAAAAAATTCTATAAAGCAATAAGAAAATTATTCTCCAAACAGAATTGTTGTTGTAGTTTAAATACAAAGTTGATAGCTATCTCAAACAGGGAAAATATTTGCATACATAAGATGTACGCAGCTCTAGTATAACCCGGATATAACTCCCCTGTACCCCCAGAATAACCTCTGATGTACGCAGCGCTGCGTACATCTTATGTACGCAAATATTTCTCCTCAAACAGACTCTTAAATCTCTCTTTCTAATGTTTCTTGGAAAGGAAAAAGTTTTTGACAGTGATGATGTANCGGATTCTTCAGGTAAAAATCCAGATCATTGCAATACTCATGAGGACCTGATTGCACAGAATGTACAGATTTCAAAATTCTCACGTCACAAGGAATGGTCAAGAAAGAAAGTTAGCAAAGAATAGTACAAATGGAGAAAGTTGAAAGAAAAAAAAGGAAAAATTGACTTCCACATTTTTCTTTAGCACAGTAAAGCAGAGCTTAGTGTACACATCATTTGATTCTTGAAATCGAACACTCATACTAATTAGTTGATATTCTTTGAACCAAACCTATAATTTTCTTGATTTGAATATTCAGTAGCTCCCTGCATGGAAGTCAAACTGTAATTGGCTCTCAGGGTTATTTGTAATTTGTTTTTTGCCTTACTTTGATTAATAAAATACATATTCTTTGACTGGTTCTGCTTTCATGTTTGAATGTTATCGACAATTAAAAATCATTTTTATAACTTACTGAGATGGTATTAAATATGAGTAGTAATCAATCAAAATCTTTTGAACAGTTCTCCAACATTCAATGGAGATGTACTAATAAAGTTACAATAAGGTAAACTGTAATTCAAATAATTAGAGTTATTATTGATATGTCTATAAATTTCAAGCCTATGTTATCATTTAATAAATGGTTTTCTATGGTTTCAGACAGAAAATATTACAGTGGCCATGCTTTAGTACACGGTAAAGCAGTATAACTTTGGTACGGAGTGGTTATACATGAATCAAGTAAGGACAAGCAACAGTGAAATCAGGAAACTTAGAGCTTTCATGAGATTTTATTGTTCAAATGATCCAATATCTGTCTCATCAACATTGGTAGCCAGGGTGATGCAACAGCAAAATCAGGGAGAAAAAGTACGCTTCCAGGGAAAGTATAAAAGGTTAAATAAATATTTAAGGCAGGAAATTTGAAAGTCATTCAATTTGTTTAATCTAATTCTCAGTTGTAGCATCCTAAAAAGGGTCAAGAAAACTCTCCTGCCTGCAGCCATCAACCGACCATCATCGGCCACTATCACGACCAGTCACCGCACACCTGCCCATTGTTGACCTCATATTTTATATTATTTTCATTTTACTTCAAACCAAAAAATAAAATACGAAGACATCTATTTATTTTACATTGAACCAAACAACTCGAAGTATTCCAAATACAATACATTACTTTTACACTTACCATTTTAAAAGACTCATGGCTTCTCACAATACTCGTCCCTGCATTTCGTATGCTGTCAGTGTTGTGAGTAAAAGCATGCACAACACTGAAAAAAATCACATCTTAGGATAGTTTGCAGAACGTTACAATACCTGAATTGAATCTCGGGTAAGAGAATTTAATTAAAAGCAAAAAGGATTTAACTTTTGAGGCAAATACAAATATAGATTATACAGGTTCAATGGTAGATGATGATGAATGCAATGTAGCTGTTAGCTTCTGCTTTTCTGTAACCCGCTACAGATAGGGAAGATCCTTCTGAACAATTTACTGAATACATTATTACAAGAAAATTCCTCACCTACTCGGATACATAGGTATGTCTATATATAATATTTGTAAGTGTGAAAATCTTGGCGATCAGAGGTTGAAATTTCTACAATTAGTGATGCAAAGGACGTTGTAGAGCAGCTTGCCATGTGGAAATTACAACAGACTGGAATCTGTAAGCGTGGAGTTTTCTGACAGAAGAGGTCTTCATAACATTGCAAACTCTTATTGCATATTCTTAAGATGCAATATCATGACTAGAACTTAAATAAGCAAAAAAAAAAAAAAATGGGGAGGGGAGGGGGGTGGTAATTACATAACACTCCGCCCGAAACTTGGTATTTACAAATCAACCACCCTCTTTTATCCATTTTCAAATTTTCACTAAAGTATCAGAATTCATGGTAAAACCCAACCCATATTTTTCATTTTTATCAAATTCGCAATAGTTTAATCGTGGCATGTGTAAATACAACGGTTCGGAGGTTAAAAAAAATCACATTGGAGATTAATTTGTAAATATCAATGTTTCGGGTGGTCTATATGTAATTATCCCAAAAAAAAAATCATAGCAAGATTTAGTGAAAAAGCCAAATTTAAATTTATGGAACTGAAAATCTATAAATTGCAATGGATATTATGAAATATTAAAAGGATGAATACAAAGGACCTATGGGCCTTTATTGTGGCAGTAAGTAAACGATAAAAATATTGCACATAATCTCAAGCAATAAAATCATACAAGGCATCTTGAAGATCAAATTGATTTCATTTTTGAGTCAAGTTGGATTTAAAAAAAAAATTGATTTCCAGTAGAACAAAGCTTACTTAGATTCTATCATGCATCGGTCACATATGCAAAGTTTTAATGGTACAGGCAACTAAAAAATCTTATGAGCAAAGTTTCCATAATAGAGCTAGAAAATTAACTTAAAAATAGAAGTTCGCTTCGAAATGGGATTGGCTTTTGGCGCAATAATTGGAAATGGAAAACCTAGCTTGAATCAAACTTGAATTAAGCTAAGCCTGGATTAAAAAAAAAGATATCTTGAGATTATAACAAAATATATATAATGCATGATTTTTTTCTTGTGGCATAATGTGTCTTATGCATTATGCTATATGCATCTATACATTTATATGTATATGAATATATATATATATATATATAAAAGTATGTTAGACGAATGATTTGTCTTAAATGACAAAATAGAACAACATAGGCTTGATTTGCTGCTAAAATCAAAGGTAACAAATCATGCATGACTCAAATTAAGAGCAAACAAAAACAAACTATAACAAGGCTTGGTTAGCTTAAGATTGAATCAAATGACCTATGGTTGAAGTAGAACCTTAAAAAAACTATATACATCAATCCCAAATATACAGGGGCAATGGCCACTCTCAAACTCTACTTAATTCAATAATTGATCTATATTACAATATTACTAAATTTGGGGACCCGAATTCTGTGGATCTTATTTGTCTCATAAAGAAAATATGAGCAAGCAAATTGAGGCTTTAAAAGAAAACTTTGAGCACACAGATTGAAGACTTATACCATTTTATCAATTTTTAAATAGTCTTTAGATTAAACCCGTGTGCTCATGATTTATTGGCTCCCTTTTCTAATAGTCTTTAGATTATAATCTGTTATTGCTTTATTAACTCCCTTTTCATTATTTTATTTAAAGAGGTCTTACTAAAACTATAAACATCCTCTTTGTTTTGTATAAGCAAACTTATTTTTCTCTTGCTTTAGTTTCATGTAGCAGAAGTTGCTCAAATATAATTTCTTATTTGATATAGTGAATTCTCCTCCTCTACCCATGTTTTTCACATTTTGGGATTTCCACATAAAATCAATGTTCTTTCTTTTGTTTATTTCATTGCTTGCTGCATCAATTCGATACCAAATTTTATACCAAGTGGCATTAGAGACAAAATTTGATCTAAACGATGACAATGATGAAGTATAATATCCCCCTCTTAAATTGCAACACTAGATTTTTGCTTTGACAAGTTAAGATGCGGCGAGTTGTTTGTTTATAAGAACATCATACAACTGAAAAAAAACATATGGTAAGACTGATCATACAGCATTCACAGATGAAATGGCGACTGATTTCAAGATCAAATGAGTAAACTGTGCAGTTAATGTAAAATCAGCGAAGAGCACAGAATAATAGAAAGCTGCGGTTTTCTTAGAAATTTCTTTCAAATAATACGATGGGAATTATGTGGTAATTCATGCAACTGTGCTGAAATGGAAATGATGTAATTCCCAATTGATTTTCAGCTCAGAAACGTTACAATTTTCCAAGTTGATGTAAATTAGTTAATTCAACTAGGACTAGAGCAACATGTAATTGATTAATCAGTCGGGAAAAAAAAAAAACAAAATAAAAAGCAGTGGAAAGTACCGAGCTCTCTTACCAGTGCAAAAATGGACAAAATAGAATACAGTGAAGACAGCTTATATGATATACATTGAAAAAACACACAATTTATTCAAAATTCAACAAGGAAAAGTTTGATCTACATCAGGTTTGTGTAACAGCAGCAAAAAAAACACACAAAGATTGAAAGCTTCACTTATTCAATGGGAAGCATGACCTCATTTGTCCTCAAAGGAGGCAAAGTCCAGGGGGGATTATACCTGGCAAGCACATGCTCGCCAACCACTTTATACCCATCCCTCTCCAAGCTCTTCCTCAACTTCTCCGCCCTGTCCGCTGCAGTAGTCTCCGTCGCCACGCCGCTGAATCTCACAACCCCATACTTCCTCTCCCCCACCTCCCTTATCCTCACCCTCTCGTCCGTCGGCTGCGGAGCATCCTCCGCCCTCGCATACTTTGCCGGAAGCACGAATTGCATCGTTATTGGGGTCGATCCTCCTCCGCCGCTGGTAACGACGGGCGCCGTCATGTCAATCTTCTCAGCGGAGTGAGTGATGACGGGGGCCGTCATGGGGATTTTCTCGGGCCGGGAGTTCTGAGGTTCGCCAACAGCGCCGATGTACTTGGCGAGGATCATGAAGCCCCCATCGCGGTCGCCTAGAAGAGCCGGGTCGTAGGTTACCTCGGCGAGAACGGAGGGAGGGTAGGTGCGGATCTCGTAATCGGCGGTTTTGAGGATGAGTTGGTATTTAGGGGTTTCGACAGAGATTTTGCCGAGGATAAGCCCCATCGGAGATTCGAGATTGAGTGGTTCAGTAACCTGCAACTGAGTGTGGTTTAGGGTTTAGCTCTTGTGGGTATGTATAGGGTGTGGTGTGTGAGAGGGATCGTCTTCGTCGCCGCGAATGCAATCNGCACAGGATTTACATTAAAATTAAGGTTAGATTAATACATTAGCACGATGTTTTAATCTTTTTTGATTTTTTTAGCAGATTCGTGGTCTAAGCGACTCATTAAAAATGATATATGTAAACTTATATGAGTACTCCAGAATTAAGATCTTATTTGAACAATATGAAATATAAGAGAAGGTTAAATGACCCAGGATTTATCATTAGAATTAAGGTTAGATTGTTATAAAGACATTTGAACTTGTGGCTATATTAAAAAAACATTTGACTTCTCCTTTTCTTTTTATTCTTCTATAGGTTTTAAAATTAATCAAATGGACATTATAATATTATGGTTATTGCAATAATTGAAGAAGACATATTTGTAGAATACCTTCCTTGGAAATTGAGGATCTTAATCATGTTAATCACATCAACAAGCACCAAAAAGTACTTTGTGGGCTACATAACTTCTAAAGCATGACACAAATGATTTACTATCTTTTTATGAAAATGTGGAATTACCAATGGAATCATAAACATGATCATCATTCAAAAGAATATAATTAAGGATCCGTTTATTTTTGAAATAAATGTGGGTGATATTATCTTTGGTATAAGTAATGAAATTTTGTCAAGATTTCATAAGGTTTTTAAACAAGTAAAAAATGAGTAATGCTTGGAGAACTTAACTTCTTTAAATGAAATAAAAGAGAATTACAAGATCCATCAAATTAAATGCATTTGAGAATTCATACAAAAATTTTAGTATAGATTAAGTTTAAGGTCATCCAAACCGCCATGAACCACTCTATACACTTATGTAAGGAACCTACTAGAAAATCAACAAATATAAAATTTTAATAGTGCAATGATAAAGTCCATATCATATTTTAATAAGAACATACTACACATTATAATCTTTGTTTACATTTGTGATTAATTTTAAGCATATTCTAATGAGCAACACCTTTGTACAATAAAGTTTATTAAATCTTGGTCATTTGTATCTTAGGAACACCTTTTTTGTGGTCTTATACGATTCTCAAACTTAAAATGTGTTGGACATAAAGCAAATAAAAAGAGCATTTAAACAATTTTCAATTTCTATAACATTCACTTATTTTTTTGTTATGTAGGAAACATAATTTAAATACTTTATGAACCAGAAAGGGAGAGCATATGGCCATTAAGAACAACATTGTTGAAGTTACTAGCTAATATAGTAATTTTGATTATGGGATTCTCTTATAAAACATGTCTATTAAGTATTACAATATAAGCGACATAAGCTTTTAAGGGAAATCTACTTTAATACTCTTATAGCAAAGAAATTATTTTTACTCATTATGCTATTATAATCTATTACATGCATTTCAGATTGCTTCATATATTAAAATTTTTTTAACACTGAAACAAAATAGTTGACCTTTCACAAAATCACTTTCTCAATACATATTTATGACATGAAGGGGTAATTAGGAGCGTCTGACTTGCTTGCATAATCATTGCCTTTTGATGAAAATATGTGAAAATTCTCATATTTTACAATCATATGTATGATCTCAAAGTCTAAATTTGATCATTGATTGTACCTGTGATTGAAAATTTTAAATACAATCAACCAAATTTTTTTACAATAACAACATAATCTGTGATTGTTCTGAAGGATGCAAATTAAGATGTGGGATGTTTCTTTTGGCTATAAAACCCCTAAGAAAAACTTACCACTCCACCAAAATAATTCTTAAGCATCTTCTCTCTACAATTTTCATATATTTCCTAAAATTCACTTTTCTTCTTCTTAAACTTCTAAATTTTCATTTTGCTTTCTCAAGTTAAATGATGTTTAGGAGAAATCTCATCAAATTTATTAAATAATCATATTCAAATGCAAGATGATACACAAGCATGTGACTTGTATAAGTTTTCTAATATTTGTCGATGCAAATATAATATTAACATATACTTTTACCTATGTAGTATATGTTTTATCACTTCTAAAGCACATTTTTTCCTTTTCTTAATCACCACTACAACTCAAAATTTGGCATACATAAGTTTGGGTAGTTTTCGTGTAATTATAGAATGCACATCACTAGTATATTAAGCATGTAATTGTGATATTGAAGTCATGGATCTAAATTTGTGTAACCTCTTGTATTTATATAAATTTGATTGAAAACACATAATGTTGTTACTAATCTCATATATGATGGAACAACATTTATTGATGTAATAGATTTGCATCAAAGGCATGCACTTATATAGCCTATACTTCAAATTTGTATAACTCTAATAGGTAGACATATATAATGAATGTCACTCGTCTCCTTTCATTGATTACCTATTTTTATATAACTCAAAAAGGTGATGAGGGATACAATTTTGGTTGTTGTGACGCCTCATTTTGTTATAAGTACCTTAAAAATATATTTCTACTCTCCCA
Source organism: Phalaenopsis hybrid cultivar (assembly GCA_002079205.1). Taxonomy (NCBI): domain Eukaryota; kingdom Viridiplantae; phylum Streptophyta; class Magnoliopsida; order Asparagales; family Orchidaceae; genus Phalaenopsis; species Phalaenopsis hybrid cultivar. Next base: position 680,833 of record JXCR01147164.1, read on the forward strand.
AATAAAAACTTGAACATTTTCTCTCTAATATTTTCATTTCATTCCTAAAATCTCCTTTTTTTATTCTTAATCTTCAACATTTTATTTTGCTTTCTAGAAAGCAAAAGATCTCATGGAGAATTTCATCAACTCAAAGAAATGATTAAATCAAGATGCAAGAGGACACATAAGAATATGGCTTTAACTTATATTTGTTCACTTCTGCACATAATTTTTCATTTGTTCGGCCATCGTTACAACTCAAACTTTGCATACATCTTTTGACTTACTTTAGCATAAATGTCAAACATGCTTAAGAAAATTCTTGTGCATGTAATTGTGATATTGAAATCATTGATTTAAATTTGCAAAGTTTTTTTGCATCTCTTAAATATTTGTGTGAAATCACATAATTAATG
>JXCR01147164.1:699200-717998 GCA_002079205.1 Phalaenopsis hybrid cultivar
TAATAGTCTAGTCTCCCTCCACCAAAAGAAGCTCCTCATCAAGGCATTAAAGGTCGACAAGCGGACTAGATCAACCGATCAACAAAGCCTAACTAATCAAATCAGTCTCACCGACCCGGAGCCAATCAAACTTAGCAGACTAGCATTGCTAGCTCGGACTAACCTATTGAACCAACCTTACAAAGTGGAAGTCAAACAAGCTCAATCGATCAAGCCAGAATGTAACCTTAATTGACAAGCTCATTTATGTAAAATACCAAGAATATTCTAAAATGTCTTATTAAACCAGGGCAAAAATATAACATAATCGTATTGTATCTCTCTCTCTTATATATTTGAGGTTTATTTTATGAATAAGACACAATGTATCACTATTCATTATTTTTCGCTATTCTATCCATGTGTCTTTCTCTTCTTTCTTACATTCTATTTCTTGAAATGTGATTTACAAATAAATCAGATTTCGATTAGTAATGAGAGCAAAATATATATATATATATATATATATATATATATATATATATATATATATATATATANGGTTAAAATTGATTTGCCGATGAGACGTGTACGGTGATCCTTATGTACGGTTAAAATAAGCTATCATCCAGCTTTTCCGCGGATATTTAGATTTGAAATTCGTAGGTTATTTATACACGTATTGCATCTTATTGAATACCTTTATAAATAAATAAATAAATATATATATATATATATATATATACATATATATATATATTTTAATAATTAAAGTTTATAATATTTAAAATTTAATTATAGTCTATAGATCCATGAACGCAAGTTTATTATAAATTTTGTGCGGTAAAAAGTATTTCTCATTGAATACATTGAAGTGAGAGATAATCAATTTTATGTAGTAATTAGAGGTGTAAACGAGCCGAACACGTGTTCGGCTCGTTTATATTTCGAGCTCAAAAAGTGTGTTCGTGTTCTACTTGTTTTCGTTTGCTTAACGAGCCGAACACGAGCTGTTCACGAACAAAGAGTCATTTTAACAACCCTAATCTTGTAGCNTACTAAATTGTCAAAACGACTCTTTGTCGCAAACAGCTCGTGCTCAGCTCATTTACACCCTTAGTTGGAATCACTCCTAACACTAAATGCATTATTTACTGGATGCTCACTGAAAGAAGTATGCTCCTCATATAGATTACATACAACATATAGATTAGTTGAACATTAGAATCTTCTAAACCTTGGAAGCATCCATTAATGCATACTCTACATTTGGCATTTTTTTTCTATTGTGTTTTTGAGTTGACTCTTGAATTATAAAAAGCTTTTTAATCATCTTTTATATTTAGGATTTCATTTATATGTGGTTGTCTTGATCTTGTCCATTTTTATAAAAATAGAAGTTAAAATTAGACAATTATTGGAAGAGCAATTAGAAAAATGCAATGACTATAGCTATCGCTAAAATGTCACTACTATGAAGTTTGTATTATTAGTTTAAAGTTTGTACATGTCATATTGGTGCCACTTACAGGACATTGAATTAATTTTAATAAAACTATGTTCATGTGTCATCTTCATTACAGGATTTTAGCTTTTTTTTTAGCGGCCACAATCTGTCAGTTATGATAAGAAGAATCGTCGTTTTTAATAAGACCGACGGTTTAGTGACGGTTTCAAACTTATAAGTAATGCATTTGTCGGTAATTTCAAAACATACTGATATTCTGACAGTATAAATGTATCAATATATATCTGATGATTTGATATCGTAGATTCTTTAAGAAAATTTGGGTTGATCGATGTCTAGCTTGAAAGAGTGCTCTCCGTCGATCGTCCTGAAGGTTGGTTACTATCTTGCGGGAGCTTCTCTTGGCGTCTTCCGTCGATCATTTGAATAAAGCGCTTCTCTTGTCAATATTCAGTCAAACATGATCATCAAAGACAATGGACTATTCATGCTGACACATTTTTATATGTATGTTATAAATCCAGGACTTTTTTTATTCTTCTTTCAACCTCTCATTCAAATATCACATTCAAAATCAAATTCTCAATTGCTTTGGCTGTAAAAGAACAAAAAAAAAAAATACTTTGGTGCTAATCTTGTAAATAAAATCTTCTGAATGTTATCTGTTTAATAATGCCAACCACAAAACACAAGGCATGAAAATTCCCACATCATTCGCAGAAAAAATTATTGCATACATACACCGCATGCAGAGATGCATGAGGTGTCCGATCCTGACTGTAGATCACGGTGATCTACAGTTAAGATGTATTTCGGTGGGTCCTACTTTAATTTTTTTTTTTTTTTTCAAAAAAATTTTGATTGCATCCACCGTGATCTACGGTCAAAATCGGACACCCCATGCATCTCTGCATGCGGTGTATGTATGCAATAATTTTTCCATTTGCAGAGAAAAAAATGCGTATATAGCGTTAGGGAGTTCCGTTATTCAGAGGGTATTTAGGGTTATATTCATGTTATACCTCATATAACATCTCTGTAAGTTACATGTAACCTATAAATATATGAAAACAGAAATGTGAAACTTACTAGAAGATACATGTAAGTTACAATTAGGTTACCGAGAAATTAGATTAGTTGTAACGCGCAGATAACTCCCAATTCCTCATTCCGCAACCCTATACGCTCTCCTTCTCCTTCCCGTACGCGGCGGAATGAAAATCAACGAAGAGCAAAAGCAGAGACGCATTAAAAGCAGCATTAAAAAGCCAGCCCTTCAACCCCTCGCACCCGCCGCCGCTAAAATGCATCCACAGAAACCCAACCGAAACCNTTAATAATGCCAACCACAAAACACAAGGCATGAAAATTCCCACATCATTCCGCAGAGAAAAAATTGTGTGTGTAACCTCAGGGAGTTTCGTTATTCAGAGGGTATTTAGGGGTTATATCTATGTTATACTCTATATAACATCTCTGTTAGCTACTTGTAACCTACAAATATATAAAAATAGAAGGAGGAACTTACTAAAAGGTACATATAAGTTATAGGTTACAGACACATTAGAGAAATTATAACGCGGATATAACCCCAATTGATCTTTCCGCAACCCTACACGCTCACCTTCTCCTTCCCGTACGCGGCGGAATGAAAATCAACGAAGAGCAAAAGCAGAGACGCATTAAAAGCAGCATTAAAAAGCCAGCCCTTCAACCCCTCGCACCCGCCGCCGCTAAAATGCATCCACAGAAACCCAACCGAAACCAGAAAGCTGAAAACAAACTGCGCGATCTGAAGCCTCGTCACCGCCCGCTTCCACCGCCTGCCCCACCGCCACCCAATGCTGGCCGACAAGTAATAACCGTACATTGCCACGTGCACTCCGGCGTTGGTGACGAGCCCCACAGGGAGCAGAGACTGAGCTGTGGAGAGCCAGATGTAGCACATGAGGACGACGACCGCGTGGTGGTAGACGTGGAGAAAGGAGAGGCGTTTGCCGNGACAAATGATGATTCGCTGCAATCTGATAAGTAGCTCATTTCTCAACGAGGAGAGCCTGTGGCATGATTATAAAATTTTGTTGTACTTGTCAATTATTGATCCTTGATAAGGAGCATTAGGGGTGTTTGTGGTTGTGCGATGACGAGCGATATTGAGGAACTCTGTCTTTTCTCGGATCAAACCTACTGAAAGGTATGTTATTGTATTCGACTGGTTTTCTTGTAGTGATTAGCACACATGCTTATATATCTTATTTTAGTTCGATTGACCTTTATTCAGATCAATCAGTCATCCTTTAGCCCCTCTCTTAGCTTGACCGACCATCAATTTGGCCAATAACACTCAATCTATATGGATTTACATATTTAACTCCTAAACTTTGATATTGAAATTTATAACACATCGGTATAAGAAAATTATGCATTAAATTATATATTTCACTTTTATGAAGTTAATGGTAGGTTTATTTTTCATTTGATGTAAAAATATGAAGTTTTAGGTGTACATTTGTAAGAATATAATAATTATGTGATATGAATGTAATTTTGATGAAAATAAAAGAGTAATTTGTAGTTCTTGGAAGCCAATTTTCTGAGCAAGAACAAATTATGTACATTTAACTTCATTTTACTTAGTATTAAATGAGTGATGTTATGGGTCAGTCATCGTGCATAATGATTTAGCTTGGTAAAGTTGATGTGATGGTGCATTACATGCAATCATTCATGTTGAATGCCGTTTATTTGGGACTCTCGCCCACAATCATTCATAATATCTTAATGAAAAAATTCATCTGAAATAAATCTGAAATAAACAACAAATCATCCTAAAAATAATAGCCGAAAGTGCGCTGCAAAGTGAACATAATTGATTATTTATTTATCATTATTTATAGAAGTAGAGATTTAATCATAATAATATTAAAAATTAATGATTAGTGTGTACTATAAATTTCAATCATTTATGGTATGTTTGGGACAGCTTGTGTGTTTTAGGATCAGCTTATCTTGAAACGCGGTCCGCGGGTTGACCCGCGACATGCGTTTAATGTAAAAACTCAAACACAGGAAGCAACATTTTCAAAAACGCACAAATCAAATGACCCGCTGTGCTTATAAGCTGCCCCAAACGGGCCCTTAGTCTTCTCCACAAGCCTTAAAGTTTATACAAATCATTTTTATATATGTTGTGATGAAAATCATTTGTCATAATATAATTATAATGTTTTAGCATTTGAATCCTAAAGTAAAGTAGGAGAAAGGAAATATCAACCAACATAAATTAATCTATGATGAAAACATGAACAGTACAATTACTTGCTCAAATTGAGCTACGACAATAATTTTAATCTCATATAGTAAGCTAACAATAATTTAAAAATTATACTAGTTCTAGTATGATTGTGTTCAACACAAACTCTTTTCGTCTTGGTAGTTCAACCAACAGAAAAACCTTTTGATATGATTAATGAGAGTGTTTAAGTTGGTGGTAAATTTAAATCATTGTATTTCTAATAGTTTAAACATCCATAATTCTGGAACTATATAATTTAAGAGTTAACATAGTTCCTTACATGGTCGATAACTTGGACCCGAGTTCATATACTACTAGATCAAAATGTACACTTGTGCAAACAATTATGTGTTTGTATCGCAAACCACACATCTAGTTGGAATTAGGGTTATCAGAATGGTTCGTTGTTTCCAAACAATTTGTGTTCGACTCGTTAAGAAACTCGTGTTTGATTCATTCGCTAACTAAACGGGCTGAACATGAATAAAGACTTGATTATTTATGTTCGGCTCATTTTAGCTCGAAATAATTAAAAATACTACTTATCNGCTTGTTCGTTAAGAAACGAACATGCATAGTGACTTCACGAATAATTTCGAACACGAGCTTATTTTAAACAAATTAAATTTCAAACGAACTGAACACGAACACAAGCTCTGTTCGTTCGTGTTCGGTTCATTTACACCCCTAATATAAACCAACATAAATTAATCTATGGAGAAAACATGAACAATACAACTACTTGCTAGTACATTTGACTTAATTTGCATTACTAAAAGGAAACATTTTAGACAATGCTTAAATTGAGCTACGACAGCAATTTTAATCCCATATAGTAAGCTAACAATAATTTAAAAATTATACTAGTTCTAGTATGATTGTGTTCAACACAAACTCTTTTCATCATGGTAGTTCAACCAACAAAAAATCCTTTTGATATGATTAATGAGAGTCTTTAAGTTGGTGGTAAATTTAAATCACTGTATTTCTAATAGTTTAAACACCCATGATTCTGGAACTACTGTAGGGGTGTAAAACTCCACAACATGTCTTACAGGCTTGGGTTGATATGCGGCTGTGATGGGAGAGCGCACGCAACTCTGCGTGCGCTCTCCGTACACAATAAGCGCTCGTAAAACTCCACAACATGTCTTACTACTTTTCTAAAAGAAATTGTTTGTGCGGCTAACTAACAAACAATGAAAGTCATCTATAAGCTTTACAATTTTAATTGCAGAGTCTCAATAAAATTGTATGGAAGCGTTCAGGTCTCAAAATTTAATTTGTGCATCTTGATCATTCCAATATTTAAAAATAAAATGAAAAATATTTTGTTAAACAAAGAGAGGGAGCACAAAGAGTCTGATGAGGAAATAAACACAAATGATTTTATAAGTAATTTATCCTATAAAACAAAGAAAGATTAAAGATCTGTAATATTGTATATTTTATCGGCCAGTCTCCATCTTGGTCTTGACCAAAGTATCTTGTGTGGACGTCATTGATAGTTATCCTCCATGCTCCTACCAACTTAGTAAGATGTAAAATTTTCTAATTTCAATGTGCTCCAGTTGCATCCCACAAATTGATAGGAGGGAACATAGAAGCAAAAAAAATTATGAAGAAAGTATTTGATAAAATTAGGAGAAATTAGACATAGTAAACATACAAATAGAGGAAGACAACTTAGTTTTGAGTGCACCGAAAAAATCCTAATCCAACAATCTAATAAAGAGTACCAACTAAGAAAACTTGAAAGGTCTGTAAGCTTATGTGAAACTTTAACTCAAAAAATTCAAGGTTCTAATCTTCATTTTTGGAGCTTGAATATGATATTTATTCATAAGACTCAAAGTTTCATCCCAATTCCTAAAATAATGTGAGTACTACTCAATTGCTAACATCATACTAAGGAAAGGGAAATGTTGAGGGAGAAGAACACATAAAAAGTTTGCATAAATTTCTGCCTTTCTTCCATTTTTATCTTCATTTATTACATAAGTTCATTTATTTTTTATGTAGGAATGCCCCTAAAGTTGAATACAAAAGGAGCCAGTGAATTTCACTAAAGCGTCTAGGTACCATGATCCCTACATGATTTTTTTCAAGAGCTCAAAACATCAAAGCCATCCATTAGTGATTTAAGTGTTTGAATTCAGTACCTCAGCAACATATGTCATAGCATCACAACACCATTAAAGATAGGAGTAGAAAAAGTTTAGAGAGCACAGTGCTTCAACAATGAATGCTCTGAGCCTTGGAATGATTCGTCTAGCACCTAAGTGTTATCCTCTAGAGCTTTGCAGTGCCATCAATAGCAGAATAAAGTATTAGAAGATTGAGAGCTCGGAGCCTCAACACCATATCTTGAGTGTCACAATGCCATAATCGTAAAGCTGCGATGTGACAACCCTAACAGGAACAATTATCAAAGTTGAAGTTTGGATTCCTTAGGGAAGAACGATTGACTTTTTAGAAACTTATTTAGAAAATCATAAGCAGTGTAAAGATGTCCAAGTGTTTGTGTAGTGAGTGTAGTGCATGCGTTGAGTGTTGAGGAATAGAGAAGAGAATTAATGAGCTTCTCTAAAAACAGAGTTTATGTGGTGCAAAGGATCTTGTGTGAAGCATAGCATTGGTCTTCTTCTTTTTCCTTCTCTCTTATGTACTTTTTTATAAGTTAAAAGAATTTGCATAGTTTGTACTGGCTTGCAACTAAGTTTTCATTCCTTTGGATTAGTATTTGAATTAAAATTTTAAGTTAATCCAAATAGTATTATGATTTTCTTGAGATTCAATTATATTTCATTTACTATTAAACTGGCCATATGGATGTTAAAATTTAACATAATTTAGAAATTATGAATAAATGCTTGTGAAACGATTAAATTAACTCAGAATCGCATGGTAGAATGGACAAATTGCTACTTAGGAAGTGTAATCTTTTGAGGGTTGTGGAGAGTTTGGGGTTTTTGCACGATTTATTCTACTAAACTACGATAAGAAACTGGCGTACTTCTTAACAACTTAGAAGAGACCAATAAGTTCCTTACACTTGATTGCCAATAATATCTTTGAACTTTGGGATAATTCAAAGCTTTAGGTATCAATCAAAAGGAAATTTTTTATGCAGATTTTTAAAAACCTTTAAAAACCATAATCTCTTTTTTTTATTAATTACTTTAATTTTAAGAAATTTAAGCATAAGTATTGGATAAAACGTTTGACTTATTAAGTTCACATTTGGTATAATTTAAGAGTTAACATAGTTCCTTACATGATCGATAACTCGGACCCTAGTTCATATACTACTCGATCAAAATGCACACTTGTGCAAACAATTGTGTGTTTGTATTGCAAACCACACATCTAGTTGGAATTAGAGTTGTCAGAATGGTTCGTTGTTTCCAAACAGTTTGTGTTTGACTAGTTAAGAAGCTCTTGTTTGATTCGTTCGCTAAACAAACGATCCGAACATGAATAAAGACTTGATTATTTATGTTCGGCTCATTTTAGCTCGAAATAATTAAAAATACTACTTTATNGTGGTGGTGGGTTTTGGTCGGTTTGGAAATGGGGGAGGAGAGGATTGGGTTTCTATCGGACGATTGCACCTCTGCTGTTATGGAGCTTGGTTCGGTTACCGGTGGTGAGGAAGTGAGTTTTTCTCTGCCCTTTTTATTTTATTTTATTTTTTACATAAGTGATAATGCTCACCGGCTGAGCTAAAAAAATATCACATAATTTTTTATATATTTATATATCAAATGTTTCAACTTTCATATTTTTATAAAGAATTATCAATTTCTAAACATACATTAAAATAGCACTATTTAATTTTTACAAGTGAAATAAACAAAAAATTTTATAAGTATAAATAAATAAAATTAAACATAAGTGGATCTTTCGATCGTTCAATCATAGTGGTCTGAATTATTTCCTTATTTGTAATCTAGACTCTATAATTATAATCCTACCATATTCTTGGGAGGGGATTAAACCTTGAGCCAGAGGAAGACATGATCCTTGGGAAGAGGGAGCTGAAGCGTGGTATTCTGCTCCTACGATACCGCATAAGACTTCAAGTTCCAAGAGTCCCTAACCTTGGTTGACCACCTCTAGCCATCCACAAACGATCGCCGCTGACAACCATCGGTTGCCACATATCACCATTGCTTTCTCGACCATTTTTATTTTATTTTTTTTATTTTTACGTAAGTGATAATACTCACCGGCTGAGCTCGAAAAATATCACATAATTTTTATATATTTATATAGATGTTTCAATTTTCATATTTTTATAAAGAGTTGTCAATTTCTAAGCATTACATTAAAATAGCACTATTTAATTTTTAGAAGTGAAATAAACAGTTTTTGCAGGCATATGGCAACAAATTGTTATAAATATAAATAAACAAAATTAAACATAAGTGGATCACTACAGCCATCAATCATACTGGTATGAATTATTTCTTTATTTGTAATCTAGACTCTATAAATAGAATAATACCCTTTTCTTGGGAGGGGATTAGACCCTGAGCCAGAGGAAAACCTGAGTCTAGAGAAGAGGGAGCTGAAGTCTGGTGTTCTACTCCAATGATACTGCTTAAGACTTCAAGCTCATGCAGTCGCTGACTATGGTTGACCACCTCTAGTCATCCATAAACGGTCGCCGCTGACAACCATTGGTTGCCACAAATCACAATCAATTATTGCTTGTAGGGCTGTCAAAACGGCTCATTGTTCGCGAACAGCTTGTGTTGGGCTCGTTAAGAAGCTCATGTTCGGCTCATTCGCTAAGTTAACGAGCCCAACACGAACAAATATTTGTTCATTCGTGTTCGGCTCGTATTGGCTATATATATATATATATATATATATATATATATACATTGTAGACNCACCTATGTATATATATGTATAGATGTATACACACCTATGTATATATGCATATATGTATGTATATATGTATGTATATATGTATGTATATATATGTATATATGTATGTATGTATGTATGTATATGTATATATGTATGTATGTATGTATGTATATGTATATATGTATGTATGTATGTATATATGTATATATGTATGTATATATGTATATATGTATATATGTATATATGTATATATATGTGTGTGTGTATCTTTGATAAGTGGTATTTTTAAGTGTGTGTATCTTTGATAAGTGGTATTTTTAAAAAATTTAATTAACTACAAGGCTACAAAGATTTATAATCAATTCAAAGTATTAATTAAGAAAATAGAATAAAAAACATTATATCAGATTCAAATGATATTTTAAACGATTTGATTAGGGTTGTCAAAATAACTCTTTGTTCGTGAACGGCTCGTGTTTGGCTCTCTAAGCAAACGAGTCGAACACGAGCACACTTTTTGAGCTCGAAATATAAACTAGCCGAACATGAGCTGAGCCTGGGCTCGCTCGTGTTCAACTCATTTACACCCCTAGTTGCTCTGCTCGCTTGTAATAGTAAAACATGTGCAAAACAACAACTAACACCACTGAATCCCCTAGCAACCTACGAAGCATTGCATCATCTCAAATGTCAAGCCATCCCTGAAGACGGTGTATTGAAGCTCGAACAATTATTCTTTGTTGTGATTGTTCCCTACTGCGGGACAATGATTTTTTTGCAAGAACGTTGTAACTCAAGCAGCTATGTGCACTTTCCCATTTATGGAGAAAGGGGTTGTACATGTAATTATCAACTCACAAGACCAAGTGACAAAAGTTATTTTTTATCAAAGCGCGCTCTTGGCTCTTATAGAACACTAAGACAATAATTCATTACTTCACCATTGTGAATCTTCTGACACAATTCATTTTCATTANACCAGTTCAGCCAATCGAGAGCAGATATTGTAAATCCAAAGTCAATTAACCTTAGCCGACCAAGCCAGAAAGTAGCCGAACTACAGATTAATATATGTAAAATACAAGAAATAGCTCAGCTAAATCAGTTTAAAACGGAGGCCAAAATATAAGAACACTCTCCATTATAAATAGAAGAGCAATCTTATGATAAGGAACAATTTGATCGCTATTCATCATTTTTCATTCTCTTTTTTTCTGTTTTTCTCTATCTCGACTTAAGCTTTATTTTTTTACTGTGATTCAAGGGTTAGTCAAGATTCAATAAATTTCAATTCCCGACAAAAAATATGAATAATATAGAATTTACTTACAAAGCTTTTCTGTGATTAAAAATTTATCATTATTTCTGATATATTTTTAATGTCGTAACTTTCTTATTCCAATGAGACTTTTACGTTTTTAATTACTAATTTTGTATGATAAAGTCTAATAGAGATAAATTTTGATTAAACCTGATCAACCAATAACTTTTATAAGTTACTAAAAAAATTCATTATCATACACGAATCTCGAGACATAACACATATCTCAAAGTAACTTTTTTAACAAGAAATTTTCAAACACTGATAAAAAATCATCCAAAACTCTGATTTCAACAAACTTACAGTCAAATTGACTGGTTCGACAAGAAGAATCTAATGTTACCGAAATTTGTCCAATTCAAACCAAATCAAGCCCAGATCAAGCTATTAAACCGCTCTTGAAAGTTTTCTAGATATATATGGAAGGTCAAACAAACGCAGATTCTGATGAGTCTATAGTCAAATTGAGCGTCTTGACAAAAGGAATTCAACAAGTCCAAGATCACTCCATTTTGACATCATTAGGCACTCAATTGTTCATCAAATACAGTCTGATTGAGGGAAGTCTTCTAATTCGTCTGATCAAAGTAATTTATATTCCTGATTTAGTTGCACCTAGAACATTATAAATAGAGCCTCACACCTCTCATGGGAGGGTGGCGGGGAGGAGAGCTTGAGGCTTGAGAAAGAACTTGAAGCTTTAAGAAGAAACTGAAATCCTGCACCACCTCTGCTGACGTCGACAACCGCCAACCGCCGTTGACAACCATAGACCTCCACAGAGCACTCATATTGCAGTCAAACACCGCCGACAGCTGTCAATCATTGTCAGCCACCGTTGACCACCATCGGTCAGACATCGCAAATCACTGCTGGTCGTTGTCAGTCAACTCTGTAACTTGGAAAACCTATTAACTCTTTCCCACCCATGAGACAAGTAGTTGCTGTTGTAATCTTCTTTTTATAGTGAAACTCTTCAGCTGGGTCAGTCTTGGTGGTTGTTCACATTCTTGGTTTCTCATAAAAACTTTCAGGTGTCATTATTAGTTTCTTTCTTTTTTTTTTAGTGTGTGTTGAAACTTTGTATCACTCTAAGATGATAATATGTTACTCTACTACACTGAATTTTCTAACTCGCAGCAGTTTGACGTCGTCTGTGGGAAGCGAAGTCTTGTTCGCTATTCTCTTTAACTCTAATACACCTAGCCCCTAATTCGTTTCCTAATTATGTAAAACATTCAACTGCCAAAGGAACCTCCTTGACATCTTGAAGATTATCTCTGAAGCATTCAATGTGGGGGGCAACCTTCACCGCAATCTCGAAAAGTCATTCACGTTAACGTCCTGGGCATGATTGTAGCTTGATTGTCTTCTCTCATCTTATTCAGACACAACGTCTTTCGCAAATTATTTCAGTTAGGGGGCAATCTTCATTATAGTCTCGAAAGGTTGTTCATGTCAACGTCCCGGGAACGATTTTGGCAAAACAGTCATCCAACATTTCATTTAGACAATAAGGCTTTGAAAATCGCTCATAGAATGGGGGCAATCTTCGTCGCAAACAACGCTTCCTTACCGCCCCCTCACTATACTGGAGTTCTTCTTTCAATAGATTGAGAAGTTGATCTCTCCAAGGCTCAATACATGGGCTATTTTTCAAGCTCGCATGGAAAACGCCCCTGTAGGGGGGCAAAAAATTTAAAAGCAACAACTAATGCGTTCTCATACATTATTATTGAGCATGACTGTAACCATATTTACAAGAAAACATACGACCCATTGAGACCTGTGCCCCTGTCTCGAGAAATGTAGAACATCTTTAACACCTTATTCTAGACTTAATCAATCCCTGAGGGACTCAATTTAACCTCTTTCATTACAGACTATATTTGTCAAGAAAAAGCTTCGACTTACCACATCGAATATGTCAAAAATTCTTAGTGGATTTTCTCCACCTCTTTCATAACAGGTTACGGTTGTCAAGCAAAATTTTCAACCAACAACTCAGGATTTTATATGACTTTGTTCTTTACTGGTTATTACATTCGAGCATCTTCGGTTATACCACTCAGAACTGGTCTTACATCAATAATAGATTCTTCTTTCAACCATGCCCCTCGATGTCAAGCCCAAGAGGCAAAACTAGATGGCAAGATTTGGTGTCTTTGGAAGTTGAGCCTAAGGGACAAGACTCGATGAGACTTTTACAGTTTTAATTGCTAATTTTGTATGCAAAAAGTCTAATGGAAATAATTTTTTTTGTTAGACCTAATTAACCAATAACTTTGACACACCATCAACAAAATTTCATCCTCATGCACAAATCTCGAGGCATTACATAGATCTTGAGGTAATTTTATAAGTAAAAAATATTCAGATCTCGATAAAAAGTCATCTAGTACTTTGATTTCAGCAAACTTAAAGTCAAACTAACCGGCTCAAGAAGAACCAAATATTACCAAATCTGGTCCAATCCGAACCAAATCAAGCCTTGATCAAGCTATTAAACTCCTTTTAAAAGTTTCTTAGACACATTTAGAAGGTCAAACGAATGTCAATTCTGACGAGTCTATAGTCAACTCGAGCATCTTGACAAGACGAATCCAACGAGCCCAATATCACTCAATTTTGACATCATTAAATCACTCAAATGTTCATCATATGTCGTCTGGACGAGGGAAACCCTTTGAGCTCTCTGATCAAAGTAATTAATATTTCTGCATTAATTGCACCAGCAACTACAAATAGAGCCCCATCTCTCTCATGAGAGGGGTGGGGGCATGATACTTGAGAAAGAACTTGAAGCTTTAAAAGGAAACTAAAGTTTAACACCACTTTTGCCGATGTCGACAAACTCCAACCACCGCCGATCGTCGTCGACTCTCAGGTCGCTGTCAACCACTCACTACTGATCGCCTCGAAATCATCTTTATATAATGAAATTTGGAAAACTTAATAACCATTTCTCGCCTGCAGGGCAAATCCCGCATGTGGGACAAGTGGTTACAACTATAATCATCTTTTTATGGTGAACTCTTAAATGTGGTTTTTCTCTTTCCGTGTTTTTAACATAAAAATTTCTGGTGTCATTAGTAGTTGTTTTCTCTTTTCTGAGTGTATGTTGAATCTTTATAACACACTAACACGATAATCTGCTACTCTACCGCAATAAATTTTCTAGCACAAAAATCCACATAAAATGATTTATTGTTCGTCTAAAAATTAAGTATTATTATTTTAATGAAAATGAATTGTGTCAGAAGATTCACGATAGTGAAGTAATGAATTATTGTCTTAGTGTTCTATAAGAGTCAAGAGCCCGCTTTGATAAAAAATAACTTGTTCTCACTTGGTCTTGTGAGTTGATGATTACATGTAAAACTGTTTTCTCTATAAATAGGAAAGTGTCACACAGCTGCTTGAGTTACAACGTTCGTGCAAAAAAATCATTGTCTAGCAGTAGGGAACAATCACAACAGAGAATAATTGTTCGAGCTTCAATACACTGTCTTCGGGGATGGTTTGACATTTGAGATGATGCAATGCTTCGTAGGTTGCTAGGTGATTCAGTGGTGTTAGTTGTTGTTTTGCACGTGTATTACTATTACAAGCGAGCAGAGCAACTAGGGGTGTAAATGAGTTGAACACGAACGAGCCCAAGCTCATCTCATGTTCGACTAGTTTATGTTTCGAGCTCAAAAAGTGTGCTCGTGTTCGACTCGTTTGCTTAGCGAGCCAAACACGAGCCGTTCACGAACAAAGAGTTTTTTTGACAACCTTAATCAAATAGTCATAAGAAGTTAAGGATTAGGGCAAGATTTAAAACATCATTTGAATATGATATAATGATTTTTATTCTATTTTCTTAATTAATACTTTTAATTGATTATAAATCTTTGTAGCCTTGTAGTTAATTAAATTTTTTAAAAATACCACTTATCAAAGATACACACACACATAGATAGATAGATAAATATAGCCAATACGAGCCGAACACGAATGAACAAATATTTGTTCGTGTTTGGCTCGTTAACTTAGCGAATGTGCCGAACATGAGCTTCTTAACGAGCCGAACACAAGCTGTTCGTGAACAATGAGCCGTTTTGAGAGCCCTACAAGCAATAATCAATTGTGATTTGTGGCAACCAATGGTTGTCAGCGGCGACCGTTTGTGGATGACTAGAGGTGGTCAACCATAGTCAGCGACTGCAGGAGCTTGAAGTCTTAAGCAGTATCATTGGAGTAGAACACCAGACTTCAGCTCCCTCTTCTCTATGCTCAGGTCTTCCTCTGGCTCAGGGTCTAATCCCCTCCCAAGAAAATTGTATGATTCTATTTATAGAGTCTAGATTACAAATAAAGAAATAATTCATACCAGTATGATTGAAGGCTCCAGTGATCCACTTATGTTTAATTTTGTTTATTTATATTTATAACAATTTATTGCCATATGCCCGCAAAAACTGTTTATTTCACTTCTAAAAATTAAATAGTGCTATTTTAATGTAATGTTTAGAAATTGACAACTCCTTATAAAAATATGAAAATTGAAACATCTATATAAATATATAAAAATTATGTGATATTTTTTGAGCTCAGCCGGTGAGTATTATCACATACGTAAAAATAAAAAAATTAAAATAAAAAGGGTCGAGAAAGCAATGGTGGTATGTGGCAACCGATGGTTGTCAGCGGCGATCGTTTGTGGATGGCTAGAGGTGGTCAACCAAGGTTAGGGACTGTTGGAACTTGAAGTCTTATGCGGTATCGTAGGAGCAGAATACCACGCTTCAGCTTCCTCTTCCCAAGGCTCATGTCTTCCTCTGGCTCACAGGGTCTAATTCCCTCCCAAGAATATGATAGGATTATATTTATAGTCTATATTACAAATAAAGAAATAATTCAGACCACTATGATTGAACGATCCAACGTTCCACTTTGTTTAATTTTATTGTTTATACTTATAAAAATTTTTGTTTATTTCACTTGTAAAAATTAAATAGTGCTATTTTAATGTAATGTTTAGAAATCGATAATTCCTTATAAAAATATGAAAATTGAAACATTTGATATATAAGTATATAGAAATTATGTGAAATTTTTTGATCTCAGCCTGTGAGTATTATCACTTAAGTAAAAATAAAAATAAAATAAAAAGGGCCGAGAAAACCTCACTTCCTCACCACCGGTAACCGCACCAAGCTCTATAACAGCAGAGGTGCAATCGTGCAATAGAAACCCAATCCTCTCCTACCCATTTCCAAACTGACCAAAACCCACCCCCACAAAAAAATCAAAAATGTCATCTTTCTCCCTCCCAATCCATCTTCTCCGGCGATATCTAGTGGAACCGACGGCAGTCTCCTCCTTCGAATGGATCCCCAACAAAACCTTCGCCTCCTCCCTCACCTTCCTCTTCACCACCATCTTCTCCTACCTCTCCCTCACCCTCCTCCTCCACCTCCGCCTTCTCCCTCTCCCTTCCCTCTCCCCCTCCTTCCTCCGCCTCCTCTCCACTTTCCACAACATCATCCTCCTCCTCCTCTCTGCCTCCATGGCCCTCGGCTGCTCTCTCTCCTCCTTCACCCAAATGCCCTCCTTTTCATGGCTCCTCTGCTTTCCTCCCTCCACCTCCCCCTCCGGCCCCGTTTTCTTCTGGGCCCATGTTTTCTACCTCTCCAAAATCTACGAATTCGTCGACACCGCCCTCATCCTCCTCGCCGGCGGCAAACGCCTCTCCTTTCTCCACGTCTACCACCACGCGGTCGTCGTCCTCATGTGCTACATCTGGCTCTCTACAGCTCAGTCTCTGCTCCCTGTGGGGCTCGTCACCAACGCCGGAGTACACGTGGCAATGTACGGTTATTACTTGTCGGCCAGCGTTGGATGGGGGTGGGGGAGGCGGTGGAAGCGGGCGGTGACGAGGCTTCAGATCGCGCAGTTTGTTTTCGGCTTTCTGGTTTCGGTTGGGTTTCTGTGGATGCATTTTAGCGGCGGCGGGTGCGAGGGGTTGAAGGGCTGGCTGTTTAATGCTGTTTTTAATGCGTCTCTGCTTTTGCTCTTCGTTGATTTTCATTCCGCCGCGTACGGGAAGGAGGAGAGCATATAGGGTTGCGGAATGAGGAATTGGGGGTTATATACTTGTTACAACCTCTCTAAACTAATCTGTAACTTACATGTACCTTCTATTAAGTTCCACCTTTCTGTTTTCATATATTTATAGGTTATAGATAGTTAATAGAGATGTTATATGGGGTATACATGTCCACATAAAATGATTTATTGTAGGTCTAAAAATTAAGTATTATTATTTTAATGAAAATGAATTGTGTCAGAAGATTCACAATGGTGAAGTAATGANATATAGGGTTGCGGAATGAGGAATTGGGGGTTATATACGTGTGACAACCTCTCTAAACTAATATGTAACTTACATATACCTTCTAATAAGTTCCGTCTTTCTGTTTTCATATATTTATAGGTTATAGATAACTAATAGAGATGTTATATGGGATATAACATTAATATAACCCTCAAATAACATCTGAATAACGAAACTCCCTGAGATTACATACGCAACTTTTTCTCTAGAGAATGATGTGGGAATTTTCATGACTTGTGTTTTGTGGTTGGCATTATTAAACAGATAACATTAAGAAGATTTTATTTACAAGATTAGCACCTTAAGTTTTTTTATTTATTTTTCTTTTGTTCTTTTATTGCCAAAGCAATTGAGAATTTGATTGTGAATGTGATATTTGAATGAGAGGTTGAAAGAAGAATAAAAAAAAAAGTGTTGGATTTATAACGTAGATATAAAAATGAATCTTTATAACACACTAACATGATAATCTGCTACTCTACCGCTGTGAATTTTCTAGCACACATTAAACTTTTCAATCTCTAAATTTATCATCATTACCATTTATATAACTAATTTGTGTGCAGAATTCATAGGCTTAGAAAACAATTAAAAATGTACATGATTAATTTTTTATATATGGATATATCCCTGTTTTAAAATTTTTATTTATATTTATAATATTTTTGTGTCAAAAAATCCACATAAAATGATTTATTGTAAGTCTAAAAATTAAGTATTATTATTTTAATGAAAATGAATTGTGTCAGAAGATTCACAATGGTGAAGTAATGAATTATTGTCTTAGTGTTCTATAAGATCCCAGAGCGCGCTTTGATAAAAAATAACTTTTGTCACTTGGTCTTGTGAGTTGATGATTACATGTACAACCCCTTTCTCTATAAATGGGAAAGTGTCACACAGCTGCTTGAGTTACAACGTTCTTGCAAAAAAATCATTGTCCCGCAGTAGGGAACAATCACAACAAAGAATAATTGTTCGAGCTTCAATACACCGTATTCGGGGATGACTTGACACTTGAGATGATGCAATGCTTCATAGGTTGCTAGGGGATTCAGTGGTGTTAGTTGTTGTTTTGCACATGTTTTACTATTACAAGCGACATGTTTTACTATTACAAGCGAGCAAGGAAACTAGAGGTGTAAATGAGCTGAACACGAGCGAGCCCAGGCTCAGCTCATGTTCGGCTAGTTTATATTTTGAGCTCAAAAAGTGTACTCGTGTTCGACTCGTTTGCTTAGAGAGTCAAACACGAGCCGTTCACGAACAAAGAGTTATTTTGACAACCCTAATCAAATAGTTTAAAATATCATTTGAATCTGATATAATGATTTTTGTTCTATTTTCTTAATTAATACTTTGAATTGATTATAAATCTTTGTAGCCTTGTAGTTAATTAAATTTTTTAAAAATACCACTTATCAAAGATACACACACTTAAAAATATCACTTATCAAAGATACACACACACA
>JXCR01147164.1:730906-750671 GCA_002079205.1 Phalaenopsis hybrid cultivar
ATCATGTTTTAATTTTTAATTACAAAATAAGACATCATGTCTATTACATGTTTGCATGTGCTGGTTTTTGTAATTTTCTTTTAATTTTGCACTGTGGATGTAGGCTCAAATTCTTATTTCAACTCTTTTTTGCTTTGACTTTTTCAAAAACTGTTGCTTGTTTGCCAAGAGAACTTGTATTTTTTTTTAATTTTGACTTTAATTACAGCTAAGTGACTCTTCTCTGTTAGGTTGGCATAGCTCAACCAAGTTGTTCTATTTCAATGTTTTGAAGTTTTCTTCATGTTATCTTCATGAAGAAATCAATTGAGGAGGAGGTTCCATGATTGACCATGTGTCTGCTATAGGAATTATAATAGTTTGGACTATAAATTAGAGAAGTTTGAAAATTTACTGCGGTCAACAGCTTCAAAAATGAGACATTGGATCATTGTTAGGCTCATGTTTTCTTCTAAATGCTATTCCCCTAAAGAAATAGCCCTGGTTATTGAAACATGAAGCTCTATGAAAGATTTTTGTGGTGTAAATGTGAAAGGTAAAAGTATAAGCGTTCATGGTGGTATTGTTCTTTAACTTTGGAGGATAGTTGATTAACATCCTCGGAGATTGATATACTTTCAGTCACATCTTTTTTCAAATTGCCATCTATCAAATGAGTAATTTAAAGGAAAATTTATATACATATTGCTCAATTGATATGCATGTACCGATCTACCTCCTCAACTTCGGTTGTAAACAGGGCTGTAAATTTATTTCAAAGCTTGAAAATTGATTCAGATTTTAGCTCAGATCGAGATTGGATTGATATAAACAAGCGGAGTTTCGAGTCAGAATTTTGGATTGAATCTTTTTTCAAGCCGATGTCGATCCAACTCTAGCTCGGCTTTAAAGCAGATCGTTAACAACATTAATGTTGTTAGGGTTGTGAATTTAACAAATTTAGCTTGAANTATGTTCGGATCGTTTGTTTAGCGAACGAATCAAACACGAGCTTTTTAACTAGTCGAACACAAGCTGTTTGGAAACAACGAACCATTCTGACAACCCTAATTCCAACCTAATGTGTGGTTTGCGATACAAACACACAATTGTTTGCACAAGCGTACATTTTGATCGAGTAGTATATGAACTAGTGTCCGAGTTATCGATCCTGTAAGGAACTATGTTAACTCTTAAATTATACCAAATGTGCACTTAACAAGTCAAATGCTTTATCCAATACTTATGCTTAAATTTCATAAAATTAAAGTAATTAATAAAAAAAAGAGCTTATGCTTTTTAAAGGTTTTTGAAAATCTGCATAAAAAATTTCCTTTTGATTGACACCTAAAGCTTCGAATTATCCAAAAGTTCAAAAATATTATTGACAATCAAGTGTAAGGAACTTATTGGTCTCTTCTGTGTTGTTAAGAAGTACGCTAGTTTCTTATCGTAGTTTAGTAGAATAAATCATGCAAAAATCCCAAACTCTCCACGACCATCAAAAGAGTACACTTCCTAAGTAGCAATTTGTCTATTCTACCATGGGATTGTGAGTTAATTTAATCGTTTCACAAGCATTTATTCATAATTTCTAAATTATGTTAAATTTTAACAGTCAAATGGCCAATTTAATAGTTAATGAAATATAATTGAATCTCAAGAAAATCAGAATACTATTTGGATTAACTTAAAATTTTAAATCAAATACTAATCCAAAGGAATGAAAACTTAGTTGCAAGCCATTACAAACTATGCAAATTCTTTTAACTTATAAAAAAGTACATAAGAGAAAAGGAAAAAGAAGAAGGCCAAGGCTATGCTTCACACAAGATCCTTTGCACCACAGAAACTCTGTTTTTAGAGAAGCTCATTAATTCTCTTCTTTATTCCTCAACACTCAACGCATGCACTACACTCACTACACAAACACTTGGACATCTTTACACTTCTTATGATTTCCTAATTAAGTTTCTAAAAAGTCAACCGTTCTTCCCTTAGGGAATCCAAACGTCAACTTTGATAATTGTTCCTGTTAAGGTTGTCACATCACAACTTTAAGATTATGGCATTATGACACTCAAGATATGGTGTTGAGGCTCCTTGGTCTCAATCTTCTAATACTTTATTCTGCTATTGATGGCACTGCAAAGCTCTAGAGGATAATGCTTAGGTGCTAGACGAATCGTTCCAAGGCTCAGAGCATTCATTGTTGAAGCACTGTGCTCTCTAAACTTTTCTACTCCTATCTTTAATGGTGTTGCGGTGCTATGACATATGCTGCTGAGGTAGTGAATTCAGACACTTAATCTCTAATGGATGGCTTTGATGTTTTGAGCTCTTGAAAAAAAATCATGTAGGGATCATGGCACCTAGACGCTTAGTGAAATTCACTGGCTCCTTTTGTATTCAACTTTAGGGGCATTCCTACATAAAAATATATGAACTTATGCAATAAATGAAGATAAAAATGGAAGAAAGGCAAAAATTTATGCAAACTTTTTATGCGTTCTTCTCCCTCAACATTTCCCTTTCCATAGTATAATGTTAGCAATTGATTAGTACTTACATTATTTTAGGAATTGGAATGAAACTTTGAGTCTTATGAATAAAAATCATATTCAAGCTCCAAAAATAAAGATTAGAACCTTGAATTTTTTGAGTTAAAGTTTCACATAAGCTTATAGGCCTTTCAAGTTTTTTTAGCTGGTACTCTTTATTAGATTGTTGGATTTGGATTTTTTCGGTACACTCAAAACTAAGTTGTCTTCCTCTATTTGTATGTTAACTATGTCTAATATCTCCTAATTTTATCAAATACTTTATTCATAATTTTTTTTCTTGCTTCTATGTCCCTCCTATCAATTTGTGGGATGCAACTGGAGCACATTGAAAATTTCTAGGAAAATTTTACATCTTATTAAGTTGGTAGGAGCATGGAGGATAACTATCAACAACGTCCACACAAGATACTTAGTCTTCACATTTGAACTCAACACTTTCGATCAAGACCAAGATGGAGACTGGCCGATAAAATATACAATATTACAGATCTTTATTCTTTCTTTGTTTTATAGGATAAATAACTTAGAAAATCATTTGTGTTTATTTCCTCGTCAGAAGTTTGTAGGTGTCACCATAATTATTTTCTTATGGGTCATTTTGAGTTATTGTAATTGTCATGTAATAGTCTTAACAATTTGTTTAGATCTTGTAATTGTGTTTACTTTTTTTTGTTGTTCAAAATAGTTAAAGTAATTACAAACTCTTTTGTACTCCCTCTCTTTGTTTAACAAAATATTTTTCATTTTATTTTTAAATATTGGAATGATTGAGATGAACAAATTAAATTTTGAGATCTGAACGCTTCCATACAATTTTATTGAGAAGCTGCAAGTAAAATTGTAAAGCTTATAGATGACTTTCATTGTTCGTTAGTTAGCCGCACAAACAATTTCTTTTAGAAAAGTAGTAAGACATGTTACGGAGTTTTACGAGCGCATACTGCGTGCGCTCTCCGATCACATCCGCACATCAACCCAAGTCTGTAAGACATGTTGTGGAGTTTTACACCCCTCCAGTAGTTCCAGAATTATGGGTGTTTAAACTATTAGAAATACAGTGATTTGAACTACCATGACGAAAAGAGATTGTGTTGAACACAATCATACTGGAACTACTATAATTTTTAAATTATTGTTAGCTTACTATATGAGATTAAAATTGTTGTCGTAGCTCAATTTAAGCATTGTCAAAAATGTTTCTTTTTAGTAATGCATATTAAGTCAAATGTACTAGCAAGTAGTTGTATTGTTCATGTTTTCTCCATAGATTAATTTATGTTGGTTGATATTTCCTTTCTCCCACTTTTAATTTAGGATTCAAATGCTAAAACATTATAATTATATTATGACAAACGATTTTCATCACAATATATATAGAAATGACGTGTATAAACTTTAAGGCTTGTGGAGAAGACTAAGGGCCCGTTTGGGGCGGCTTATAAGTGCGGCGGTGCTTTCGAAAAAGCTGTCTAGCAATTTGGTTTTTGCGTTTTTGAAAATTTTGTCTGCCGCGTTAGTTTTTTATACTAAACCAAGACCGCGGATTGACCCGCGGGTCACGTTTCAGAACAAGCTGCTTATCCTGAAATGTATAAACTGCCTCAAACATATCCTAAGTGATTCAAATTTATAGTACACTAATCATTAATTTTTAATATTATTATGATTAAATCTCTACTTCTATAAATAATGATAAATAAATAATCAATTATGTTCACTTTGCAGCGCACTTTCGGCTATTATTTTTAGGTTGACTTGTTGTTTATTTGAGATGAATTTTTTCATAAAGATATTATGGATGATTGTGGGCGAGAGTCCCAAATAAACGGCATTCAGCATGAATGATTGCATATAATGCACCATCACATCAACTTTACCACACTAAATCATTATGCACGATGACTGATAGCATGACTATCCATAACATCAATCATTTAATACTAAGTAAAATGAAGTTAAATGTACATAATTTATTCTTGCTCAGAAAATTGGCTTCCAAGTACTACAAGTTACTATTTTATTTTCATCAAAATTACATTCATATCACATAATTATTATATTCTTACAAATGTACGCCTAAAACTTCATATTTTTATATATATTACACTTAAATGTTTGACATCAAATGAAAAATAAACCTATCATTAAATTTAATATCACCATTTCTTTCATATGTGATTGGCCAAAGTGAAGGTCGGTCAAGCTAAGAGAGGGGCTAAAGGACGACTGATTGATCTGAATACAGGTCAATCAAACTAAAATAAGATATATAAGCATGCGTGCTAATCACTACAAGAAAACCAGTCGAATACAACAACATATCTTCCAGTAGATTTGACCCTAGAAAAGATAGAGTTCCTCAATATCACTCGTCATCGCACAACCACAAACACCCCTAATGCTCTTTATCAGGGATCAATAATTGACAAGTACAACAAAATTTTATAATCATGCCACAGGCTCTACTCGTTGAGAAATGAGTAACCTATCAGATTACAGTGAGTCATCCTTTGTCTAATAGTCTAGTCTCCCACCACCAAAAGAAGCTCCTCATCAAGGCATTAAGGTCGACAAGCAGACTAGATCAACCGATCAACAAAGCCTAACTAATCAAATCAATCTCGCCGACTCGGAGCCAATCAAACTTAGTAGACTAGCATTGCTAGCTTGACTAAACTATTGAACCAACCTTACAAAGTGGAAGTCAAACAAACTCAATCGACCAAGCAAGGTAACCTTAATTGACAGACTCATTTATGTAAAATACCAAAAATATCCTAAAAAGTCTTATTAAACCAGTGCAAAAATATAACATAAACATATTGTATCTCTCTCTTATATATATGAGGTTTATTTTATGAATAAGACAATGTATCACTATTCATTATTTTTCGCTCATTTATCCATGTGTCTCTCTCTTCTTTCTTACATTCTATTTCTTGAGATGTGATTTACAAATAAATCAGATTTTGATAAGTAATGAGAAATATATATATATATATATTAATTATTTGAATAATAGAATATTTTGACATAGAGTTCTCCATAAAAAAATTGAAATATATTATTTTTGTAGTGCAAAACGAAATATTTTTTATTGAAAGGAAATTCAATCAGTTTATGTTGACAAATTCTTAAGGTCAAAATGAGGTTTAAAATTTTAAATCAGTTTTAGAATTTTAAATTAGTTTTAAAGTGTTAAGGGATAAGAAAGTCAATTTCCTTCATCATTACATAAACCGAATCGTTGACTTTAAAACATGGATCTTTAAAATATGCTATAAAGCTAAATAATTTTATTTAGCTGTAAATAATTATAAATAATGGAGTTAAAATATTTGTAATCAGCTACTTTTTGGAAGGATTAAATTAAACTTAAATTTAACTAGTACTAAAATAAAAAAAAAAAATGAAATATAAATCTAATTACCGATTTAAATCGATTGCTGAAGTAGGATAGTACAGAATAAATTTTAATTTTTTCTTAAAAGAAATACACGATTTTAATTATTGCTCTAATTTAAAGTATGAATTTTTTTATTAAAATAATTAATAAATCATAAAATTTAACAAAAATTAATATTTTAATTCAAAATAACCCATATATTTTTTTAAAAAATTACTACATAAAATTGATTGTCTCTCACTCCTATGTATTCAATGAGAAATACTTTCTGCCGCACAAAATTTATAATAAACTTGCGTTCATGGATCTATAGACTATAATTAAATTTTAAATATTATAAACTNGGAAAAGCCGGATGATGGCATATTTTACCGTACATAAGGATCACCGTACACGTCTCATCGGCGAATAGATTTTAACCATGCATTGAATTGATTATCAAATGCTTCTTCCATCACATCAATAAGTCGCCAGTTAATCGCACTCAAAAAACGCCCAATTTGAACCACTTTTGATTCCTTCTGCACAAGATGGGTGCAATGTGGGTTCAAAATTTAGCGACTTACCTACTCTGCACGTGACCGCACTCTTTCTTCGACGGACACACTTTGATCGGAAGATCGAACGGCCAATATCACTCTGTACTTTTCCTCTGTCCGTCCGATGGTTTCACCTCGGTTTCAATAGAAACTTGCGGAGGTATTGCCCGTTCGATTTAAATCCGACGGTCAGCATTGAGCCAGCCGCCGCCTCTCAATGAAATGCCCCTGTTCCAACGCTTCTATCTCTATTCTCTCATAATCCCATAGGCCTAAAGGCCAAAGCTTTCCCGTTTGGCGCTCGCTACTCTCTCTCTACTGTACTCGCTTTGATTAAAGAGCTCGGGAGCACAGAGAACAGAGAAGAGGAATGGAAGTACAGAACTCGAAGTCGAAGCTCACACGAACTCCTTCCTTGCTTCTACGTTCCCAGACCATTCGCTCGGTTCATAGCCTTCCCGCCCTCGAAGAGATTAGTACCGACCCAGAGGAGCCGAAGCCTCATTTATCACCGCTCTCTTCCGCCACCTCTTCAAGTCTGCCGGGCTACTCCGGCCACTGCCTCGTCATCCTCTACCTTGTCCTCTTACTCATTCTCATACTCTCCTTCATTTACCTTCGAGAACCGTTCCCTTTCTTCTGGTTTCTCTCCATCGCCTCTTCAGCCGTCGTCGTGGCGTTCAAAAGGTCCCGTCTTTCTCTCTTCCGCCGCCGCGAGTCTGTGAAATGGTTCATCGGCGACGAGGAGGGGGATGTGGAGAACTCGNACTTTGATCGGAATATCGAACGGCCAATATCACTCTGTACTTTGCTTCTGTCCGTCCGATGGTTTCACCTCGGTTTCAATAGAAACTTGAGGAGGTATTGCCCGTTCGATTTAAATCCGACGGTCAGCATTGATCCATCCGCCGCCTCTCAGTGTAAATTGCCCCCGTTCCAACTCTTCTATCTCTATTCTCATAATCCCATAGGCTAAAGGCGAAAGCTTTCCCGTTTGGCGCTCGCTACTCTCTCTCTACTGTACTCGCTTTGATTAGAGAGCTCGGGAGGACAGAGAACAGAGAAGAGGAATGGAAGTACAGAACTCGAAGTCGAAGCTCACGCGAACTCCTTCCTTGCTTCTACGTTCCCAGACCATTCGCTCGGTTCATAGCCTTCCCGCCCTCGAAGAGATTAGTACGGACCCAGAGGAGGCGAAGCCGCATTTATCACCGCTCTCTTCCGCCGCCTCTTCAAGTCTGCCGGGCTACTCCGGCCACTGCCTCGTCATCCTCTACCTCGTCCTCTTACTCATTCTCCTACTCTCCTTCATTTACCTCCGAGAACCGTTCCCTTTCTTCTGGTTTCTCTCCATCGCCTCTTCAGCCGTCGTCGTAGCGTTCAAAAGGTCCCGCCTTTCTCTCTTCCGCCGCCGCGAGTCTGTGAAATGGTTCATCGGCGACGAGGAGGGGGATGTGGAGAACTCGAGTCCGAAAAAGGGGGAGAGCGCTGCGAGTGAAGGGATTGTGTTTTACAGCAACGGGGATTTCTATGAAGGAGAATTTCACGGAGGAAAGTGCAGTGGAAATGGGGTTTACCATTTCTTTGGGCTTGGGAGGTATGAGGGCGATTGGGTTAATGGCGAGTATGATGGCTATGGGATCGAACGGTGGGCGAAGGGGAGCCGGTACTGCGGCCAGTACAGCCATGGAATGCGGCATGGGGTTGGTGTTTATCGCTTCTATAATGGTGATAGCTATGCGGGTGAGTGGGTGGCTGGGCAGAGCAATGGCAGAGGTTTGCAGAGCTGCTCTGATGGTAGCTGTTATGTTGGGGAGTTCAAATGCGGGGTGAAGCACGGATTAGGGTTCTNTATCGCTTCTATAATGGTGATAGCTATGCCGGTGAGTGGGTGGCTGGGCAGAGCAATGGCAGAGGTGTGCAGAGCTGCTCTGATGGTAGCTGTTATGTTGGGGAGTTCAAATGCGGGGTGAAGCACGGATTAGGGTTCTACCACTTTAGGTATGAAAATCGATTGTTTGATTATGATTTGTTTATGTTTAGGATTTTTCTAAGATTAGCTGTTGTCAAGTTTGCATTTTGGTTGGTGAGTTGATTTATTAGATTATGTTTCTTTGGACAGAATTTCATTTTGGTAATTTTCTATTGTTTTTTTGGTTTAATTGATGTTTAGTTTCTGGCTATAGTTATGTGATTTTTTTCAGCGTTATGAAGTATGATTTTGCTGTAATTTTTAGTTTAGATAATCGTACTGTTTGATTGCTTTGGTTGGTAGGTCTTGATGGATTACATAGGTTTAATACTGATATTAGATTCATTTGATGATGTATTGCTGTGCTTGATAGATTAACATATGGATAAGAAATTACCTGCAAAGTTTGAATTTTTTCTCAACTCTTTATAATTTTCTCTGTTTTTTTTTCTGAAGATTATTCAATAACCTAACAAACTCTTACCAATTTTAAGTTGGCGCACAATCAACTTGATGACACTCTCAAAATATGATNTTTGGTGAGTTGATTTATTAGATTATGTTTCTTTGGACATTATTTCTTTTTGTTAATTTTCTTTTGTTTTTTTGGTTTAATTGATGTTTAGTTTCTGGCTATAGTTATGTGATTTTTTCAGCGTTATGAAGTGTGATTTTGCTGTAACTTTTAGTTTAGATAATCTTACTGTTTGATTGCTTTTGTTGGTAGGTCTTGTTGGATTACATAGGTTTAATACTGATATTAGATTCATTTGATGATGTATGTACTGCTGTGCTCGATAGATTAACATATGGATAAGAAATTACCTGAAAAGTTTGAATTTTTTCTCAACTCTTTATAATTTTCTCTGTTTTTTTTTTTTCTGAAGATTATCCAATAACCAAACAAACTCTTACCAATTTTAAGTTGGCGCACAATCAACTTGATGACACTCTCAAAATATGATCTTTATTAATGGCTGACACTCCTTTTTTATTTGTTGAATTGATTAACTATTTTACTTCATCATGCTCATGGGAAACTTAGTTTTTCATTGTAAACAAAATTTTTTTTTTTCTTGAATTAGAAATGGTGATAAATATGCGGGGGAGTACTTCGGTGACAAGATTCATGGTTTTGGGGTTTACCATTTTGCAAATGGGCAATGCTATGAGGGTTCATGGCATGAAGGAAGAAGACAGGGCTTTGGAACCTATACTTTTAGATTAGGTGAAGCCAGATCAGGAGAATGGAACTGTGGATCTCTGAAGAATCCTCTGCCCTCCGCCGACACCAATGTTCGACGAGCCGTGCAGGTATACAGATGCTCAGAATATCATCCAGTCCCTTAATTTTGTGCTTTTGATGCCTAACTTTTCATTCCCTATTAGTCCGCCAGAGAAGCTTCTGAGAAAGCGATTCTCCTTCCCCGTGTGGAAGAACAAGTGAACAAGGCAGTCTCAATGTCGCGTAGATCAGCCACCGCTGCTCGAGTAGCAGCTATCAAAACCGTGCAGAATCAGATGCGCGGACGATGAATGGAAAATTTTACAATGCAAAAGCTATGAGATGAATGATGTACATAATCAATCTTCGAAATGTAAATTTTAACTATGATGTTTTAGGTCTTTTCAGCTTGTTAGTGATCACAAGTGAAGGAAGTAGTTTATTTTTCCTTGTTTAAAAAAAATTAATTTTTAGAAGATAACATTCCTGCCATTATCTCTAAGTTGTACATATGCCAACAAGTTTGCTTTTTGAATTATATTATGGTATTTTCTTTATTGAATTGTTTCAAGTTGGGATGATTGGAGTTCATGTGCTTGTCTTCTTTTTGTTTTGGGGCATGTTCATACATACCACCCAATTTCTATGTATTTACATATCTACATCTAAGCTTTGCTTTTTTACCTTTAACTTTAAAAAGGTGAAATATACCATTTCCTGCCGAGATAAGGTTGCATGTAAAAATTGAAGTTTGGGTGTGAACATATGCAAATACATAAGAATTGAATGGTATGTATCTAAATCTTCCTTAAAAATTGAAGTTTGGGGTGTTAAGATATGTAAATACATAAGAATTGAATGATATGCATCTAAATATTTCTTTTATTTTTTTGTGGTTCTACTTGGATTCTGCACATGCGTAGCAGTAACCAACACTGATTTACATTTGTTTTTTTAAAGTCCAAAAGCATTTCAGTGGCTGGAGCTCTGGAATGCTNCTATTTCTTTGGACAGAATTTAATTTTGGTAATTTTGTATTGTTTTTTTGGTTTAATTGATGTTTAGTTTCCGGCTATAGTTATGTGATTTTTTTCAGCGTTATGAAGTATGATTTTGCTGTAATTTTTAGTTTAGATAATCTTACTGTTTGATTGCTTTGGTTGGTAGGTCTTGTTGGATTACATAGGTTTAATACTGATATTAGATTCATTTGATGATGTATGTACTGCTGTGCTTGATAGATTAACATATGGATAAGAAATTACCTGCAAAGTTTGAATTTTTTCTCAACTCTTTATNTTCTTTTTTGCTTTGACTTTTTAAGGAACTGTTGCTTGTTTGCCAAGATAACTTCTATTTTTTTTAATTTTGACTTTATTTACAGCTAAGTGACTCTTCTCTGTTAGGTTGGCATAGCTCAACCAAGCTGTTCTATTTCAATGTTTAGAAGTTATCTTCATGTTATCTTCATGAAGAAATCAATTGAGGAGGAGGTTCCATGATTGACCATGTGTCTGCTATAGGAATTATGATAGTTTGACTATAAATTAGAGAAGTTTGAAAATTTAATGCGGTCAAAAGCTTCAAAAATGAGACATTGGATCATTGTTAGGCTCATGTTTTCTTCTATATGCTATTCCCCTAAAGAAATAGCCCTGGTTATTGAAACATGAAGCCCTATGAAAGATTTTTGTGGTATAAATGTAAAAAGTAAAAGTATAAGCGTTCATGGTGGTATTGTTGTTTAACTTTGGAGGATGGTTGATTAACATCCTCGGAGATTGATATACTTTCAGTCACATCTTTTTTTCAAATTGGCATCTATCAAATCAGTAATTTAAAGGAAAATTTATATACGTATTGCTCAATTGATATGCATGTACCTATCTAACTCCTCAACTTCTGTTGTAAACAGGGCTGTAAATTTATTTCAGAGCTTGAAAATTGATTCAAATTTTAGCTCAGATTGAGTTTGGATTGATATAAACAAGCGCAGTTATGAGCCAGAGTTTTGGATTGAATTTTTTTCGAGCCGATGTCGATCCAACTCTAGCTCAGCTCGAAAGCAGATCGTTAACAGCCTTAGTGATGTTAGGGTTGTAAATTGAACAAATTTAGTTTGAAGATTGTTAATCACTCGAAAATTGATTTGAATTTTGGCTTGGATCGAGATCTGATCGAAATAAATGAGCCAAGCTATGGGCCAAAATTTTAGATCAAATTTATTTTGAGCCGACTCGAGCCCGGCTCAAAATCATATCATTAATATCCTTAGTTGTAAAAATTAAAATATTGATATTTTGATATGATATGAAAGATATTTGCGGCGTAAATGTAAAAAGTATGGATGTTAGGTGTGTAAATGGGTAGGTCTTAAAGTGATATGTACTTAAATGATGCTAAATTAAATTGTATGAGTAAGATTAAATTAAAATAATATGTTAGTAAATTATAATAGATCATTGTGCAAAATAATTTGGAATTCCAAATCACAACATATAAAAAACCAAACACGACGTGATTTACATGGTTCGATGTAAATTCAGCCATGTCTATGGGGAGAGGTTACTCCATTGTCAACATGCAGAAAGAGAGAGAAAAGACAGTTTGAACTAGGGTTAAAAGTCCACAAAAAAATCAACCTTAATCCATCTTATAAATGAGATAAGATTATGACATACTAAAAAAAATACAAAATCGTATATTTACCCTTTTTTTCAAATAAGCTCAAACATAACAATCTTCATCTCATTTTTCAAGTTTCACTTCCAGATAAGTGGGTGATGTTCAAAATAAGCTCAAATACCAAAACGATTGTATCAAGATGGTTGCTTACAAACGTTCCTCTTTAAGGAATATTGACAGGATGTGTAACCAACGAATGAATCGATGTCGTTTCCACCGCCATGGTGGATGTTTAAATTTATGACATGCTATTAATCCATAATCCACTAGATTTGGTAGCTTAATTTGTCTTTTGTATGTGACTTCGTGGGAATTGCAGCTATCTGTTGTCAGAATTATTCCAATCCAATTCTAATACTAATTGCTGTGCAAAACAATATGCAAAATAAAACCACATAACAAACAAACAATCACACGGCGCAATTTGCATTGTTCGGCGCAAATCTGACTAAATTTATGGATAAAGGATGTCACTATCAATGCGTGGAGAGAGAGAAAAAATGAGAACGAAAATAGGTTTACAATTCCACATAAAAATCAGCCCTAATCCTCCCTATAAGTAAGAGAGGAAGTATGCATTTAACAAGTTTAGTAGAGGGACATTAATTTGTGAAAATTGAAGTTTCATCCAAGTGATTTTGGTAGGGTTATGAGGATGGTTCAATTTCTAAGCTCAAGCATTCACGTGTTGATTTGACAAATAAATTCTCACCACTTCTACTATAAATGATGAGTTTGCAAAGGCTTTCATCATGCTAAAATTACATTCAAAAATTATATTTATTTAATTTTACAAATTGATCTGATTTTAGATATGACAATAAATCATCGCATGGCATTCAAAATAGTTATATATGGAAGCATTTTCACAGTTATTTATTTCCTCATTGAATTCTTGCACATATTCTACTTTGGTTTACATCATCCTTCCCTATCACATTGATGAGGATGCTTTTTAAAATGATTAATAGGTGACATTTACTATCTATTGGCCAATCTATATGCATACATTAACATGAATAAGCATCTTCACATTAGATCTTATTAAATAAATTATGTTTATGAATATAGTTTTAAAGATTAATCATATGATTGTGACACCCAACTTCGAGATATTACTAGATAAATTATTTCCGTAATAACACAAGTATGAGTATGCAAAACTTTTTGTTTATTAAATCGAGCCCACTTGTCAAAGTGATTGAATAGAACAAAACATGTCGAAGTGGCTGAGATGAGCGCACCTGGCCAGTGTGATTATTTTCGTTCCCCTTTAAGGGACAACCTAACCCACGTGTGATGGTGGTTATCGGAGAGAGTCATCACTATTAGTAATGACATTTGTTAATCTATTATTAAAGATGCTGCATGATTCTTGGGACTTGATTTTTTCACTCAGGCACCATGGATGGGCATCGTAATAGCAACAACTGACACTCACTCTTTCTTTCTTGTCAATAATAGAAATACTTCATCTATTATCTTAGGGGGTTCCAGATCTCTCCCCCTCTCTCTCTCTCCCTCTGAAATCTTGTAACTCAGAGAATCTCTAATGAGCTACATTATCTAGCTTATTAGATATAAGAATATAATACATTCTTTAATGTTCTCTCTCAAAACTCTCATCCATCTCTCACATTCTTTCTCTACGACACAAAATATTTATTGGGTTATATGAACTTACAAATAATACGAGACACTGCGTCTCTAAAAGATTCAAGAATTTTGATATTTGTGTTTTGCGACTTCTATTATAATAAATGTAAGGTAACGAAAGGAAATATAATATTTACAAATCAAACACCCTCTTTTATCCATTTTTCAAATTCTCACTCAAATATCAAACTTCATAATATAACCCCAACCCATGTTTTTCTTTTTTTATCAAATTCACAATGATTTGATCATGACACGAGTAAATGTATCCGTCTGACAGTTCAAAAAATCGCTTGGGTGATTGATTTATAAATAGTAATGTTTCTTGTGCGTTGTATGTAATTATCCCTTTTTATTATATATTTATAGAGTAGTGATCTTAAATTTTTGGGGCATTCACATACATACCACACCATTCTTATGCGCTCACATATCTAGCACTCAAATCTTGTGTATTTATATATCTAACAACTAAATTTTAATTTTTCACATTATCATACCTTTTTAAAAATGAAAATACGGATATTTTTTGATATGATATGAAAGATTTAAGCGGCAAACATGTAAAAGAACGTATAGTCAGAATTCGGGGGTTTACCTGTAAATGCCCATAATAATTATCTTGACATCTACTTTTAGATAAACCTCCTAATAAGTTCAATCAACTCAAATCCAACTCGAAAAATTTATGTTAAATTGACCCAACTAATATTTGGGTTGGCGTCAGGTCAAGATTTTCAACATTTAATTTTCAGGCTTGGTTCAAGTCCATCTCCCAACCCAAATTTGACCCGACAACCAGAATTTGACCTAACAACCCAAAATTGATCTGAACTTAACACGAACTTGACTCAAAATTAACTCGAATTTGATCTGAACCCAGTGCAGTTCATCTTTCTTTTGGTGAGCCCTATCATTTATTAATTGTCTTTCTATTATGTTTAGCAAACTTTAAGGCAAGAGTTGCCCATGAGCCTTGGCTTATTTTTTTTTTAACTATGTTTGAATGGTGCCATGTGAAATGTTGCTATGCCTCCAAATTGCAAAGTAAAGAACATTAATCATGAATTTATGTTGGAAGGTTTACGTACATACCAACACCTTTTCATGTGTATTTGTTTGTCCAACACATAAATTTGATTTTTCTTTTTAAAACACTTAATTTATATTTTACATTTTAAAAGTTAATGATAACGATATTTTGGTGTGATATGAAAGATTTGAGCACGGTAAATATAAGAATTAAAGTTTGAATGTTAGATATTTAAATAAAACTGTTGGTGTTTTCTTGGTTCTTTTTTAAGGCTCGGAGTACTCAGGTTAGATATTTGCATGTCATTGCATAATTTCTTTATTCGAGTAAAATTTCCTCCCGAATCATATAAATGATTATAAGAAGAAAGGAATAAAAAATAATGATATATGACTACAAGTTGACTGACAAGTAAAAAAACAAGTTGAAGGTTTGTATATGAGTAATCCTCATATGATAGGTCGAGAGTATACATCCGAATAGGATCTGATCGAAGTACCTCGTAACATAACATCTGCGAAGAGAACCCATAGATAAGTCACACATAACCAGAGAATCAAAAAAACCACTTTTGTTATGAAGTCAAGGGTATTCTTGGGCATTATTGGGCAAACCCCAATATGTCCCTCAGTGAGTCGTCAAATGGCAGGATTTGGCTAATTTTCTAGCAACAAATCCAGTGTTGGCCGACTCACCGCTAAACGATGACTTTTCTAATGAGCATTTGTTAGTTTTCAGTTCCCCTAAGTGGAAGTTTTATTTATATGGATTGTCTTCCTTAAAGGAAGACCTATTTGGATCTCTCACGAGAGTGAAGGTTGGCATCAGCCTCATTTTCATTTCCCCTGTGCGTGGTATTCTTCGCTACTCTTATATCTTGACAGAGCCACATACGAACAATGAGACGAAGTACGAAGCATTGATTCTTGGATTGGAATTAGAACCTCTAGCTATACCGCGCCTGAATGGCTAGTGCTCACAACAAACTAGTGAAACTAAGGACTTTCACAGTTGGAGACTTGGTGTTGGTTTTATACCGCCCAATTGTGATTCACCGTTAAAGGCATGTCAAGTTTGAGCCCTCTTGGGAAGGACTATTTGTGATTGACAAAGTCTACGAAGGATAAGCCTACATGCTGATTTATTCAAAAGGATTTCATCCAATGCCCCTTATCAACTTATGATATTTAAGAGATACTTTGCTTAGCCTCTTTTTCAAGTACTTATTGTACTTGATGAGGAAATTGCTTTTCAAAACATATTTTCTTCTTCATCGGCATTTGCCTCCACCGACGTCCCGAGTGCGGGAGCTCGCTTTCGAAGGAGAAGGTCGACTCCCTCGAGGAAGAATCAGACATGCTTGAAGGGAAAGCCTGACACAACTTGATCATCTCGGATAGAGAAACGAAGGAAGGACCTCTGACCTGAGAATCCAATGAAGCAATGGTAGTCGGTGACATGTCGGCCGAGGTGTCGACTGCATATGATGAAGGAGTCGCGACCACAATTTGTCTGAAGTCCCTTCAAAGGCCAAACCCCTCTCGTCACCTTCCCCTCTATCAAAAAAATGCAAAGCATATTTTCGAGCAATAGCAGTAACCTTACTGGTCACCTTGTCATAAACAAAAACACTATCAACAATCACAGAAATAAGGTATCTTGAGGCCACTCTTCGAAACAGCCGATCCTTGTCTCCTACCAGATTACCTGATACCGAGAGGTGCTTCCATTTATGACTCTTGGTGGCCAACATTTTATTCGCCACCTTTGCTTGGACCTCTATAATGTCTGAGTCACACCATTGACCCTTCATCATTTTACCCGTCAACACACAGGTAATTGTCACCTCAACGATAAATTGAGGAACTGAGGGATAACAACCATTCAGTATCTCCAGGGCAATGATCATGCTCTCTGAAAAAAACTTCGGCATTGACACCTTACACCCTGACGACTCGGTCTAATTCCACAGGTGTCAGAACAAGAACTGATCAGAAACTTCTTCTTCCAATCATTTATCTTATTTTCCACTTCTATTAAGTAGAGTTCCCTGCTTGCTGAGAATATAGTGTAGCCCTACCTGTAGACCTTGAAAGAGAATAAGTTCCTAAATAGTTTGATCGACCACATAAGATTCTCCCACTAATAGAAAAGAATGAAAGTCATAATTGCAGCTGTAGAGTTTGGCATCACTTGCATCAGAATAACCACTTAAGTGTTGAAGATGCTCCAGAGCTTGTGGCACTAGGTAATCAAAAGTCATATTTAAATTAATCTCGATGGAAGACTAGGTTTTTTCTTAGAGGATTTGTCACTCGCATCGGTTCAGGCAGCTTTTGAAGACCTATGTCTTTGTCAAGAACATACCTTCGTTGCAAGTCCCTCACTTCGTTCTCTATCGGAGGCGAAGGGTTTATGGCATCTAAAGAGCTGAACAAGACGGGTGAATGTTTTGGGGCCATCTCAAGAGACAAGAGCAGAACCAACCAATAAACGAGAGGAGAAGAAAAAATTGAAGAAAAAGAAAAGAACTAAAAGCATGTAAAGTGAGAAAAAGAGTCCCTCTCACCTATTTATAAGGCAGACATAACAAACGAAACATCGCATAATGATAAGTATTACACAAAACACCTTTTCAAAATTTATTAAAATGTCATCTTATTGTGAATAACATTATTACAAGCCTAGAACGAAGTGTTTTATGCAGGGGTTCTCCAAGATCTCGGAGGGGACATGCCCCATCAACTTCCGGAGAACCATCTCTCCACCTAACTTAATCTGATCCACCTTATTAGCTTCCCTGTTGAACTTCACCATATCAGACATCTCACGGAGTACCTTCAGCTCGTGCAAATCCTCGTTTAACCCACCTCATAGAGCAACGAGCTTCGTCCACGGAACCACTATTTCAATATCCAGACAAGCAAGCAGCTCCTACACAAGATTCAAACCCAAACTCCTAGTGAGTCCCTCGAAAGAGTCAACCAGCCCTGCTAACGGTCCAGTCTCTCCTGCCCGCTACTTTATGATCTCGGAGGATTGTACTCGCCTCTACAGTTTCTCTAGCTAGAGATCTATCACAGATGATGGGTCAGGTTGTTGATAAATTACTGGTGGCGACAATGGCAAGAGCCCTACATTTTCAACCTGCATAATAATCACCGCAGTAAGGGCAGACTCTGCAATATCCTTTGACAAACCGCCATCCCGGAGTTCCTCTGACCTAGCTAACTCATCTATAAATCTCTCAATGGAGGGGAGAGTTTTAAGGACCTCTTCTCCCTTCTGTGTCAAGGCACCCCAACTTTCTTACTGCAGTGACTACAAGAGAATCGTGTCATCCACACCCCCAGCTCCCTACCACTAGCCTCAGGCGAAAGGACTTGTTGGACCTCAACACACACGCCCGAACCAGACTCCAAGGCCCCTCGGTGAAGTCTCGTCAGCCATTTACCTTCCGCATTATCAAATGAGTTGACTAAGTTGATCAGGTCAGATTCAGGCCTCACTCGTTTTTCCTTTTGTCACCACTTTGCAAGCTTCCCAGGATCCACAAAGATCTGGTACAATTTGTCAGTCATAACGTACCTCAGTTGTAAAAACTAACGACAAATGACACAAGGATCAGTTCATGTTTATTTATAGAGTACACGAGGCACGAAATCCAAAGAAAAGTCATGTGTTCAATCAATCGCAAACTTATTGCTAACGATTGTTTAATAATTTTCCTATTCTTATTGTAGTTGTCACTATCAATAAGTAGGAAAACATAGAACTAATATGTATACACAAAAAATATCAGCACGAATCTCAAAAAAAACAAATGACCAAGATTAAAGAGCGTCCTCTCGAGGTAAGCAATGAATCAACGATTCAAGGCCGAGCATGAATTCGCTTCTCCAAACCTCAAATATGTTCAAGCCCTAGAGATGACTCTCCGTTCGATAGTGGCAAGTCCCACCGAAAGTGAGACTTAAATCATTCCAACAGCGAGTCTCGTTGGATACTATGCATAGGTTGCGACAAGATTCGCCTAAGACCTTGCAAGTTTGGGAGACCGACTGAGGTGACGAACCAATGAGGCAGGCGAGACACAAACTCTGTAGGATTTGAGTGGAATGAAAAATGAGCCACGACTTACTCAATGAAAAAAGTTGACTAATCACGTTCGACGGACCAACCCAACATCTGGATCGAACAACCACCTCACAACTTACCGCTCTGGTCGACCGTGTCAAAAGACACTGAGCAAGATTTTCATGTTGTCGGACATCTCGACTGACCCACACATACTCCAAAGGGCACAAATATTACCTGACATGTCGCCTATGTCGGCTGACTTCAAGCCAATCAATCAGCTAATAATAGACATTGTTGAAATTCAAATTATAATGCAAATATGACATAAAATATATACAATCGTTTAGAGCCTTAATGACATTAAGAACGGTTTGCATAACCGTCCCCTCATTTCTATAATTATACAAAATACATCTCTATAAGTATGGGGCAAAAAATATGAGTAAAAAAATCTCTCCCTCGATAATCCCCACAAAAATTTTGGACTTATTCTGCCGTCTTTTTATTCTCTCCTTCACTCGGTTCTAACTGTCAGGGGCATGATTCATAAAGGACAAAGTAGAATCCATCAATATATATATATATATATATATATATATATATATATATATATATATATATATATA
>JXCR01147169.1:4917-19750 GCA_002079205.1 Phalaenopsis hybrid cultivar
CAGGATTGACCCTAAAGCCAAGTAATCCTATAGGAACTCCTCTTGAATCCTCTCACAATGATGTTACCTACTAAATGCTAGAAGTTAAGATCAATATGTGAAACTTCAAGTTGAGTAAAAAGAAGAGTTTTGAATTTCTAATGGTGAGGGTACCTTTTCTAGTTTTCTAAGATTAGTCAATAGGAAAATCCTATGGCTAGACCTAGGCTACTAAAGAAGTTTCTAGACCTCAACCAAAAGTGAGGTCAACAGGAGGTCTACATTGGATTCTAAAGGCCTTCATTTAAGTAGAACTAAAACTGATTACATGAAATTTTACTAGTAGCTCTAGAGACAGAAGTGTGACTTTGGGTGATCAAATTATTAAAAGGTGTAAACGATTTAAATATCTTGGGTCCGTTGTTCAAAGTGATGGTGATATAGATGAGGATGTTAATAGTAGAATTCAAGTTGGTTGGTTGAAGTGGAGGAATTTTGGGGCCTATTGTGTGATAAAAAAAATATCGCTTAGACTGAAAGAAAAATTTTATAAAATGTTGGTGAGTCTTTTATGTGATAGAAAAGTACCGCTTAGACTGAAAGGAAAATTTTATAAGACGGTGGGGAGTTAGATGTTAATAGTAGAATTCAAGTTGGTTGGTTGAAGTGGAGGAATGCTTCGGGCCTTTTGTGTTGATTAAAAAGTACCGCTTATACTGAAAGGAAAATTTATAAGACTGTGGTGAGACTAGCAATGCTCAATGGTGTTGAATGTTGGCCTTTAAAAGAGAAGCATAATAATAAGTTAAGTGTTGGGAAGATGAGAATGATTAGGTGGATGAGTGGCTTTACACTTAGAGACAAAATGCAAAATGAATATATCTGTGATAGGGTTGGTGAAGCTCCTGTGACAGACAAAATTAGAGAAAGTCGTCTTAGATGGTTTGGGCACATTAAATGTTGACCATCTAGTGATCTGATTAGGAGAGTAGATGTTTTAGATTTGAATTGTGTTAATAAAGGTAGAGGTAGACCTAGGAAGACTTGGGCTTATTGTATAAAAAATGATCTTAATTTACTAGAACTAAATGAAAATTATGACCTAAATAGGACACAATGGAGAAAAAGGATTCATGTAGCCGACCCCACACAGTGGGATTAAGGCTTTGTTGTTGTTGACTCAATGGAGAAAAATGATTCATGTAGCCAACCCCATTAGTGGGATTAAGGCTTTGTTGTTGTTGTTTTTGTTCAAAGACGCAATAGAGAAAAAGGATTCATGTGGCCGGCCCCACGTAGAGGGATTAAGGCTTTGTTGTTCAATGGAGAAAAAGGATTCATGTAGCCGACCCTACGTAGTGGGAGTAAGGCTTTGTTGTTGTTGCAATTGGAGTTGATTATCTAACCCAACCCCACG
Organism: Phalaenopsis hybrid cultivar; assembly: GCA_002079205.1. Lineage (NCBI taxonomy): Eukaryota > Viridiplantae > Streptophyta > Magnoliopsida > Asparagales > Orchidaceae > Phalaenopsis > Phalaenopsis hybrid cultivar. Next base: position 6,314 of record JXCR01147169.1, read on the forward strand.
TAGTGGGATTAAGGCTTTGTTATTGTTGACGGCTTTAGTAAAAAAGGAAGTTGAGGAAGCTTTAAAGAGAACAAAGGGTGGAAAATCAGTACGATTTGATGATATCCCCATTGAAGTGTGGAAACATTTAGGAGATTTAGGAGTTGCTTGGCTTACTAAACTCCTTAATATTATTTTAAAAACTAAAAATATGCATGAGGAGTGGAGGAAGAGTATTTCAGTTCCCAGTTTTAAGAATAAAGAGGATGCACAAGAGTGTGCTAGTTATAGAGCAATAAAGTTGATGTGTCATACTTTTTTTTTCATAAAGAGCATCATTCAACTCTTATTTATTACCACAAAAAAGAATTACAAAAGATAGGGTAGGAACCCAATCCTACACCTTATACAACTCACACAAAAAATAAAAAAGGTTTTTATCCAAAAAAAAGAAAAAAATACAACTCACACCACGCCAACACAACACAAAAGCCAACAAGCCTAAAGAAGATCTTTAAAGGCTAAAGTCAAAAGCTCATTAGGAAAATGGAAAAAAACTTTAGCAGAAGGCACCTTCAAACTGAATTTTGCAGCCCAATGAGCCACAGAATTTCCCTCTCTACGAAGATGAGACCAAATCACATTCAAATTATTAGATAGAGCTTTAATCCTTTTCATCTACAACATAATACTCCAATGGGACTCCGAAGAAAATCCGCAACACTTCTAAAGAGTCAGAGAATCAACCTCAACAATTATATCTTTTAGACCCAATTTCTTGGTAGTTGATGTGTCATACTTTAAAATTAGGGCAGAGGGTACATAAATATAGGTTAAGATGTGATACAACGATTTCTAACAGTCACTTTGGATTTATTTTGGGTGTATCTACTATGGAAGCTACATATTTACTGAGAGGTATGATAGAGAAGTATAGAGAGAATAAGAAGGATCTACATATGATGTTTATTGATTTAGAAAAAAGTTGTTGATATGACTTATATTCACGTCATTAAAGATATCTATACTAGTGCTATTACTTGTGTTTGAATAGAAGACAGAGGATTGATAAAGTATTTTCTTATTTCAGTTGGATTACATCAGGGATCGATTTTAAGCCCATATCTTTTTTGCTTGGATGCACTTATTGGAGATTTACAGAAGGATTTATCTTGGTATATGTTTTTCGTTGATAATATCCTTCTCGTGGATAAGACTAGAGATAATGTTAAGAAAAAACTTAAATTATGGAGGCCTACATTAGAGTCTAAAGGCCTTTCATCTGAGTAGAACTAAAACTGAATGCATGGAGTGTACTTTTAGTAGTATTAGCTGGTAGATTTGTAACTATAGGCGATCAAATCATTAAAAGGTGTGAACGTTTTAGATATCTCAGTTCTATTATTTAGAGTGAAGGTGATGTAGATGGGTTGTTAATAGTAGAATTCAAGTTGGTTCGTTGAAGTGGAGAAATGCTTCGGGCCTATTGTGTGATAGTAAAGTATTGCTTAAAACAAAAGAAAAATTTTATAAGATGGTGATGTGACTTGCAATACTCTATGATGCAAAATGTTGGCCTTTAAAAAAGAAGCATAAAACAAAGTTAAGTGTTGCTGAGATAAAAATGCTTAGGTGGATGAGTGGCTTGACTCTTAGAGACAAAATGAAAAATGAATATCAATGATAGGGTTGGTGTAGCTCCACTGGCGAATAAGATTAAAGAGAGTTGTCTAAAATGGTTTGGTCACATTAAACGCCAATCATCTGATGATTTGATTCAGAGAGTAGATGTTTTAGCTTCGACTGATGTAAAGAAATGTGAAGGTAGACCTAAAAAGACTTGGGCACATTGTATAAAAAATGATCTTAATCTATTAAAATTAAATAAAAATATGTCACACAATAGGACACAACAGCCTCTATCGATTATTTAAGATTTAATTTTATCAAATTATAGTTTAATTAAGATTTAATTAAATGTGTTTTCTATTAAAATTTCATTAAACAATTCGAGCATAATTATTTGACTTTAGATTAGTTTATTTCATGTTAAAGTTTTATTAAACATAAAGGAACTCCTCAGGTACTGGGTCGATTTTGATGCCCATCATCTTAGTCAATCATTCTTTAGTCGCCTTCACTTATTGCTCGTCCTCATCTACCCTGACTTTGACTGGACCTTCTTCTTGGTTTTATGGCGGCCACCTCCTTCTCTTGTTGGACTTTCGCAGGAACTGAGGTGGCCCATAATTCCATTGTCATTGAATCAGACACTCCTAGATATAGGACTCGATTTAAGATTGTTGGATATGTGTACTGGGAACTTAGAGCAGCCAACCTTCAATATCACTCCCCTTGACCCAGTAGTAGTTGGTGCCCTTTTTCTTATAGAAAAGATCACTAGAAGAAACTGTCCTACAACCCCAACCCTCGAAAAACAAGGCAATGAAGAATTTGTGCTTCCAGCCCTTCACCTTATTTTCCAAGCCGACAAACTAGAACCGATCGGGTGTCCCAAATTGGACATAGTTGTACGATTCGACATGAAATGAGAACATATGAACAAATAGATCAGTGGACAATGAAATGCCCTTTCATCGACAGAAGATGATGTAGGTCATGATCGCCACCACTTAGTTCGGCTTGATCTGTGCGAGGAAAACCTCATAATAGTTAAGAATCACCTGGATCTTGTGGCATAAAGGTAGGCAGAACCCATATTAAAACTGGTCTCAATACATCACCATGTCATTCATGTATCTCCTAGTCACCCTTTTATCCAAACAGGCGGCCCCAACTTTAAGTTTGAGTGAAAAATAAATTTTTTTTCGATAAAGCAGATGTTTGACGATGATAGAATGGAACTTTCAACCGAGACTAAAAAATTTAGGAGTGCTTTTTGGAGTCATATGAACACCAAAGACGAATCAAGGAAATAGAAAGGGAAGGACAGGCTGCGCACTTATGGGCCCCTCAACCCTTATTTATAAGAATTCAATGGAACCCAATCACCACTTTCAAAAATCGAGAAAATATATTTTCAACATAGAAATTGAGATTTGAAAAAAAAAAGAAACATTTTGATTATTACAAAAAACATAATTACATATAAAATTAGTTCGACAGGAGACAATTCACAAACCTGTCTTGGTCACGTCGACGAGGACTAAACCCCTCCTGACTAACCTCCGATACAACGTCTATTGACCCTTTGGATGAATGCATCCTTCCAGAGTTCAACAATCTCTCAGCGAAGACCATCAATTTCCCCGCACATCTCCTCTAGCTTCGCTTGCGAGTATCGGTCTTGTTGGGCCAGAATCTCCTCTAATTCCTCTAGATGGCTTGTTAAATTCCTGACAGACACCTAAAATCTCTCAAAAGTTTCATCTCGGGCCTTGTCAAGTTTGGTCGAGTGATTGACCACATCCTCTCCGTTACCGGTCAGTACCTGGGGAGTTGGGTTTGTTCTCAGGATAGTGTCTCTATCATAAACATCGTATAACTATTGTCTGACGTGATAATCCTCATCTACCAGAAGAAAGGTCGCCAGTAAACACTAGGCAACTCAAAAAAAGAAAAGAAACTAATTTATCTAGAATCCAATTCACTTCGGACTAGCTTGTTCTACCCATATCACAAGATGAAAAGTCATCTGTCGACCTCTTCTCACCAGCCAAGAGATCATCTCTGCCGACTCGCTAAGTTTTTACCATGAGGGAAACGTTCGCAACATCCGATTGAATTTACACATTAGAGGAACCTTTTGTAGACTGGTCGATTATTGAAGCACCCTGCTCTCCTCTTGCCTTGGTCAAAATCTTCGTTGGAATTCCGCGAATCGAATCCTCCACCCCTAGTCCTTCGATCGGTTTCGGCTTCTTCGCCAATTTCTCCATGGAAGAAAAGCGAACGATGAGCAAAATCCAATGAACGGAGTATACATGAGATGATAAAGTTGCTTCTCTTGTGTCCTATATATAAGGATCATGAGCACGAAAATCTAGGAAATTTATTTATAGCATTAAGCAAAGATTATTATTAAATTTATTTTATTTCATTTAAAATTTTCCTTATCCCCGAAGAAGTACCTACTTAGCCTATCGAAAGCGAACAAGCATGTGTGGCAGAAAATTTAAAGACATGGACTCCTCAACCAAATAGTCAAAGCTCGATCTTCTAGTAGACCATCAGCAAAAGGTCAGCCGACCATTTATGGCTTTTCGTTGTCTCTCACTAACAGACTGGCCATCTTAAGTCGACCACCCAAGACTAATAGACCGACCATCTTAGGTCGACCACCCACAACATTCAAATTCAAACATCTTCCAAACACAAAGGTATCTCGAAATTTAGACGAAATGACTGACCGACGACATCTCATGCGGTCGAAGAAGGAATCACAAGGCGGAGAATCCAGAGGTGTGAAAAGGCGCTAAATGCGGTTACAAAATATGAAAAGACTATAATATAAAGTAACCACCTTATTAAAGGAGAGACATATATGTAATTTCTATCTTAGTAGTCATTTATCTTCTATAAACAAAGGCTCCAATAACTATAACAAGGCTTTTTGACTCTTAAATCTTGACCGATAATTTAGAGAGAGTCATCCATCTGCCCCATCTCTGTAATACCCTTTTTAACATATAAAATGCGTCTTAGATCCCAGGATTAACCCAATTTGCTCAAAACGGGGTAAGCTTACATGTGCTATCTCTCTCTTTATCTCTCTATCTCTACCTCTCCGATCCGTGGGCATTCCCTCACACGACATACTTGGATTCAATAACTTTTATCATCCATCGATTTTGAGTGCGTGCAAAATGAAAACTCAAATTAAAAAAAAAAAACCCTTTTAAAACTATAAGCATCATGTCATTCAATAATACAATACCTTATAATCATAATTACACTCAACCCCCAACATGAAATTACTCATTTCAAAAAGTCAAAGAAAGATTACAATGCCTCAAACAACAGAGCAACAATATCATCAACATAAAATACTAGAACATCTAAGTTCTGAGTAGATTCATGCAAATGAACTAAATCGAAATGGAAGTTGAAACACGGGGGTAGACGACATTAACCGGGTGAGCCATGATGCGTCGGCCCTTCATATGCCGGAAAATATAAACAACCGCACCGACCGGCCACTCCACCACCGCCGCCAATGCGCATGCCAGAAGCCCCAACGTTGGCCCAACCACCTTGCACCGGCACGGGTTGCTCCTCCTCCCACATTGCACGCACCCCGGAGCAAATCGGCGCCTCATTTGCAACAAAACTTAAATTTCGTATTGTATCGTTACTTCTTCAAAGACACTCATTTAAAGGTGTCGTGTGGGACGCGTGGATTTCAACGGCGAAGAGAAAGCTGGCGTGTTCGGGAAAATACGTTTCCTGTTTTATTTAAAGCCCGCCGGGAATCTTTTTGGCTTGCGTGAATTCGATCGGTGCACGTGTATTCATAATAGTTCTTCTAGAAATTGTTGGATCGATTCTCTTGTTCCAAGAATGTTAAAGTTATAATTAATATTAAATTATTTTAATACTCATTAATTTTGAAGAAAACTGTAGTTGGTTTTAAAATAAAAAATAAAATCTTATTTTAACAATTAAAATTATAACAAATTGACTTGTCCCAAATATGCTACTGTCCATATATATATATAGATATATATATATATATATATATATATGTATATGTATATGTATATATACATGTATATGTATATATACATGTATATGTATATATACATGTATATGTATATATACATGTATATATACATATGTATACATATGTATATGTATATATATATGTATATATACATATGTATACATATGTATATATATGTATACATGTATATATACATATGTATACATATGTATATATACATGTATATGTATATATGTATATACATATATATGTATAGATATGTATATATATGTATATATGTATATATGTATATATATGTATATATATGTATATATATGTATGTATATGTATATATATGTATGTATATGTATATATATGTATATATATGTATGTATATGTATATATACATATATATGTATATATATGTATATATGTATATATATGTATATATACATATATATGTATATATATATATACATACATATATATACATATGTATACATATGTATACATATATCTACATATAGATACATATGTATACATATATATACATATGTATACATATGTATACATATATATACATATATATACATATGTATACATATGTATACATATGTATACATATATCTACATATATATACATATGTATACATATATCTACATATATATACATATGTATACATATGTATACATATGTATACATATGTATACATATGTATACATATGTATATATATATATACATATATATAAAAGAATAGTAAGTATCACGTAGTTTAAAATAAATAAATAAAAAGAGACTTAGTTTTATAATTAAGAAATAGAAGATGAAAAATAAAGATAATAGATCTTCAAAGAAAAGTACATGTAAATGAGAGATTAATCTTAATCATTCTCTCTTTCCGAGAGCTATTATTTTTAGGAAAATATGAAATGTTGTAGAGAAATGTGATTGTATGTGAAGAATATTTCAGCATGGATCTCGGGACAGTTGAACAGCTCAGATGGAAGATACGAATGATCGAACGAGGCTTTTGACGATCATTTGGGTTGAATATTAGCGGAGAAGATGTCTGGTTCTAGCGATTGGAGGAACGCACCAGAGAATTTCTCGCAGAGTGACGACCGGCGCTTAAGATGATCGACAAGAAACATCCCTTTTGGGACCGACTGTTGGAGGAGTCATGGCACAGCTAACGAACAGCAAGCTTCCTATTGATCGAATCAGTCCTTCGGTCTTATTACATGTGGATATTTTTGTAATTACCAAAACCCTCTAAAAGGCTAATGATGATGAGACTGATATGTAATTTTGTAGAACCTGGACCTGTTCCTATAAATAGGAGGTTAATTTCATAAATAAAGGGGATGCATTTCTTGTTGTTCTCCACTGCTCTTTCTCTCTCTCTCTCTCTCTCTCTCTCTCTCTCTCTAATTTTCTATACCTTGAGCGTGAAAACATGTTGCTAACAAGAAGAGAAGTCTAGCAACGACAACAAGGAGAATCCAGTAGGAGGAATGTGGTGAAAGAAGCATGCACTAAGGAGTTCATATAAGAATTCGTCCAACAAGGCTTGCATGATTTTAGAACTCATATCACCAACCAAATGTTAGGATAATTTGCAGAGTCGTGGCTGCCTTAGGAGTAGTCTTAGTCCCAGAAAGAGAATCAGCCCAGAAAGGGGCACCTAACCCCCCTTAAGGATTACCACCAGCAAATAATGGAAGAAGTGTGATCCACCTATAGGTGAAGTGATACGCCTACAAATGTACTATTTNAACAGTTGAACAGCTCAGATGGAAGATACGAACGATCGAACGAGGCTTTTGATGATCGTTTGGGTTGAATATTAGCGGAGAAGATGTCTGGTTCTAGCGATTGGAGGAACGCACCAGAGAATTTCTCGCAGAGTGACGACCGGCGCTTAAGATGATCGACAAGAAACATCCCTTTTGGGACCGACTGTTGGAGGAGTCATGGCACAGCTAACGAACAGCAAGCTTCCTATTGATCGAATCAGTCCTTCGGTCTTATTACATGTGGATATTTTTGTAATTACCAAAACCCTCTAAAAGGCNCTCTCGCAGAGTGACGACCGGCGCTTAGGATGATCGACAAGAAACATCCCTTTTGGGACCGACTGCTGGAGGAGTCATGGCACAGCTAACGAACAACAAGCTTCTTATTGATCGAATCAGTCCTTCGGTCTTATTACATGTGGATATTTTTGTAATTACCAAAACCCTTTAAAAGGCTAATGATGATGGGACTGATATGTAATTTTGTAGAACCTGGACATGTTCCTATAAATAGGGGGTTAATTTCATAAATAAAGGGGATGCATTTCTTGTTGTTCTCCACTGCTCTTTCTCTCTCTCTCTCTCTCTCTCTCTAATTTTCTATACCTTGAGCCTGAAAACATGTTGCTAACAAGAAGAGGAGTCTAGCAACGACAACAAGGAGAATCCAGTAGGAGGAATGTGGTGAAAGAAGCATGCACTAAGGAGTTCATATAAGAATTCGTCCAACAAGGCTTGCATGCTTTTAGAACTCATATCACCAACCAAATGTTAGGATAATTTGCAAAGATGCTCAGAGTCGTGGCTGCCTTAGGAGTAGTCTTAGTCCCAGAAAGAGAATCGGCCCAGAAAGGGACACCTAACCCCCCTTAAGGACTACCACCAGCAAATAATGGAAGAAGTGTGATCCACCTATAGGTGAAGTGATACGCCTACAAATGTACTATTTTTCATGCTTCATTTTATAATTATATTGCACTTTAAAGGTATGTTGTCTTGTGTTTTTGATTGTAGGTACATCAAATTGAAGAATTTGGAGTGATTGGAGCTAAAGGAACAAAAATGAATCAAAATGGAGCAAACCGGAGCAAGTCGGGTCGAACCGGGGCATACCGGAGCCAAGGGGACCTAAAAAAGACACTTAAGTGCCTGTGCCCGGAGCTTAAGCACCCAAATGGTGCTTAGGCGCCACCAGACATAGGGGGGGGCTTAAACGCCCAAAAATTGGCGCTTAGGCGCCAGAGACGGTTTTCAACATAACTTTTAGAATATACGTCGGATTTGAACGATTTTTGAAGCGGTGCTTAGTGCATCTCTTAGGGAATTTGTTGGAAATGATAAAAAAGACTTTCTTAGAGAATTTGGGGTGGTTATAAGGAGTTTTGAAGAGGCACTTCAGGCACCATTTGGAAGATTCAATGAATATGGACAGTTTTGAAGAGACACTTAAGAATCCCTTGGGAAATTATAATTAAGGCTTGGAAATGTTTTTAAAATAACTCTTAGATTCTTGAATTAATTAAAATAGGAGAAGAATACTTGGGTAAGGAAAGAAGAAGGCTTGGGCGTGAGCCCCAAGCATGGCGACAAGGTGAGAGAGAAAGAGAGAGAGTGAGAGATTTCTTCTTTTCTTTTCACTTTATTCTTGGAGAGGNTTTGCACTTTAAAGGTATGTTGTCTTGTGTTTTTGGTTGTAGGTACATCAAATTGAAGAATTTGGAGTGATTGGAGCTAAAGGAACAAAAATGGATCAAAACGGAGCAAACCGGAGCAAGTCGGGTCGAACCGGGGCATCCCGGAGCCAAGGGGATCTAAGAAAGACACTTAAGTGCCAGTGCCCGAAGCTTAAGCACCCAAATGGCGCTTAGGCGCCACCAGACAGAGGNGAAATGTTTTTAAAATAACTCTTAGATTCTTGAATTAATTAAAATAGGAGAAGAATACTTGGGTAAGGAAAGAAGAAGGCTTGGGCGTGAGCCCCAAGCATGGCGACAAGGTGAGAGAGAAAGAGAGAGAGTGAGAGATTTCTTCTTTTCTTTTCACTTTATTCTTGGAGAGGATTGCAAGGAGATTGTTTTTTCTATACAAGGAGAGTTTGATTTCTATCAGAGATAAGTATTTTTATTTTATTTTGATTTGAATTTAGTACTTTGTCTGTATTTTTTCAAAGTTTTGTTCAATGAAAAGTTCTTATTGGTTCTCCATGTGTAGTGAGTAGTTTTCTTAACTATTCCCTCTTGTAATGAATTGTATGCATGTGTAGATATATAATCGAGTAGAGTGAGAATATATTGTGATGATTTTACTTTGTTCTTCATTTACATGTAAACTTGATCAACTTGCATGTTAAAATCTGTTGCGAGAACATGTAAGATCTGAGATGGTATTGTCTCAATCAACTGTGGTAAAATTACATGAGATTGTATGGATGAGAATGTAGTCCATATAGTTAAGTGAAAATAAATAGGGAAATAATCTTTAAAGGATGTAGAATTAGAGGACTTTAGAGTGACAGGCTAAAGCCCCTAATTTGGTCTATTATTTTAGGTTTTGATGCGAGATGTTAGCCTCTAGGTGGAGGGATAAGAGCGAACTCTAGAGTGAGAGCTAGTATCAGCGCTGCCTAGCCCGTCTTCAAAACTAATAAAACATTAGCTTAACCAATGTTTTTTATAACATCTCTAGTAAGGGTAAATAATATAATTGCTTCTATTTGTCACAATTTCTCTCACTACTTGTTTTACTTTTACACATCTCACTACTTTCATTGCATGAGAAAGAGTACTTTTAATATATTAAAAACTCTACTTTATGATTTTTACTAAGTATTTTAATTTAAAAGTAAAAGTAGTATTACAGTGATAATTGTAGGATAAAATCAAAACCAAACTTTTATCGACCTTCCAAGCTAGGGCTTCATATCCTAAACTAAAATTTCTCTTGAAAGTCGCTGCGATTAACCTCGATATCCGTGGGATCAATATTCAGGGCTTAATCAGAAAGCCTTATAATACTTGATAATCACACGCATACTTGCATAAAATCTCTAGAAATATAATTGAAATCTTACTTTTCTTGGGATCAAGTTTTCGGTGTCATTACCGGGGATTAAAATCTTCAAGCAGTTGTGTCAACTTCTTAAATTCTACATATAAAAAAAATATCGGGATCAAGTTTTTGGTGTCGTTGTCGGGGATCGCAACGAGTGATCTTGACTTTTAGGAGAATTTTAGTTGAAGTAATTAGGCTTGGACTTGGAAATTGTAGTGTAGTAAAAACTATTTTTGTGTGGAAAAATGTTTTTTGTATGAAAAGTATTGTGAAAAAAAAAAACTATTTGTGTGAAAAACAAGATGTTTGTGAAAATATTTTATAGTGTTGAATATATTTTTTGTNCGTAAAAACTGTTTTTGTGTGGAAAAATGTTTTTTGTATGAAAAGTATTGTGAAAAAAAAAACTATTTGTGTGAAAAACAAGATGTTTGTGAAAATATTTTATAGTGTTGAATATATTTTTTGTNCGTGCATCTCTTAGGGAATTTGTTGGAAATAATAAAAAAGACTTTCTTAAAGAATTTGGGGTGGTTATAAGGAGTTTTGAAGAGGCACTTCAGGCACCATTTGGAAGATTCAATGAATATGGACAGTTTTGAAGAGACACTTAAGAATCTCTTGGGAAATTATAATTAAGGCTTGGAAATGTTTTTAAAATAACTCTTAGATTTTTGAATTAATTGAAATAGGAGAAGAATACTTGGGTAAGGAAAGAAGAAGGCTTGGGCGTGAGCCCCAAGCATGGCGACAAGGTGAGAGAGAAAGAGAGAGAGTGAGAGATTTCTTCTTTTCTTTTCACTTTATTCTTGGAGAGGATTGCAAGGAGATTGTTTTTTCTATACAAGGAGAGTTTGATTTCTATCAGAGATAAGTATTTTTATTTTATTTTGATTTGAATTNAATCTAACTGAGAGAAAATATGATGATTGCTTTTGGATCGATGAAATTGATTATCTAAGTAAAAACCACTTCCAAGAAAGTTATGAGAGTAAGTTAACAGATGAGATCGAAATGGACTTTCATGATGAGTTGAAAAAGTTGNCACATGAGATTGTATGGATGAGAATGTACTCCATATAGTTAAGTGAAAATAAATAGGGAAATAATATTTAAAGGATGTAGAATTAGAGGACTTTAGAGTGACAGGCTAAAGCCCCTAATTTGGTCTATTATTTTAGGTTTTGATGCGAGATGTTAGCCTCTAGGTGGAGGGATAAGAGCGAACTCTAGAGTGAGAGCTAGTATCATCGCTGCCTAGCCCGTCTTTAAAACTAATAAAACATTAGATTAACCAATGTTTTTTATAACATCTCTAGTAAGGGTAAAGAATATAATTGCTTCTATTTGTCACAATTTCTCTCACTACTTGTTTTACTTTTACACATCTCATTACTTTCATTGCATGAGAAAGAGTACTTTTAATATATTAAAAACTCCAATTTATGATTTTTACTAAGTATTTTAATTTAAAAGTAAAAGTAGTATTACAGTGATAATTGTAGGATAAAATCAAAACCAAATTTTTATCGACCTTCCAAGCTAGGGCGTCATATCCTAAACTAAAATTTCTCTTGAAAGTCGCTGCGATTAACCTCAATATCCGTGGGATCAATATTCAGGGCTTAATCAGAAAGCCTTATAATACTTGATAATCACACGCATACTTGCGTAGAATCTCTAGAAATATAATTGAAATCTTACTTTGCTTGGGATCAAGTTTTCGGTGTCATTACCGGGGATTAAAATCTTCAAGCAGTTGTGTCAACTTCTTAAATTCTACATATAAAAAAAATATCGGGATCAAGTTTTTGGTGTCGTTGTCGGGGATCGCAACGAGTGATCTTGACTTTTAGGAGAATTTTAGTTGAAGTAATTAGGCTTGGACTTGGAAATTGTAGTGTAGTAAAAACTATTTTTGTGTGGAAAAATGTTTTTTGTATGAAAAGTATTGTGAAAAAAAAAAACTATTTGTGTGAAAAACAAGATGTTTGTGAAAATATTTTATAGTGTTGAATATATTTTTTGTTTCATTTGTTTAATTATTAATGTATTATTTGTTGTGTTGCGTATGCGAAACAAAGGATCTGTAAGACTTGTGTCTTATGATCCTGAGTTAGAAAAAAGGAAAAAAATAAAAAAATAGAAAGGACTTGAAAAACTAGAAATGGAAATGGAAAAAATTCAAAATATTAACTTAGAAAATCATCATAAATCATTAAGGGATTATGTAAATCCTACGACAGAAGAAATTCACTCAGGTATAAAAACTCCTGTCGTATAAGCTGACTCGTTTGAAATAAATCCATCGATTATCCAACTAGTGCAGAACAACCAATTTAGGGGAACTCCTTCGGAGGATCCCTATTTACACTTATCAAATTTTTTAGAACTTTGTGATACATTTCGTTATAACGGCATGTTAGATGATACTGTTAAACTAAGGCTTTTTTCCTTTCTCATTAAGGGATAAGGCTAAACTATGGTTATACTCATTAGCACCTCGCTCTATTAAAAATTGGGAGGAGTTAACTCAGAAATTCTTAGCTAAGTATTTTCCACTTTCAAGGACTACTAAACTTAGAAATTATATTATCTCATTTTTTTTGGTATAAAGGGGATTCAATATACGAAGCTTGGGAAAAATTTAAGAAACTCCTAAGAAAGTGTCCACACCATGCTCTGCCCGATTGGTTAATCATTCAAACTTTTTTACAATGGGTTAGTAGGATCCCTTAGGTCTATAATTGACGCTGCAGCTGGTTGATCGTTAATGTCAAAACCATTTAATGAAGCATTTGCATTAATCGAAGAAATGGCTACAAATGAATTTCAATGGCCCTCTTCAAGAGTAAATCCTAAAAAGGTAGCCAGTGTTCGTGATACAAATGCGATTGTAATTCTTGCATCTCAGGTTGCTGCAATATCAAGGAAGTTGGACCAATTT
>JXCR01147169.1:19867-48814 GCA_002079205.1 Phalaenopsis hybrid cultivar
AAAATAGTAAAATTTTAATTACATCTGTTGAAAAATCTCATGAACTTAAGATGAATGTACCCCATACAATTTTAAGGCCTACCTATGTAGGGAATTCATCTACACTACCAGTCTTTATATCTTCAAATTTGACTCAATCACAAGAACTTAAATTAAATTATGAAATCAGTAAAAGATCTCATAAGAAAGAGTTATTCAAAATCACTGAATGGCATATTCCGTAGTATACGGACAAAATGAATGAGATTCTGATGCTGAGGAAACCGGAGTAAAAATTGGATACATTGGGTCATCGATGTTATACCAAGTGCTTCGTGGGAGGCAACCCATGTTTATATTTGTTATCTGTTTATTGTGATTGTTGTTATGTTGGATTGGATAATAGTGAGATGTTGGACTTTGATATGTGTTTTATGTGTAATAGTGGATTGGATTAATGTTGTGAGGTAATTCCTTCGTCATAACTAGATTTATCTATAATTTCTNTTTGAGGATAAGAAGATGTCTTTAGAAGAAGTGGTATTGCAAATGGGAAACCAGTTGTAAGGTCAAAATGCTCCGATTAGAAACATAGAGAATCAACCGGGACAAATTGTTGTTTCACTTAGCAATAGACCCCAAGAAACACTTCCTAACAACTTTGAGATCTAACCTAAAGAGAAAAATGATGAACAAATAGACGCTATCCAATTAAGAAGTGGAAGAGAGATAGAGGGTGTGGTTAGAAAAGAGAAAGAAGTTGTGAGAGAATCAAAGGAAACTAAAAGATCTAAAGAACATGTTTCTAAGGATCTAGAAAAATTAATATCTCCAACTAAAATCAATTTAGATAGACCACCACCTCCATTTCCTCAAAGACTTAAACAGTATGAGTTGGATAAATAATTTTCAAAGTTCATGGAAGTACATAAGAAGTTTACAATAAATATTCATTTTGCTGAAGCTTTAAAAGAAATGCCAAGTTATGCAAAGTTTATGAAGGAGATATTAAACAAGAAAAGAAAGTTTGGGGATTACAAGACAGTTGCACTAAGTGAGGAGTGCAACGCTATACTCAGAAAAAGCTTCCTCAGAAACTTAAAGATCATTGTAGCTTAACAGTTCCTTGTGCAATTGGAGAAAGATTGTGGAAAAGCTTTATGTGATTTAGGATCAAGCATTAATGTGATGCCTCTATCAATATTTAGAATGTTAGGTTTAACCGATATTTCTCCCACTACTATAAACCTTCAGTTAGCTGATCGATTTATCATTTATCCAAAAGGGATTATAGAAGACGTGCATGTTAAAGTTGATAAATTTATCTTTCCTATGAACTTTATTGTATTAGATATGGAGGAAGATAAAGAAAATCTAATTATTATGGGGATACCTTTTCTCATTACTAGACAAGCTATGATAGATGCACAAAAAGGAGAGTTGACTATGAATATTAATAACCATGAAGCCACTTTTGATGTTTTAAAGGCTATGAAGTATCCAACTGAGAGAAAATATGATGATTGCTTTTGGATCGATGAAATTGATTATCTAAGTAAAGACCACTTCCAAGAAAGTTATGAGAGCAAGTTAACAGATGAGATCGAAATGGACTTTCATGATGAGTTGAAAAAGTTGTTTAAAGAATGTTGTATGCATGTTCAGAAGATGTGTGAAATGATGGATGTTACCAAAAATAGTAAAATTTTAATTACATCTGTTGAAAAATCTCATGAACTTAAGATGAATGTACCCCATACAATTTTAAGGCCTACCTATGTAGGGAATTCATCTACACTACCAGTCTTTATATCTTCAAATTTGACTCAATCACAAGAACTTAAATTAAATGATGAAATCAGTAAAAGATCTCATAAGAAAGAGTTATTCAAAATCACTGAATGGCATATTCCGTAGTATACGGACAAAATGAATGAGATTTTGATGCTGAGGAAACCGGAGTAAAAATTGGATACATTAGGTCATCGATGTTATACCAAGTGCTTCATGGGAGGCAACCCATGGTTATATTTGTTATCTGTTTATTGTGATTGTTGTTATGTTGGATTTGATAATAGTGAGATGTTGGAATTTGATATGTGTTTGATGTGTAATAGTGGATTGGATTAATGTTGTGAGGTAATTCCTTCGTCATAACTAGATTTATCTATAATTTCTGGTTGACAAGTCTGTTACGACTTAGTTCTTAATCGGAGCTGAACACTATCTTGAATCATGTAGTGTTTGGACTTTAGACACTCCATGTAAACTCTATTACTTCATTTATCTGACTTTGTCTTGACCGGGTAAGGTCATGAACTTACTTAGTGAACAACATCTGGATGAACTGCACTATATTTACCAGATTTTGTATGCCTTAAACTCAGAGTAACCATGAAATTGGTAACACATGAAGTAATTCTAGTCCATGGGTGATAATGATACAAAGTTTTATAAAACTTCCACTTTATTAGTGTAGTTTCTTCAATTAGAAATTGAAAGTAGGAGGGGAAATATGAGTAAAAGGGAGATCAAATTAACCTCAGTCGTTGTTTGTTTATGAATCTGTGAGTTTATGTATTGGAGTTTGTGTGTCTATGTTTGTAAGTCAAGTTAAATGAGTCTTTGTAGATGACAAAACTTATCTCAATATTTTAAACTTGTTAGCATCCAACAATTCCTTTATGAAGTTTAAAATGTGTAACTGTTTAATCTTTAGTTTGTACATATTCTACTATTTAAAATTCATTTATAGTGTTATTTCAAGCATGTTTAGGCTAGATTTACTTTCCACTATAATATTCTACCATGTATTATTTGTTGATATTTTTGTAAGATGTGTAGTAAATTGTTAAAGTGATCTTTCCCTGCCGCATATTTTTGTACTTCATTGATACACATGTTTGAGCTTAAGTTTGGAGGGAAAGAAAAATGTTTCAAATTTAAACCTTACTTATTTTCAAAATTATTACAAATAAATTTTTATTTTATTTCTAATGAATATTGTTATGTGGAGTCATCTTAAGGATGCTAAAATTTTAAATATAAAAATGGAGTAGGAAAACTTAGTTGATATTTTTAGTGAAAAGGGTGAATCTAGAGTTAAGGATACTTAGTTAAGAACTTGGGAAAATGAATAACTATCTTTAGTAGGAAAAATTATATTTTTTTGAAAAATTAAGGATTCTTAGAATTCTAATTTTCAAACATTTAAGGTTCTCTTAGAAAGTATTTTAAAAAAAATATATACATCTTTTCAAGTGAAGGAAAGAAATAAGTTTTAACTTTAGAGGAGGATAGTGGAATTTAAAATTATNCATTCTTAGAATTCTAATTTTCAAACATTTAAGGTTCTCTTAGAAAGTATTTTAAAAAAAAAATATACATCTTTTCAAGTGAAGGAAAGAAATAAGTTTTAACTTTAGAGGAGGATAGTGGAATTCAAAATTATTTAAGGACTTCTCTAGATATAGTAATCCTCGCATACAAAAAAAAAGAAAAGAAAAAATAATAATAATCAAACTTTAGATTAATTAATATTCTTTATAACATCTCTAGTAAGAGTAAAGAATATAATTGCTTCTATTTGCCACAATCTCTCTCACTACTTGTTTTACTTTTACAAATGTCACTACTTTCATTACCAGAGGAAGAGTACTTTTAATATATTAAAAACCCCACTTTTTGATTTTCACTAAGTATTTTAATTTAGAAGTAGNAATCAAACTTTAGATTAATCAATATTCTTTATAACATCTCTAGTAAGAGTAAAGAATATAATTGCTTCTATTTGTCACAATCTCTCTCACTACTTGTTTTACTTTTACAAATGTCACTACTTTCATTGCCAGAGGAAGAGTACTTTTAATATATTAAAAACCCCACTTTTTGATTTTCACTAAATATTTTAATTTAGAAGTAGAAGTAGTATTGTAGTGATATTTTTAGTATAAAATCAAAACCAAACTTTTATCGNCTGAAATTGATAACACGTGAAGTAATTCTAGTCCATGGGTGATAATGATACAAAGTTTTATAATACTTCCACTTTATTAGTGTAGTTTCTTCAATTAGAAATTGAAATTAGGAGGGGAAATATGAGTAAAAGGGAGATCAAATTAACCTCAGTCGTTGTTTGTTTATGAATCTGTGAGTTTATGTATTGGAGTTTGTGTGTCTATGTTTGTAAGTCAAGTTAAATGAGTCTTTATAGATGACAAAACTTATCTCAATATTTTAAACTTGTTAGCATCCAACAATTCCTTTATGAAGTTTAAAATGTGTAACTGTTTAATCTTCAGTTTGTACATATTCTACTGTTTAAAATTCATTTATAGTGTTATTTCAAGCATGTTTAGGCTATATTTACTTTCCACTGTAATATTCTACCATGTATTATTTGTTGATATTTTTGTAGGATGTGTAGTAAATTGTTAAAGTGATCTTTCTCTGCCGCATATTTTTGTACTTCATTGATACACATGTTTGAGCTTAAGTTTGGAGGGAANATAAGTATCATTGGATCATGGGCATGATATGGAAAAATGCAGACATCTATGAAGTCTGGTCGAGAAATTGATAAAGGAAGGGAAGCAAATGGAATTTGTTGCTCCTGGAGCCACGACCCATATATAGGGCAAAGCTCCCGCTGGAGGAATAACTGATGTACCTGTTTGCACCAATGTCATTCACATTGCACAATATGTGCCCACAATCTTTGAAGGAATTTAAGCACCCAGGAGGATAAGTTGGAAGAGAAAATAGATGGGGGAACTTTGCACTGTAGTCTTGCCCTAAAACCCAGAGGCCACCCACCTATTTACTTTACTGATGAGGACTCCCTTAAAAATAAATCCATATAATGATGTTATTGTAATAGCAAAAATAATTAATAATTATCAATTAGGAAACCTCCTCATTCATATAAGTTGCTCTGTGAAGGTATGATTCAAACAAGTGTTTTACAAGCTGATCCTCACTACCGATCAAATAACTACACTAGTTGGGCCGCTATATGGATTCTCGAGAGAAAGGAAGGAAGTGATGGGGGAGTCGAGATTCCAATAAATTGGGGTGAAAATGTG
Organism: Phalaenopsis hybrid cultivar; assembly: GCA_002079205.1. NCBI lineage: Eukaryota > Viridiplantae > Streptophyta > Magnoliopsida > Asparagales > Orchidaceae > Phalaenopsis > Phalaenopsis hybrid cultivar. The sequence goes on from JXCR01147169.1 coordinate 24,931, forward strand.
AACTGTTTTATGCTAACAGAGGATTTCCTCATGGTGGATTCCCAAAAAATTATAATGTTATATTCGATCGATCATTCCTGAATGATTTCAGAGCAGTGGTCTCCACTTATCATGTTGCAGTCAAATTTCTTGAAGATAGAGAAATCATCATGATTAGAGATGACCTGGGGCAGCCTCAATTCTGCTACTTGCCAGCCATAAGCAATATGTAACACGACCTTTGGACATCTACAACGCAAAGGGAGGTGGCCTTGAGACCAATGAAACCACTTGATAAGTTCTGGCTATCAAAGGAGAGCCAGGCAGATGTTTTATAATAAGTGAAGCTTTTTTTGCAAGACATAGGGAGCTATTGATTCAAACCTTATAGGAGAATTAGGATAATTTCACATGGATGACTATCGAAATGTCTGGTTTGCCTGATCGATGCTCCCTGCCACAGGCTAAACATCAATCCATCGACTCAACCCATGAAGCAAAAGATTAGAAGCCAATCCATGAGATTGGAGAGACCTATTTGAGAGTAAGTACAAAAGCTGGAAAAGACAGGGTATATTTAGAAAGTACACTACCCTACTTGGGTCTCCAATATAGTGATGGTGTAGAAGGCTAATGGAAAATGGAGGATGTGTGTGGACTTCACCAACCTGAACTTAACTTGCGCAATGGATGCCTACCTCTACCAAGGAACGTGCTCTGGTACATTCGATGATCGACCACTCAGTCCTAAGCTTCCTTGTTGCATTCTCAGGGTGTCATCAGATCAAGAAGCATGCTACTGATGCAAAAAAAATCTTTTTTTATAACTTATGAGGGAGTTTACTATTACAATGTAATGGCTCTTCGGGCTCAATAATAGGAGGGCAACCTACCAATGCCTTGTGATTGTAATCTTTGCTAATAAAAAAAGAAGAAATATTGAGGTGTATGTCTATGATGTGCAAGCTAAAATCCGATCGACTGAGCAACCTAATGAATATCTAAAAGAAACCTTTCTAATAGTTAAAAAATTTAACATGAAGTTAAACACACTAAAATGTATCTTTGAGCCCATAACACGCCAATTTCTTGGATACTTGTTAACCAATGATGACATAGAGGCAAACCCGGAAAAGATCCAGGTACTCCTCTGCATGAACCCCCTAGAAACACCAAAGTAAGCCAGAGATTGACGGTTAGACTGCTGGTTTGAGTAGGTTCATCTACAAGTCAGGTGATAATTGCATCCCATTCTTCAAAGAGTTTAGGAAAGCCATATACTTCAAGTGGACACTCAAGAGCGAGGAGGTCTTTAGGAACATCAAGCTATTCGTCACATGCCTCATTTCATTCAGAGCCCAAAGCTAAAGAAAAAAACTTTTCCTTTACCTTAGAATCATCCCTGATACCATCAGTTAGGTCTTAGTTAGAGAGGAACTCAAAAAATAACACTCGGTGTACTACACTAGCCAGGACCTCAAAGGCACCAAACTTTGACTTCCAATAATGGAAAAAGTAGCCTTCACCTTGTTCATTTTAGCATGGAGGCTCTGGCCATATTTCCAGGTACACCCCATACAGTTCATCACTAACCACCAACTAAAGTCTATCCTCACTAGACTAGAGCACTCCAACTGATTACTCAAATAGGTCGTGGAAAGCAGCAAGTTTGGCAACTTCTACATCCTCTAGACAACAATAAAGGCATAGGCTAATATAGACTTCCTTGCAGACTTCTCTGAACCAAGTGGAGCGAATGAAGCTCCAATGATCAATGAATTGGTATTGACCTTGTTCACTAATTGAGCCTCTCGCTAATCAAATGTTGGACTTGGAGTTTTCTTGTGTGACCCCACAAAAGAAAGCATCTATCATTTAATTGAGGTAAATTTTTCATTGACTAAAAACAAGATGGAATATAAAGCTTTGATTTCATAACTTCACATGGCCTCGGAGATGGGAGTTCTCCACATAATGGTAAGGGCTTATTCACAACTAGTAGTAATCCAACTTAACAAAGAATTTGAAATCAGGGACGTTACTATGGAAATGTAACTAGGGAAGGTGAAGACAGAGATCAATTAATTCTCCAGTTTNAGGAGATGGGAGTTCTCCACATAATGGTAAGGGCTTATTCTCAACTAGTAGTAATCCAACTTAACAAAGAATCTGAAATCAGGGACGTTACTATGGAAATGTAACTAGGGAAGGTGAAGACAGAGATCAATTAATTCTCCAGTTTCATAATTGAGCATGTCCAATGAGAGGAAAACAAGGTTGCCGACCTCCTTTTCTAAAGCCTTCACCTGGGGAAAGAAGAATCTTAAATACTCAATTGACCCTCGATGGAGGAACCACTAGTAATGGAGGTTCATCATTAGGAGAAGAAAAGATGGATGAGCCTATACATCTGCTACCTAAGCATGGGAGGGGGGGGATGGGATTGACAGAGAAGTCATCAATCACATGAGATTCAAGTATAAGGTTGCTCAATACCTATTAGTTCAAGGAAAAATCTTCAGAGACCCAGCCACATCCTTGTACCTAATGTACATATAGAAAAACGAAGTTGAAGGTGTACTTTGGGAAATTCATGCCGGAGAGTGCGAAAGTAATTCGGGAGGAAATATGCTAGATCAATGAATCTAACAACATGGTTACTTTTGGAAGAAAGAATTTTTTTATTATAATTTTTGAAATTGGANTAGCCACGTCCTTGTACCTAATGTACATATAGAAAAACGAAGTTGAAGGTGTACTTTGGGAAATTCATGTCGGAGAGTGCGAGAGTAATTCGGGAGGAAATATGTTAGATCAATGAATCTAACAACATGGTTACTTTTGGAAGAAAGAATTTTTTTATTATAATTTTTGAAATTGGATTTGAATGAGCATGATGAAGCAATCCTACTATTTTTGTCTCATTGCATTGATGACAATGACATGAAAATGATGATCAATGAAAATGCATTTCTTATAGAATTTTTCAAAGCATACCTAAGAACTATCAATGCATAATACTCTCACAAAAAATAGAAGCACCAACACCAACAGAACCCTAGCTATCAAGTACACAACAAACATAAACAACACAGCCAAAATCCAACATCAACAACACCACAACCAAAAAAAACTTTTTAGGCATTTCTTATAAAATTTTTCAAAGTGAACCCAAAGGGCTATGAATGCATAATATTATCTCAAAGAAATTTCCCAAGACTTTGTGATGCAAAGCCTCACTCCATGAAGTTTCTATGTGTGAAAAGAATTTCTAAAATTGGGTTTGCATGAGCATGATGATGCAATCCTACAGTATTTGTCTCCTAACAGTGATGATAGTGATCATATAATGTTTATTAATGAAAAGGTACCTTTGAGGCATTTTTTATATAAATTTTCAAAGTGAACTCAAAAGGGCTATGAATGTATAATATTCTCTCAAAGAGATTTACTAAGGCTTTGTGATTCAATTCCTCACTCTAAGAAATTTTTGTGTGTGAAAAGATTTTCTTTTTAGCATAATTTTTTAAATTGGTATGCACATGGTGAAGCAATCCTATTGTATTTGTCTCATAGCAGTGATGATAATGATCATGGCAATGTTGATGCATTTCTTATATAATTTTTCAAATTGAACCCAAGGGGTATCAATGCATAATATTCTATTAAAGAGATTTCCAAAGGCTATGATGTAAGGACTCACTCCATGAAGTTTCCATGTGTGAAAAGAATTTCTTTTTAGAATAATTTTTGAAAGTAAGTTTGCATGAGCATGATGAAGCAATCCTACAATATTTGTCTACTAGCATTGATGACAATGATCATAGTAATGTTGATCAACAAAAATTACCTTTGAGGCATTTCTTATAGAAATTTTATAAGTGAACCCAAAGAGCTATGAATGCATAATATTCTCTCAAATAAATTTCCAGAGGCTCTGTGATATAATGTGATCTACCTTAAAAGTACCTATTTTTATGCACATTTTATACTCAAATTTTGAGGATATTATGTTTTAATGAAAAATATTTTTATGTTTTAATTTCAGATACAAGAAAAAGAGTTTAAAAGTAAAAATGAGAAAAAGTACATAAAAAATGAGCAAAATGGGCTAAACTAAAGAAAAATACAAATAAGTCGAACTGGCTTCTAGGCCCCAGATGCAGAACGTAGCTGGCGCCTAAGCGCCACGGTTATTTTCTAGAAGATTCATTGAATGAGGCTGAATTTTGAAGAGTTGTCTGAAGCAACCCTTTGTCAATTTCGAAGCTCTATAAATAGGGATTAATTCCAAGAGGCTAGGGGGTCAGATATATCGAGTCACATAGTGTGTGTGTGTGTGTCTTAAGTGTGTGAAAAGTTTTCTTTGTGAGTCTTTGTTATTTATGGAGTTTGTGAGTCCTATAAGTATTGTTGGAGTCAGAGAAGTAGAGAACTTCAAAGGAGTTCTTGAGGGAANAGAGTCACATAGTGTGTGTGTGTGTGTCTTAAGTGTGTGAGAAGTTTTCTTTGTGAGTCTTTGTTATTTCTGGAGTTTGTGAGTCCTATAAGTATTGTTGGAGTCAGAGAAGTAGAGAACTTCAAAGGAGTTCTTGAGGGAATATTCAAGATAAGTATTTATATTTTTGTCTTTAAGTTTTATACTTTGGATTTGAGTTTTATAAATATGTTTTATTTTGTTATCCCCATGCATTTTGTTTCTCTCTTCCTCCTTGCAATATGAAGTAACCAAGTAAGTGATTTTGATTTTATTTAGAACTTCTTTTATTCCTAAAAATTGTGATGATAGTTTTACCGGATCTTTATTGAATTTACAAATTGGTCGCTTTTATTGTTAAAATTTATTGAGGAAGCTTATAGACCTGAGAGGGCTAAGATTTCTTAACCTGTAAGTATCACTTTTAAACTTGGAAAGAGCAGTAGCGATCGTTCGAAGGGGGTGCAAATTGATAGGGAGATAAGATCTGATGGGCGTAGAATTGATGTTTCTAGAGTGACAGACTAGATTTTTTTATCAAGTTGGTCTAGAGATTGGAACTAAGGTTCACTGATAAGTCTTATAGAGAGGGCATAGTGGGTAATCTAGGAGTAAGAAATTAGAACCTACCCAGCACTACTATACATGCCGACACCAACTTTAGATTAGTTAATGTTCTTTGTACAATCAAAAGAAGTAAAGAATAAGTTTGTTCTTATTTGTAACAATATCACATTTAAGCTTCTAAACAATTTTAAAATCTAATATTGATTATGAATTATTAACAAGGAAAAAGTTTCTTTATATATATTTTCTAAAATGTTTACATTTAGTTTTTGTAGAAGTTAGTAAATTTAATTTTCATTTTTAGATATTTTCTACAGTTTAAGTAAATTTCTCTTAAAGTTCAAATTCATGTATTTCATTTCATTATTTTTCATTTACGCTTTCTCTGTGGAATCGATACTGGAATTTTTAAAGAAAACTCTATATTACTTGAAACGATACGTATACTTGCGTAACACCCATAGTGAGAAAACTATTTCTTTAAAATTTTATCATATTACATTTGTTCTCACTAGCCGCTAAATATAATTTATGTCAAGTTTTTGATATATTAAGGAATATAAATATCAGCGTAATTGTGGGTCGGGTCATAATGCCAAACTCCGTAAAGTTTCTGTGTATGAAAAGAATTTGTTTTTAGCATAATTTTTTAAATTAGGTTCGCATGAGCATGGTGAAGCAATCCTATTGTATTTGTCTCCTGGCAGTGATGATAATAATCAAGACAACGTTGATCAATTAAAATGTACAGTTGAGGAATTTATTATAGAATTTTTCAAAATGAACCAAGGGGTATCAATGCATAATATTCTCTGAAAAAGATTTCCTGAGGTTTTGTGATATAATGCCACACACCATGAAATTTTTGTGTGTGAAAAGAATTTCTTTTTAGCATAATTTTTGAAATTGGGTTTGCCTTAGCATGATGAAGCAATCCTACTATTTTTTGTCTCATAGCATTGATGATAGTGAGCATGACAATGATGATCAATGAAAATGTATCTTTGAGCCATTTCCTATAGAAATTTCAATGTGAACCCAAAGGGCTATCAATGAATAATATTCTCACAAAGAAATTTCTTGAGGCTTTGTGATGCAATGACTCACTCAATGAAATTTTTGTTCATGAAAATAATTTCTTTTTAACATATTTTTTGAAATTGTGTTTGCATGAGCATGAGGAAGCAATCCTATTGTACTTGTCTCCTAATAGTGATGATAATGATCAAGGAAATGTTAATCAATGAAAAAATATTGTTGAGGCATTTTTTATAGAATTTTTCAAAGTTAATCCAAGGGGTATTAATGCATAATATTCTCTCAAAGAGATTTCTTGAAGTTTTGTGATGCAATGCTTCACTTCATGAAGTTTCTGTGTGTGAAAAGAATTTCTTTTTAGAATAATTTTTTAAATTGGGTTTGCATGATCATGATTAAGCAATCCTACTATTATTATCTCATAACAGTGATGATAGTGAGCATGACAATGACGATCAATGAAAAAGTTTCTTTGAGGCATTCTTATAAAATTTTCAAAGTGAACCCAAAGGGCTATGAATGCATAATATTCTCTCAAAGAAATTTCTTGATACTCTCTAATACAATGCTTCACTCCATGAATTTTCTGTGTGAAATGAATTTCTTTTTAGCATAATTTTTGAAATTGGGTTTTCATGAGCATCATGAAGCATTCCTGTTGTGTATTTCTCCTAGCAGTGATGATAATGATCAAGTCAATATTGATCAATGAAAATGTACCATTGAGGCATTTCTTATAGAAAGGGTAATTATCCATAATATTCACTCAAGGAGATTTCATGAAGCTCTTTGATGCAATGCTTCACTCTATGAAGTTTCTGTGTGTGAAAAGAAATTCTTTTCAGCATAATTTTTGGAATTGGGTTTGCATGAGTACAATGAAGCAATCATACTCTTTTGTCTCAGAGCATTGATGATAGTGAGCATGTAAATGATGATCATTGTAAAAGTATCTTTGAGGCATTTATTATAAAAATTTTCTAATTATACCCAAGAGCTATCAATACTTAATATTCTAACAGTAAAGAGAAGCACCACAACCAAAAACACCCCAACTATCGAGTACAAAAAAAAAAAACCATAGTCAAAATCAAACTCCCCCTCCCCTCATAAGGCATCTTCTTCTGCTCAAATTCACAGCAAACAGAAGCACCAACACCAACGACACCCAACTTTCAAGTACACGACAAACAAAAACACCACCCCCCATAAGACCTCTTCTTCTACTCAAAGTTAAAACATACAAAAGCATCAATACCAAACAGAAACACCAAACCAAATTCCATGATAAGAAACAGAAGCACCAACACCAAATAGAATCATGAAACAAAAATACCACAGTTGAAATCCAAATGGTGCAAAATCACAAGAAACTAAAAGATCTCAAAGAATAGGAGCAAAACCACCTAGGTAATATATGGAAAGGGAATATCGAAAGAAGATGGCATCTGAAAATATAGGTTAGGGAAAATGAAGTGTGAGCGTTGCGTGAAAAGAAAGGGATGACAAAGGAGGGGTTGAATCCAAGGGGCAAGCGCAAAAATGAAAGGAGGAGAAATTTGGGCCACAGGGTTGGACCCACTACCTATATTTTATTAAATTGCAGCTGNACAAAAATGAAAGGAGGAGAAATTTGGGCCACAGGGTTGGACCCACTACCTATATTTTATTAAATTGCAACTGCGTCGCAGGAAAAGCACAACCCAAATGATAGAGAAGAGCGGCCCCAAGCCACACCGCGGGCAAAAAGCACACCCTGTCCCCAAATGGCCCTTAATCCCACACAATCCAAGTCAATCTATTATTATCCACAATAGTGAGATTAAAAGTTACTTTAAGTTCTCTTTTTGGCTTGAGGTGTGGCTACCCCTTATCTTTCTTACCTTTTTTTTGTTATGATGAATTTTTTCTTTAATCTTCTGGACTCTCAACATTCTAATTTAAATGAAGATTAAACTAACATGAATGGTTGTATTANTTCAATCTATTATTATCCACAATAGTGAGATTAAAAGTTACATTAAGTCCTCTTTTTGGCTTGAGGTGTGGCTACCCCTTATCTTTCTTATCTTTTTTTTGTTATGATGAATGTTTTCTTTAATCTTCTGGACTCTCAACATTCTAATTTAAATGAAGATTAAACTAACATGAATGGTTGTATTANTTCTCTCTCTCTCTCTCTCTCTCTCAATCTTCTCAAAAAATCTATAAGAAAAACTCTCTAGAACTCTTTCTCCAAATGAAAACCAAAGGAGAATAGCCCAGGGTTACAAGATGACTTTTTTAGACCTCAGAATATAGTCACAAAAATAGCTAAAGATTCCTCAATGAAACCCCACACTTAGCTTGAATAAAAATTTAGCCCAAACCCCCTCATAAAATTTTTTTTCTAAATAGTATTTTGCAGATCCCTGACGCATGTACACTCGAATNCAAAAATAGCCAAAGATTCCTCAATGAACACACTTAGCTTGAATAAAAATTGAGCCCAAACCCCCTCATAAAATTTTTTTTCTAAATAGTATTTTGCAGATCCCTGACGCATGTACACTCGAATCCAGCTTAGGTACTCCAAAGAGACACATAGTTATGCTAATAAATGTCATAACTACTCCACCTCCTCTTTTAGTTCTCACATTTCTTTGCCCCTTAGCCAAGAGAATCAATGTCCAAGGGTCGGCATATGTACGTCGGCCACTTGTTTTATCTTGCTTCATATTTTGGCTTACTGATGTGCGTTCAACATCTGTAACCTACAAAACATAGGTAAAATACCATTCCCACATGTAAAATCATCATAATAAGGAAAGAACACATAAATATTAGAATGAGAAATTATCAAAAGTTGATTCACATCATTTACATATCTTGTGTTTATATATACGCTTCCATGTACAATGTTTAAGTTATGTAATTTGCATGCTTAAATGTTTAGATTAAGTTATTTGCAAGCTTACATGTTTAGATTATACTAATTTACAATTATCTTTGTATGTAATAATTTGCAAGTGTGGGTTATGTTAATTTGCAAGCATATGTGTATGTGCTAATTTACAAGTGTAGGTTATATTAATTTACAAGCATGTGTGTATGTGTTAGTTTACAAGTGAAGGTTATATTTATTTATAAGCATGTGTATATGTGTTAATTCGAAAGCATGTTTTTAGGTTATGCTAATTTGCAAGCATGTGTGTATGTTAATTTCTAAGTGTAGGTGATGTCAATTTATAAGCTTTTGTGTATGTTATATTAATTTGCAAGAACATTTGTGGGTTGGGTTAATTTGTAAGTTTAAATTATTGAACATTAAGGGTCCGTTTGTGGCAGCTTATAAGTGTGGGCGGCGTTTTCAAAACGCCGCCATACAATTTGGTTCGCGTTTTTCGCCAGCTTATCCGAAACTGCGTTTGGGTTTTTACACTAAACGCAGGCCGCGGGCCGACCCTTGCGGCCGGCCCGCGGGCCGCGTTTCAGCATAAACAGCTTATCCTGAAACGCACAAGCTGCCCCAAACTGACCCTAAATGTGCTCAAATATCAAAACTAGTTTTTGATAAGTATGAAAATTTAAATGTGTTCAAAGCAAAAAACTAATTTTTGTATAAATTATGCAAATTTAAATATGCTCAAATCTCAAAAGTTTTTTCATAAAAATTATATAAATTTAAATGCACTCAAAGTCTCATGTGATGTATTCTTAAATATGATTAAATTACCAAATTATTTTCATAAATTTTAAGAAATCTTAAATTTGGTCCAAATTTCAAATTTTGTAAGCTTAAATTAGCTTTTAAAAATTCAATTTTTTTTTCGTTTATATGATGTAATTTTAAATGTTGTCAAATTCTCATATTATTTTTCTAAGAGTTATGTAAGCATAGATGGACTTATATTTTAACTTAGTTTTCATATAAGTTCAAATGTTACTCAAATAATCTTCAAAGCATTTAATTTTAAAACATTCAATTTTTAAATACTTTAAAACTTACAATTTACAAATCCTTTAATTTTTTTAATTTTTAATTCCTTTTAAACTTATAAATTTCAAACTATTTAAAGTTTATAATCTTTCAACTTACAACCTTCAAATTATAATTTTTCAAATTACTTAAAATTTACAATTTTCAACTCATTTAAACTNTTTCAATTTTTAAATACTTTAAAACTTACAATTTACAAATCCTTTAATTTTTTAAATTTTTAATTCCTTTTAAACTTATAAATTTTAAACTATTTAAAGTTTATAATTTTTCAACTTACAACCTTCAAATTATAATTTTTCAAATTACTTAAAATTTACAATTTTCAACTCATTTAAACTACTCAAAACTTGCAATTTTTAAGTTACAATCTTTAATATTTAACTTACCACTTAAAACTAATAGTTTTCATATCTTTAAGATTTCTATTTTAAAATACTTAACTTTTCAATCAATTTAAGCTTATAGCTTCCAAAACACTTATATTTCAATCACTTAGAGTTACTTAAAGCTTCAAATCACTTAAATTCTGAAATCTCTTCAATTTTCAAATCATTTAATTAGTTTACACTTTCCAAATCACTGAAGCTTATAGATTTTCAAGCAATTTTTATGATAATCAATTAAACTTATGATTTTCAAAATAAATTGTTATAGGCTTATAATTTTCAAGTAATTCTCATACAAATTCCAGAAATTTATAATTTTCATGTAAATTCTCATACAAATTTTCATGCAATTTACATGCTTAGTAAATAGATATGCAAGTACATAAAAATTCCATGCAATTTTTATGTTTACATAATTGGCATATAAATGCACAAGTTTACATTCAAAATATGCAAATGATATGCTTGACACATAAACATACAAATCTAAAAGTTCATATAAGCTCTTAAATATTTTATACAGATTCTTATAGGTTCACATATTGATCAATTAATACATACCATATAATTTATTTAAATGTCTAATACATAAACTTTCATATTTTATAAAAAAATATGTATATAGTTTTAAATATTTTTAATCAAAAACATTCTTTTATATGTATGCTTAATATATTTTTATAAAAACTTTTTTTACATGTGCATGAATTACTAACTTTAAATTTTAATATATTGGTTTGAAATTAAAACAAATTAAATACTATTTAAAATAAAAATATTATGTAAAAAATCTAAATTTTAGATTATAATTTTTGGGTGTGAAAAATATGATTTTAAATTTTATAAATATTGTTTTATGTGAAAATTTAAAATTTTAAAAGTTTTGTGGATGTTCGTTGAATATTTTGAAATATTAAAGATTAAACGTGTAAGTAAATAAAAAACTTAGTGTTAAATATGGAAGTATATAATAATTGATTGTTATACATGTGAATTCTTTTTAACATGGCATACATTTATCATGTGACTTCAATAACAAAACTTCAAATAGAATAATAAACCAATATTAGAATCCAATTTTAGGACGTAAAACAAAATAAAAAAATATCAACATAGATTTGAGAATGAAAAAAACTAAGAATATTTAATTTTTTTATTGATCAATAATTTTGAAAGCTTAACCAAATCAAAATTTGAATATCGAATCCCGAAAAAACTAAATAAAATTTATTAACTTAATTAACTAATACCACAACTAGATAGAAAAACTCTAAACCCTAGGTTAGTTAACATAGAAATAAAACTCAAGTTCATGCACACTCTTAGTTTAGTTTAGAAGCATAGATTAGATTACTAGATACTCTTAGCGAGTCGCTAAGGACTAGGATTTATAAAATCTTAAATCCTGTAAAGACGAACTAATCATTGTTGATATTTTGTATTTAGTTCTGGAATGACTTTCATACTTTTGAATATTTGTAAACAAATCTTCATAACACATTTTCTATAAAAATTTATGGACTTGTGCTTACGTTCTTAGGCATTAATTTACAACATACTTCCTATGGTATTCCTCTCAATCAAACATCTTATGCTAAGGAATTCTTCATAGAGCAGGAAAGTGAATGTAAAACCGAATACCAATCCTATGACTCACTCCTCTTTACTTGCTCTTGAATCTAATCAGCCATTTAATCATCACAACTTTAAAAACAACTAATTGGTTCTTTACAATACTTAACTATCATAAGATCAGATATAGCTTTTACGGGTAACTCTCTTGCTCAACACCTTCATTAACCTCTCTACATCCATTATCAGAATATGAAAGTCTTCTTTCATATATTCAAGGAACTATGGATATTGAATTGCCATTACAATCAGGACCTCTCATTCTTCACACATATTTTGATTCATGTTGGGCTAGCGACTAGTGATAGAAGATCAATTACTGGGTATTGTTCATTCATTGTCCAAAACTTCTTACTTGGTCTATTAAGAAGCAATGTATGATGGCTGGATCTTCAACTGAAGTAGAATATATATTGCTTGGCTCGAAAACAATAGACGTAGTATGGCTGTGACAACTTCTTTAGTACCTCTATATCTCTTGACCAACCTACGATTTTTCACTATGACATTATGCCCTATATGGAAATTGCAAAAAATCTAGTTTTCATGCTAGTACAAAACACATCATTTCTTAAGACAACATATCTAGGCAAGGAAATTAGCCCTCACTTACATTCCTACAAATGAGAAAGAATGAGAAAGCAACAGATATATTCACCAAATCTTTACTTACCTTGTGATTTCACAGGCTTCAGAAAAATACTAACACTTTACAATCGAGGGGATAATAAATAATATATTATGTATATTATGTAATATACATCGTTGATTTTTTTTGGATCTTCATAATTTTAGTCCTCTGCATTGCTTTGTATCAAGGGATATGCATATGTACTGTTTGTTAAGATATTGGAAAAAATTTTCACATCTTTACTTTCCCTTTCATGTTCACTATTTTCTTCTTCAAAGTCACCTTCCTTGGCTCTTTTCNACCTTCCTTGTCTCTTTTCATTGTAGACTGATTCATAACTAGGATGGACTGAAGTTTAAAAGTAACTCATTACATATCATAGAATATATCCATAATAAAAGGGTACCAATAAGTTTCAATATTTGTGGGTTTTTATTTGTAAAATCTAATTTGGATTTATAACCTTCTCACATGTGGATTGTGAGGTCATACACTAAAATGAAGCACCAACTATCCTAATTTATTTTATGGCTATTCAACTTTTATTTATTTATTTATTTTTAAAGAAATACTTCTAATGATATCCTAATTAATTTTATATAATATCCACCATTAAATGTCTTTGTTCTTGTGTTTCATTTTTTATTTTTATTTTACATAGTTTATCTTTTGGATCAAATTAAAATACATTTAATTGCCGTACCTGGTTTTAAAAATGTTCCAACCATCATTTAGTTATCTTGAGTTTCTTTTCAAATAGAACTTCATTTACTTTAATAAAAATTATACCAATCAAATATATTTTCAAAAATAAAAGGTAAAATAAAAACAAAAATAGAAAAAAATTAGTAAAGCCAAACAGGACTTGAATTGCCAAACTGACTAAAAGACATATTAGGAGTGGATTAGATTTTCCTTCAATTCTCAACCATGAATTGCATAATTTTTTGATAGTAGAACTTGACAGAATTGTGCAATTGTGTATGTATTTTAATTTTTCATGTAAATGATTTTGATTTTGGAGGTTAGAACTTCAAAAAACAAATTAAATCTCCACCAAATGAAATATAAAATACTAATTTTAAGCCTCAATTTTAAATTTAAACCAACATTAATTCAACTCTGAAATTCCACACCTTAAACAACAATCATATGTGAACAGACACATAAACCATACAAGAAATAAACACTCCCAAAAAACCAAAAGCAAATACAACATGCGTAATGCCCAACCAGACCCCATGAGTATTATGTACATAAATAGAACAAGCGATTTCGATCAAATGGGAATAGCTCTAGCAACACGCGGGTAGACCACATGAACCGGGTGGGACATTATGCGTCTGCCCTTCATGCGCCGGAAGACGTATACGAGCGCACCAACAGGCCACTCCACCACACCCGCCGCAGCGCAGGCCACCATTCCCACCGCAGGCCCCAACACCTTGCGCCTCCTCATCCTCACTCCGGTATGCCCAGCAGTTGCATGCCGACGAGCCATTTTTCACCGTCGTAAATTTCGTTCTTATCGTAGCAGTATTAAGAAAGAAGAAACTCTGATTGCTGTTTGCTAGAGGCACACAATTCAAACTTAAAGGTATCGTTCGTGACGCGTGGCGAATTCCCTTCTGCCACGGCAAATATNTGTTCTTATCGTAGCAGTATTAAGCAAGAAGAAACTCTGACTGCTGTTTGCTTGCCAGAGGCACACAATTCAAACTTAAAGGCATCGTTCGTGACGCGTGGCGAATTTCCTCTGCCACGGCCAATATGAATTTTGACAAGTGTAAATTTGACTAAACACGTGTATTTATTTATTTTTTTCCTAAGATCGAAGATTAAATAATATCNGTCGTAGCAGTATTAAGCAAGAAGAAACTGATTGCTGTTTGCTTGCCAGAGGCACACAATTCAAACTTAAAGGTATCGTTCGTGACGCGTGGCGAATTCCCTTCTGCCACGGCCAATATGAATTCTGACAAGTGTAAATTTGACTAAACACGTGTATTTATTTATTTTTTTCCTAAGATCGAAGATTAAATAATATCGTAGAACTCATTTGGTATCTATATGGTATGCCACAGGTGTCCTTTTTTCAGATTTAAATAGCAACTTACGGGCTTTATTGACATTTTATATTAAAATAAGACTTTTTCGTTTAAATTTTACACTGAAACTATAAAATAATAACTCTCGGACTGCAAAACCTCTGAAAATCAACATATATTATCTGACTCTATAATTCATATTTTGTTTAAACAAGATTACAAAAATAAACTAATGAGCTATATGAAGTATGTCATGGTAAAACCTTGATCTATTGATGAAGAGTCTTGGAGACTTATAAAATGGCTGTTGAAGCTAAGGTGAGAGTTGGGATGATTCATTCTCTCGGCTTGATATATCTTGGCCATTGGTTCGGACGACCCGCGTCCTGTCATCTTTGAATCCTGTTCTAAGGATCTGCACTTGGTCAATTAACTCCTTTGGTCTTACCGTGAGGGTACTTTTGGTCTTCCTACTNCGTTTAAATTTTACACTGAAACTATAAAATAATAAGTCTTGGACTGCAAAACTTCTGAAAATCAACATATATTATCTGACTCTATAATTCATATTTTGTTTAAACAAGATTAAAAAAATAAACTAATGAGCTATATGAAGTATGTAATGATAAAACCTTGATCTAATGATGAAGAGACTTGGAGACTTATAAAATGGCTGTTGAAGCTAAGATGAGAGTTGGGATGATTCATTCTCTCGGCTTGACATATCTTGGCTATTGGTTCGGACGACTCGCGTCCTGTCATCATTGAATCCTGTTCTAAGGATCTGCACTTGGTCGATTAAATCCTTTAGTCTTACAGTGAGAGTAATTTTGATCTTCCTACTATTGGTCATCCCTGGTCCTACTTTCTTCTCTTTTAGTCAGTTTGATTTCTTCGAGATTCGTACTGGTTCATTTCTCATGTACATATTTTAGTTTGTCAATTCTCTTACTTTTTGAAAATAATAACTGCAATAAGAATAAGAAAATTAAATGAAAAAAAAATTATATTAATTTATTTTGTAATTAACAATTTTTTAATTAAACTCCCTAGATTTTTATGCCCATGTCTTCTATAAATTGGATATGATTGACACATTTGTTATAAGCATTTACTTTCGAGTCTCTGCATTTCATTTGGTGTGTGAATGTATTCATTTTATTCGGCCAGCTTCAAGAGCACTTTAACAGTGAGTGGTAAAAAGTCTGTTAAGAATGCCCCAACTTAGGAGAAGATGATGAAAGCCTTCAGATTATATGTTCCTCTAATTCTTATCTACATGAAAACTTTCAAGAGACTGTGTATAAGAGTTAACCACTAGGCTTTATTGATCCCAACCATCCCAATCATGTATGTTTACTAAAATAATCTATTTTCAACCATAAATATGCTCTACAACAATGGTATAACAATTTGACCAATCTAGTTAAATCTGTCTTTACTTACGGTCAAATTGATCCATCTCTTCTCATATACATAAATCAACAAACTTGCATTTACATTCTTCTATATGTAGATGATATCTTATTGAATGGGAATGACTCACATACTTTTCAAAAATCTATTAACAAATCTTCATAACACATTTTGTAGATGGAAATGAAGCTTTAATCATATAGTAATCCTATACTTTCAATGAGGCTAAATGGGGGAACTAATCTAATTTTAAGGAATAACTTCCCTGGTTAAGATGCATATGGATTTCCATCATCTCAGAGATATTAGGATCCTTAGACTATTAATGAACTAGATAGTAGGAGGTCTCCTTTATTACCATGACTAAGGTAGACCTTCGTGGCTTTAGATGGTTTGGGATTCCTTTGTCAGTAACTATTGGTTACCTCATCCTAGGACACCCGCATAATCCGAGGGGGTAAGGCTATTTGCTTTGTAAGTACTAGTTTTTTTTTTGGCTAGCTATGGGTACTTAGTGAAATATTACAGGCTTCTAGACTAGACAACACTAGGATGTGTGTGATTAGCAGTTTTATTTCTATGTTGGATAACCAAGGGTTTCAAGTTTAACTACATAGCTTTGGTTTGCATGAGTTAGATTTGGTAATTTTATTTGGTTGTTGGGGTTTGATATTTAATTCAAGATTTTTTCAGTCATAATGAAAATTTTTATTCCGTTAAATTTTGAGCTTGTTTTTCTAAGTTTTAGTTATTTAAGAAAATTGTTGTTCTTCTCAATTCAAAATTTATTTTAGCTCCTAATTTATATTGTAAGTTCAATTTGATTTTCTACCCTGACTTGATGTTCTTCATTTGATTCTTTCTCCTAGGTATGACCTCTAGTGTCTAGTTTATGATTCTATATTTGAGTTTTATATGCCTTAAGATATTAATTCAAATCCTTCACATTTGCACTCCTTATATCTAAGACTCATTCACATGCTTACTAAACACATTTTATTTTACAAATGGAAAATGATTTTTTATAAAGGATTTTGTCATGCAAATAGGCTTAGAAATCTAACATTACTTAGAAAATATGTTTGAATGAAATGATCCAAGACATGTATGATTAATGGAGAAGTTGTTGATCATATGTTCCTAGAAAAGAACATGTTTGTTCATGAAACTATACTTATGAACATATAAGTCTTGCTTAGACAAAGAAATTCATGAGGTTTTGCAAAGCTTATGTTATCTTGAGGTTTGTTGGTAAGCTCATATGAGATGTTTTCCATTGAAAAAAAAAATTATTTGGTGGGATTTCTTTATATTAGAATTAGATTGATTTTCTTTAAGTTTAGGTTTGTTTCTAAGAGTTTTAGATTTATTTCTATGAGTTTTAGGTTTTAGTTAAAAATTTAGGTTTGTTTTCTAAAGATACTTGGTTCAGTGAAATTTTTACTTTCATTTTTTTAACAGTTTAGTTTTAAAACTTTAGTAAAGTAATTTAACGTTACTTTCCGTTATTTCCCCGACAACGACACCAAAAACTTGATGCGCGGATTTGTTGAGTATTATTTTTGTAAATATTTTTNCTATGAGTTTTAGGTTTTAGTTAAAAATTTAGGTTTGTTTCCTAAAGGTACTTGGTTCAGTGAAATTTTTGCTTTCATTTTTTTAACAATTTAGTTTTAAAACTTTAGTAAAATAATTTACCGTTACTTTCCGTTATTTCCCCGACAACGACACCAAAAACTTGACGCACTGATTTGTTGAGTATTATTTTTGTAAATATTTTTCAATATTACAAAGCACACACACTAAAATGTTAATAATAAATATGAAATTTAAATCCAAATAAAATAACTTTAGTAAAAACAATTTTATCTTTTAAAACCTTTAAACTATCAAACCCGTAATAATAACGTAAGTATACGTATCGCTCAAGTAATAAAGGGCTCTAATGTAGTCCTAGATATCGATCTTACAGGAAAGTTGGAAATGCTTATGAATAAATTCTTATGACTATAATATAAAATACAATTCAAACTTCAAAGCATAAGTATGAAATTCAAATCTAAAGTAATTGAGTATATGCTAAATAAAATGGTGTTAAAAAAACGAGATTAACTAAACTAATTTCTAAACTTCAAAAGTAAACTTATGAAAACTAAACAAAGTTTCTGTGACAAAGCGTTCAAATTTAAGAAAACATCATTCTCCTTTACAATGAGTATATATGTTGTGAAGAAATTAAAATCATATATATATATATAATTTACCGTTAGTTTTAAAAGTACTTGGTTCAGTGAAATTTTTGCTTTCATTTTTTAAACAGTTTAGTTTTAAAACTTTAGTAAAATAACTTACTGTTACTTTCCGTTATTTCCCCGACAAAGACACCAAAAACTTGATGCGTGGATTTGTTAAGTATTATTTTTGTAAATATTTTTCAATATTATAAAGCACACACACTACAATGCTAATAATAAATATGAAATTTAAATCCAAACAAAATAACTTTAGTAAAAATAATTTTATCTTTTAAAACCTTTAAACTATCAAACCCGTAATAATAACGTAAGTATACGTATTGCTCAAGTAATAAAGGGCTCTAATGTAGTCCTAAATATCGATCTCACAAGAAAGTTGGAAATGCTTATGAATAAATTCTTATGACTATAATGTAAAATACAATTCAAACTTCAAAGCATAAGTGTGACATTCAAATCTAAAGTAATTGAGTATATGCTAAATAAAATGGAGTTAAAAAAACTAGGTTAACTAAACTAATTTCTAAACTTCAAAAGTAAACTTATGAAAATTAGACAAAGTTTCACTGACAAAGAGTTCAAATTTAAGAAAACATCCTTCACCTTTACAATGAGTATATAGATTGTGAAGAAATTAAAATCATTTATATATATATATATATATATATATATATNATCATTTAATTAGTTTACACTTTCCAAATCACTGAAGCTTATAGATTTTAAAGTAATTTTTATGATAATCAATTCAACTTATGATTTTCAAAATTAAATTTTATTGGCTTATAATTTTCAAGTAATTCTCATACAAATTCCAGAAGTTTATAATTTTCATGTAAATTCTCAGACAAATTTTCATGCAATTTACATGCTTAGTAAGTAGATATGCAAGTATATAAAAAATCCATGCAATTTTTATNTATCATTTAATTAGTTTACACTTTCCAAATCACTGAAGCTTATAGATTTTCAAGTAATTTTTATGATAATCAATTCAACTTATGATTTTCAAAATTAAATTTTATAGGCTTATAAGTTTCAAGTAATTCTCATAAAAATTCCAGAAGTTTATAATTTTCATGTAAATTCTCATACAAATTTTCATGCAATTTACAAGCTTAGTAAGTAGATATGCAAGTATATAAAAAATCCATGCAATTTTTATGTTTACATAATTGGCATATAAATGCACAAGTTTACATTCAAAATATGCAAATGATATGCTTGACACATAAACATACAAATCTAAAAGTTCATATAAGCTCTTAAATATTTCATGTGTCAAGCATATCATTTGCATATTTACTTATAATACAATTTTAGAATCCAATTTGCATATAATTTGTATATATAAGCTCTTAAATATTTCATGTGTCAAGCATATCAATTTTAATTATTAGTTATATATACAAATGATATGCTTGCATATTTACTTAGAATCCAATTTTAGGATGTAAAACAAAATAAAAAAAAATATCAACATAGATTAGAAAATGAAAAAAACTTAGAATATTTAATTTTTTAATTGATCAATAAATTTGAAAGCTTAACAAAATCAAAATTTGAATATCAAATCCCGAGAAAACAAAATAAAATTTATTAACTTAAAAAACTAATACCACAACTAGATAGACAAACTCTAAACCTTAGGTTAGTTAACATAGAAATCAAACTTAAGTTCATGCACACTCTTAGTTTAGTTTAGAAGCATATATTAGATTACTAGATACCCTTAGCAAGTTGCTAAGGACTAGGACTTATAAAATCTTATATCATGTACCAACGAACTAATCATTGTTGATATTTTGTATTTAGTTCCGGAATGATTTGCATACTTTTGAATATCTGTAAACAAATCTTCATAACACATTTTTTATAAAATTTTATGGACTTGTGTCTAAGTTTTTAGGCATTAATTTACAGCATACATCCTATTGTATTCCTCTCAATCAAACTTCTTATGCTAAGGAATTCTTCATAGAACAGGAATGAGTGAATGTAAAACTGAATACCAATCCTATGACTCACTTCTCTTTACTTGCTCTTGAATCTAATCAGCCATTTAATCATCACAACTTTAAAAACAACTAATTGGTTCTTTACAATACTTAACTATCATAAGATCAGATATAGCTTTTACAGGTACTACTCTTGCTCAACACCTTCATTAACCTCTCTACATCCATTATCAGAATATCAAAGTCTTCTTTCATATATTGAAGGAACTTTGGATATTGAATTGCCATTACAATCAGGACCTCTCATTCTTCACACATATTTTGATTCATGTTGGGCTGGCGACTAGTGATAGAAGATCAATTACTGGGTATTGTTAATTCATTGTCCTAAACTTCTTACTTGGTCTATTAAGAAGCAATGTACAATGGCCAGATCTTCAACTGAAGTAGAATATATATTGCTTGGCTCGACAACAATAGATGTAATATGGTTGTGACAACTTCTTTAGTACCTCTCTATATCTCTTGACCAACCTACGATTTTTTACTATGACATTATGCCCTATATGGAAATTGCAAAAAATCTAGTTTTCATGCCAGTACAAAAGCACATCATTTCTTAAGACAACATATATAGTCAAAGAAATTAGCCCTCACTTACATTCCTACGAATGAGAATGAATGAGAAAGAAACAGATATATTCACCAAATCTTTACTTACCCCGCGATTTCACGGGCTTTGGGAAAATACTAACACTTTACAGTCGAGAGGATAATAAATAATATATAATGTATATTATGTAATATACATTGTTGATTTTTTTTGGATCTTCATAATTTTAGTCCTTTGCATTGCATTGTATCAAGGGATATGCATATGTATTGTTTGTTAAGATATTGAAAAACATTTTCACATCTTTACTTTCCCTCTCATGTTCATTATTTTCTTCTTCAAAGTCGCCTTCCTTGTCTCTTTTCATTGTAGACTGATTCATAACTAAGATGGACTGAAGTTTAAAAGTAACTCATTACATCTCATAGAATATATCCATAATAAAAGGGTACCAATAAGTTTCAATATTTGTGGGTTTTTATTTGTAAAATCTAATTTGGATTTATAACCTTCTCACTTGTGGATTGTGAGGTCATACACTAAAATGAAGCACCAACTATCCAAATTTATTTTATGGCTATTCAACTTTTATTTATTTATTTATATTTAAAGAAATACTTCTAATGATATCCTAATTAATTTTATATAATATCCACCATTAAATTTTTTTGTTCTTGTGTTTCATTTTTTATTTTTATTTTACATAGTTTGTCTTTTGAATCAAAATTAAAATATATTTAATTGCCGTAGCTGGTTTTAAAAATGTTCCAAACATCATTTGGTTATCTTTAGTTTTTTTTCAAATACAAGTTGATTTACTTTAATAAAAATAATAAAAATTATACCAATCAAATATATTTTCAAAAATAAAAGATAAAATAAAAAAAATAGAAAAAATTAGTAGAGCCAAACAGGACTTGAATTTTCGGCAATTAATACTCTAAATTAGATTGAGATTGACATGTTAGGAGTGGATTACATTTTCCTTCAATTCTCAATCATGAATTGCATAATTTTTTGATAGGAGAACTTGACAGAATTGTGCAATTGAGTATGTGTATTTTAATTTTTCATGTAAATGATTTTGATTTTGGAGGTTAGAACTTCAAAAAACAAATTAAATCTCCACCAAATGAAATATAAAATACTAATTTTAAGCCTCAATTTTAAATTTAAACCAACATCAATTCAACACTGAAATTCCACACCTTAAACAACAATCATATGTGAATAGACACATAAACCATACAAGAAATAAACACTCCCAAAAAACCAAAAGCAAATACAACATGTGTGATGCCCAACCAGACCCCATGAGTGTTATGTACATAAAATGAACAAGCGATTTCGATCAAATGGGAATAGCTCTAGCAACACGCGGGTAGACCACATGAACCGGGTGGGACATGATGCGTCTGCCCTTCATGCGCCGGAAGACATACACGAGCGCACCAACGGGCCACTCCACAACACCCGCCGCAGCGCAGGCCACCATTCCCACCGCAGGCCCCAACACCTTGCGCCTCCTCATTCTCACTCCGGTATGCCCAGCAGTTGCATGCCGACGAGCCATTTTTCACCGTCGTAAATTTCGTTCTTGTCGTNTGCCCATGTCTTCTATAAAGAGGACATGATTGACACATTTGTTATAAGCATTTACTTTCGAGTCTCTGCATTTCATTTGGTGTGTGAATGTATTTATTTCATTCGGCCAGCTTGAAGAGTACTTTAACAGCGAGTGGCAAGAAGTTTGTTAAGAATGTCCCAACTCAGGAGAAGATGATGAAAGCCTTCGGGTTATATGTTTCTCTAATGCTTATCTACATGACAACTTTCAAGAGACTGTGTATAAGAGTTAACCACTAGGCTTCATTGATCCCAAACATCTCAATCATGTATGTTTACTAAAATAATCTATTTTCCACCATAAATATGCTCTACAACAATGGTATAACAATTTGACCAATCTAGTTAAATCTGTCTTTACTTACGGTCAAGCTGATCCATCTCTTCTCATATACATAAATCAACAAACTTGCATTTACATTCTTCTATATGTTGATGATATCTTATTGAATGGGAACGACTCACATACTTTTCAAAATCTATTAACGAATCTTCATAACACATTTTCTAGATGGAAATGAAGCTTTAATCATATAGTAATTTTATACTTTCAGTGAGGCTAAATGGGAGAACTAATCTAATTTTAAGGAATAACTTCCCCGGTTAAGATGCATATGGATTTCCATCATCTCATATATATTAGGATCCTTAGACTATTAATGAACTAGATAGTAGGAGGTCTCCTTTATTACCATGACTAAGGTAGACCTTCGTGGCTTTAGATGGTTTGGGATTCCTTTGTCAGTAACTATTGGTTACCTCATCCTAGGGCACCCGCATAATCCGAGGGGGTAAGGCTATTTGCTTTATAAGTACTAGTTTTTTTTTTTTGCTAGCTATGGGTACTTAGTGAAATATTACAGGCTTCTAGACTAGACAACACAAAGATGTGTGTGATTAGCAGTTTTATTTCTATGTTTGATAACCAAGGGTTTCAAGTTTAATCTACATAGCTTTGGTTTGCATGAGTTAGATTTGGTAATTCTATTCAGTTGTTGGGGTTTGATATTTAATTCATGATTTTTTCAGTCATAATGAAAATTTTTATTTCGTTAAATTTTGAGCATGTTTTTTTTAAGTTTTAGTTATTTAAGAAAATTGTGGTTCTTCTCAATTCAAAATTTATTTTAGCTACTAATTTATATTGTAAGTTCAATTTTATTTTCTACCCTGAGTTGATGTTCTTCATTTGATTCTTTCTCCTAGGTATGACCTCTAGTGTCTAGTTTATGATTCTATATTTGAGTTTTATATGCCTTAAGATATTAATTCAAAT
>JXCR01147169.1:58286-76451 GCA_002079205.1 Phalaenopsis hybrid cultivar
CCTGAAAGTTCAGAACTTGCAAGGCATATATATATATATATATATATATATATATAATTTTGCAGGAATTAAAACATGCTTGAAGTAAAAGTAGAGAGTACAGTTTGAGGTGTATCTATCATATTGTATGTCATACCTTAGTATATCTAAATTTTGAGGATGATTCCATTAAGTAAATCATAATAAGTCCAGATATCCTTCAAGTTTTCCAAATGATTATGAAGAAGTCTTGAGTAATGCCCTAGACATTTCATAGTTCCTAGAATTATCTAGAGTTCATTTTGGCCTTATTATGTTTAATATATAGTTCATCCAGTTAATACCCTTATGCTCAGTGAATCTTGATGTTTTGATTATCCCTTAACTAGGGTAATTATCACTTGATGTCTCATTTATGAGTTATACGGGTAAAGACCCTTGGGGGCAACTTGCTTAATTAAGGAGTTTAATTAATTTGATTTTTAAGGAATGGGCTTGTAGTGTTTTGAAAGGTTTTAAATTAATTGTAAGTTATTTTCGAAACCTCATTAGACAAAATTTTGATTAAGCCTAGTTCACTACTAAGGCCTTAACATTTAATGGGTAGATTTGTAAATTTTAAAAAAAATTCAATATTTATATTCTTAATTTTTATCATGAATTATAAATTATTTTTAAGACTATTAATTGGGGGTTTCAAATCATTGAGTTATGATCTTCCAAAATCAAAACCCTCACCTTAATATCTCCTTATCTAAATATTTTTCTAAATTTCATTAATTTTAGGAAATTACAAATTTATCCTTTATAAGACAAAAATGAAATTGGTTTCTACCACTTATCCCTCTTACATTCAATCATCAAGATATATTACTTAAGGTCATTTATTTCCCATTTACCCTTTTAGTCAAGCCTAAATATTAATTAAACCTTAAATTTCAAAATTACTCTTTTGCCCCTAAGACCTTAATGCCCTATAATTCATTAAATTAGACTCAAATGACTTGGAAATTTTCTTTTACCTCACTCATGGGTTAATAAAAACATCCAAGGAGAAAATCTGATTTCTCTATATTTATTTAATTTTATAATTATTTTTAATGCAAAAATAGGGATTTTCAATAAAAATTTGATAACTCGACCAAAATAAAACCTCTTTCTTTAAGAAAATTATTGGAAATTCACCTAGGTCATGTGACCACTTGGAACAATTTTCATGATTTTAAGAGATTTGACTTAATTATTAAAATTATTTGTTTGTTTTGAGCATTTATTAAATATAAAATAATATTGAGCTCCTTATACTCAAAAAAACAAATCTTATATTTTTGTGACTAATATTTTAATTATTAGAATTATTTTTGTGAAAAATTAGAGAAAATTCATTTTTAACCCTTTAAATTTCATATTTTGACTTAGAAAATTAGGAAAATTATTTTGATTGGTCCCAAGTGATCAAGAAGCCAAATGTATTATTTTAGTATGTTTTTACAATTTTTCAATTTTTATGATTTTAATTCTTTTTTAATTATTTAAAGGCTGAAAAATAGCTTAAAAATGAAGAATTTATTATAATTCAAATTTTATTTTCTTTAGGTTCCTCTGGTGATAAGGAGCTCCCAAAATCAATTTGGTGATTTTTTGAGCTGTATTTTAATTATTGTAATTATTTTAATGCCAAAAATGTGATTTCACTTAATTAATTCTTTTGATGGTCAAATTAACTCCAATTGACTTGAAATTTTTATGGAGAGCTCCTCTAATAATAAATTATAGTGTGAAATGGTTTGTATGTCATTTACATTTATAATTATCCCAAATTATTTTTCTTTTCATTTTTAGGGCTAATGACAAATAAGGTTATTTTTAATGGGTTAAATCAAATTTATATTTTTTTAGGATCCTCCGACCATAGTGAACCTACCAANCATATCCTACGTCATACCTTAGTATATCTAAGGATTCGTTTGGGGCAGCTTATAAGTGCGGGCGGCATTTTCAAAACGCCAACATACCATTTGGTTCGCGCTTTTTGCGAGCTTATCCGAAACTGCGTTTGGGTTTTTACACTAAACGCAGGCCGCGGGCCGACCCCTGCGGCTGGACTGTGGGCCGCGTTTCAGGATAAGCGGCTTATCCTGAAACGCACAAGCTACCCCAAACGGACCCTAAATTTTGAGGATGATTCCATTAAGCAAATCATGATAAGTCCAGATGTCTTTCAAGTTTTCCAAAGGATTATGAAGAAGTCTCGAGTAATGCCCTAGACATTTCATAGTTCCTAGAATTATCTAGAGTTCATTTTGGCCTTATTATGTTTACTATATAGTTCATCCAGTTAATACCCTTATGCTCAGTGAATCTTGATGTTTGGATTATCCCTTAACTAGGGTAATTATCACTTGATGTCTCATTTATGAGCTATACAGGTAAAGACCCTTGGGGGCAACTTGCTTAATTAAGGAGTTTAATTAATTTGATTTTTAAAGAATGGGCTTGTAGTGTTTTGAAATGTTTTAAATTAATTATAAGTTATTTTCGAAACCTCATTAGACAAAATTTTGACTAAGCCTAGTTCACTACTAAGCTCTTAAGATTTAATGGGTAGATTTGTAAATTTTTAAAAAATTTCAATATTTATATTCTTAATTTTTATCATGAATTATAAATTATTTTTAAGACTATTAATTGGGGGTTTCAAATCATTGAGTTATGATCTTCCAAAATCAAAACCCTCACCTTAATATCTCCTTATTTAAATATTTTTCCAAATTTTATTAATTTTAAGAAATTACAAATTTATCCTTTATAAAACAAAAATGAAATTGGTTTCTAGCAAGATATATTACTTAAGATCATTTATTGCCGATTTGCCCTTTTGGTCAAGCCTAAATATTAAGTAAACCTTAAATATCAAAATTACTATTTTGCCCCTAAGGCCTTAATACCCTATAATTTATTAAATTAGACTCAAATGACTTGAAAATTTTATGTTACCTAACTCATGGGTTAATTAAAACATCCAAGGAGAAAATGTGATTTTTCTGTATTTTTTTAATTTTATAATTGTTTTTAATGCAAAAATAGGGATTTTCAATAAAAATTTAATAACTCAACCAAAATAAAACCTCTCTCTTTAAGAAAATTATTGGAGGTTCACCTAGGTCAGGGGACCACTTGGAAAATTTTCATGATTTTAAGAGATTTGAATTAATTATTAAAATTATTTGTTTGTTTTGAGCATTAATTAAATATAAAATAACATTTAGGTAAAAAATTAGGTTTTATATTTTTATTAAATCTATCTGAGTCTAGGAAACCCAAAAAAATAAATTTTAAAATTTTGTGACTTATATTTTAATTATTAGAATTATTTTAGTGAAAAATTAGATGAAATTCATCTTTAACCCTTTAAAATTGATATTTTGACTTAGAAAATTAGGAAGATTATTTTGATTGGTCCCAAGTGATCAAGAAGCCAAATGTAATATTTTAGTATGTTTTTACAATTTTTCAATTTTTATAATTTTAATTCTTTTTTAATTATTTAAAGGCTGAAAATAGCTTAAAAATGAAGAATTTATTTTAATTCAAATTTTATTTTCTTTAGGTTCCTCTGGTCATAAGGAGCTCCCAAAATTAATTTGGTGATTTTTTGAGTTGTATTTTAATTATTGTAATTATTTTAATGCCAAAAATGTGATTTCACTTAATTAATCTTTTTGAGTGGTCAAATTAACTCCAATTGACTTCAAATTTTTATAGAGAGCTCCTCTAATAATAAATTATAGTGTGAAATGGTTTGTATGTCATTTACATTTATAATTATCTCAAATTAATTTTCTTTTCATTATTAGGGCTAATGACAATTAAGGTTATTTTTAATGAGTTAAATCAAATTTATATTTTTTTAGGATCCTCTGACCACAGTGAACCTCCCAAAATAAATTTTATATTTTTTATGAGTATTTTAATCATTATTGTTTTTATACCAAAGTAGAGACCTTTAACTTAAATATTGGATATCTCTAGTTAGAGATACCCCTGACCTTAAAAAAATCAGGGGAGATGCCTAACAATAGGGACATAAAAAGCCCCTATGGTCCCATGCCATCGTGAAATGTCTATGAAAATGGAGAATCAAAATAAGAAAAAAACTATTTAATTAATTAAAAATAAAATATGTATCAAATGGACATGAAAATATTTCCACATTGCTTTCGTCCGTTCACTAAGCAAGCGACTATTTTTATTTTATTTTTGTGATTTTTCTACACAAAGTTATAGATTTTTGAAGTTCTAGGGGTTTAAATAAATAGAAAAATGCCCTATTTTTCTACTGATCCAAGCAACGCCACGCAATCCTCGTACGCGTCGAGCTTTCCACACAGCCCGCTCCCATTCGACACTGCCGTCCACGTGTCTGCCCCGTCAGCCCACCTTTTCGAACCCACCATCAGTCCGACACGTTCATAGCCTTCCATTTGATAAATTCACGATCCAATGGTACTGGTCATTGTCCTCAAAGCCTCTAGCCCAAGAACCGTCAACATTCAAACCCTAATATCTCTCTTGATTCTCAACCAAATCAAGTGAGTTTTGGTTTTATCGACTCGTCATGATGAGACACACACATCCATACGGTTAATCAAACCCTAAATCAACTCTATGTTCATGGAGAATTAAATGAAGCTCGGTTTAGGGTTTAGATTCAATACCTTGGTCCAAGAGGGGAAGCGTCGATTGGATGCTTGTGGAAGCTTCGTGGGGGTCCAAAGAGCCTAGAGATGGAGCCTCGAATAGTGGTGAATTGCCTAGACCCAATTTATCTTGTTTTGTAAGTTGCATATTGTAGTTTACCCCGTGGGTTTGATTTTCAAGACTTAATCAAAAAGTCCTATATTACTTGATAATGAAATGTATACTTGCTCAGTATCCCATATTTAAATATTATAAATGTAATCTTATTTGCTTCGAAGTTAAGAATTCACTTAGCTTATGCTTGGGACCAAGTTTTTGGCGTCGTTGCAAAGTAAGAATTATTATTAAGAAAATTAAGCATATAATCCCATGCATCGCATTTGACACATATCTAGAACATCAGGATCACTTCTGATATCATACAAGCTCATTACAATTTGAATCATAGGTTTACTTGATGGCAAGAAAATTCTACCTAAATGACCTCACTTGGATAGGTTCCACACCTGCCTTAAAAACTTGTGTCATTTAGGGGTTGGTGGGTAAATAGGCCCTATAATATAAGTTCCTCAGGCCTCAAAGGGACTTGATATTACTGTGGGATGAAGTGCATTTTTGGATTAATAAAGTACAGATCTCAATACTTTGCACTGATGGCTTCTGTTGGAATATTGTGTGCAATCAAGAAACATCATAGGCTCATAATAGCCAAGCCTCTTAATCTAAATTTTTATTTTTGGATCCAATTGATGTGAACCATATAAGCACTCATGAACCTTAGTCATGATCCTTTATACTTCGTCTCTTCTAACTCATTATAACCACATCTGCTCAGAAGAGCACTGATACAAAATATTATTCATGATAGTAAATGAGAGCCCTATCTTTTGGTTTCAAAAGCAAAAGAGCAATCATTAGGGGGTACCCTTTTGTCAAATATGTGATAATGGTCTGATGCTAATCATCAATTGTCTCATTAGAATTAGCAAGGATAATCTCTTCGGTAACTGAAGGTGAAGCTTCTTGAGCATCAAATCATATCGGTGATATGGTCCATCTATCTTGGATCACCACTGTCACGGGGTCCCAACAAGGACTTGATAGTTCCTTGTTGAGCTTAGTTAAAGCATCAAATTTAGCATTAAAGGAACAAGATAAATTGATTAATGTCATGTCGAGGATGTGCTCCAATAATGTTGTTATCCTTTTATGATAAGTTAAAAGATTGCGTTTGAGAACCTTATAGGCTCTCAAAACCTAGCTAATTATGAGTTGTGAATCCCAATATACTTTAGGGTGCATTTGGGGCAGCTACTGCTTTTTCAAGAAGCAGATATAAAGCTACTACTTGGAGAAGCAGTTTCTTAGGAGCTGATTGAAAGTTGTTGATAGAGAAGTTAAAGTCTATTTGGGAGATTTGCTGTGCTACAGTTGTTTCTAAAAAGAAAGATTGTTTCCTTTATATGTAATATATCTAAATAATTATAATTTTTAGAATAATTATAACATAATAATAGAAAGATGACCTGCTACACAAAAAAAATTTAGTACAGTGCAAAATACTTTATACTTAAAAAAGTGAGTAATCATTTCTTGCATACAATATAATAACGAGGAAGACAAAATTAATTAATGCAAAATATAAAAGTTTAGATGTCAAATCATTTTGTAATTTCATTTTGCATTCTCTTCTTCAATCTAAAAATACTTTTATGGAGACACTTATGTGAATTAATTGTTACTAAAATATATCCATGAGAATTATTTTAAACTTTCATACTTGCATTGGCACAAAACAAATTCCAATGGATATTACTTAAAACATTTTCAGATTGAATAAAAAGTAGTGAAATGAAAATACTCGCAACTTTCATATTTGCATTTTCTCAAAACAATTTCCAATGGAAATTTTTAAAAAATAACCATTAGTACACATAGCATTGAAAATATTTTTTAGATTAAAAATGAAGAGGTGAAATGAAATTACAAACCGATCTAATAACTAAACTTTCAAATTTCCATTGGCTCAAAATAATTTGTTATGGATATTTTTTAAAAATAAACAACAGTCCACATAATCCTTTCCATGAAAAGTTTTTTTCAAGTTGAAGAAGATGAGGTGAAATAAATTTACTCACTCATCTAACATCTAAACTTTCATATTTGCTTTGCTCAGAACAAATTCTGATGATTATTTTTTAAAAGAATCGTCAACACGCATGAGTGTCCCATAATAAACATTTCCATATTGAATAAGAACATGTGAAATAAACTTATCGATTGATTTAAACTAAACTTTCATATTTGCATTAGATCACATCAATTTCTGATAAATATTTTTGAACAGCCCATAATGCAAATAAGTGTCTCCACAAAAAAAATATTTTTAGATTAAAAATGAGAAGGTGAAATGAAAATACTAACTAATCTAAGCGCTAAACTTTTGGAATTGTATTTACTCAATTTCAAATGGATATATATACCAAAAACTACACACATCAATGTCTTCATAAAAAAAAATTTCAGATTGAAGAAGAGAAAATTTAAATGAAATCACTGATTGATCTAACATCTAAACTTTCAAATTTGCATTGGTCAAAAAAATTTAAAGTATGTCTCCATAAAAATTAAATAAAAAAGATAAAAACAATAAAAACAAACTAGAGTGCACATTATTGTCTCCATAAAAAAATATTTTTCAGATTGTAGAAGATGTGAAATGAAATTAATGACTAATATAACATTTAAAATTTATAATTGCACTGACTGTCAATAATTTTTTATGGATATTTTTAAAAACCAAGTAACACTGCACATTATTCTCTCCATAAAAAGCAATTTCTTATTGAAGAAGGAGGTAAAATCAAATTACTAACCACTCTAACACCAATATATTTAAAAAAAAAGAAGGTCAAATGCAAACCATCAAACCACAAAAACATACAATAGAAGGATATGATATACATACAAAGAGAGACACCGAGGACGAAAGGAGAGGAGAAGGAGAAGGAGAACTAGGAGTTTTCCCTAGAACCATAACGAAAGAAGAATGGATGAGAGAAGCCAAAATCAAATGAGACATACGAAGAACATTAAAAAAAATGTAGAGAGGTAGAATTGACATTACAAACGTGGAATGAAGATCAGGGATATATTTTTTTCCTTCTCTCTTGGTTAATGCTCGGGAATACCCCAATTAGCTTTTACGTGAAATGCCTTTATGCTCTTTCCTTCCTTCTCTTTCTTTGTCTCTCTTTCCTTACCTTACCCTCTCTTTGATGATTTTTACCGCTCTAATGCTTGAGCATGACGCGACAAATTCGGATTCAAATTGATTTGTTTTTAAGAAGGACAAATAAAGACAATAAAGTTCATAGAAAAAAATTAAAATAAAAAGAAAATCAAATAGAAACCAAAAGGGCTTCTAATTTTTTTGGAATTGGGACTGAACTGGGTTTTCTTTAACTTTGATCTTTTAGATCCCCATCTAGGAATTGCTTAATTTCTTAGAAATCAAACTTCAACCCATTCGTTTTAAGAAATTAAAATTTCATATAGGTCTCCAATTTTTATTCATGTGATTTTGATTTTGGAGGTTGGAACTATAAATATAAACTAAATCTCCAACGAATGAAAAAAGAAATGCTGACTTTTCACCTCTCTTTTAAGATTAAACGAACTTCAATTCAACATGAAATTGCAGACTGCAAACAACAATCACATTTGAGCGCACACAGAACCCAACCCATACAAGAAATAAACACTCCCAAAAGCTGGCATTGACCAGCAAAGCCCCACAAATNATATTTTTAGTTTAAAAATGAGAAGGTAAAATGAAAATACTAACTGATCTAAGCGCTATACTTTTGGAATTGTATTTACTCAAATTTCAAATGGATATATATACCAAAAACTACCCACATCAATGTCTTCATAAAAAAAAATTTCAGATTGAAGAAGAGAAAATTTAAATGAAATCAATGACTGATCTAACATCTAAACTTTCAAATTTGCATTGGTCAACATAATTTAAAGTATGTCTCCATAAAAATTAAATAAAAAAGATAAAAACAATAAAAACAAACTAGAGTGCACATTATTCTCCATAAAAAAATATTTATCAGATTGTAGAAGGTGTGAAATGAAATTAATGACTAATATAACACTTAAAACTTATAATTGCACTGACTGTCAAAAATTTTTTATGGATATTTTTTAAAACCAAGTAACACTGCACATTACTCTCTCCATAAAAATCAATTTCATATTGAAGGAGGTAAAATCAAATTACTAACCACTCTAACACCAATATATTTTAGAAACAACCCACAGTGCACTTAATTGTCTCCATAAAAATGATTTCCTGATTCAAGAATATATAAACAAAATAACAAATGCTTGGGTGGAATTTGTTAAAAAGAAAGCAAAACAAACAAAGCATCAAAAAAATATAAATGAACATATCTTCTCAATCACCAAACCATCAAACCATCAACAGGTAATTCGAGAAGATAAAAAAAAGAAGGTTAAATGCAAACCATCAACAGGTAATTCGAGAAGATAAAAGAAAGAAAGTCAAATGCAAACCATCAAACCACAAAAACATACAATAGAAGGATATGATATACATACAAAGAGAGACACCGAGGACGAAAGGAGAGGAGAAGGAGAAGGAGAACTAGGAGTTTTCCCTAGAACCATAACGAAAGAAGAATGGATGAGAGAAGCCAAAATCAAATGAGCATAAGAAAAAAAAATGTTGAGTTAGCATTGACATTACAAACGTGGAATGAAGATAGGGAGATCCTTCTTCCCTTCTATCTTGGTTAATGCTCGGGAATACCCCAATTAGCTTTTACGTGACATCTCTTTATGCTCTTTCCTTCCCTCTCTTTCTTTGTCTCTCTTTTCTCTACCTTACCTTCTCTTTAACGATTTTTACCGCTCTAATGCTTGGGCATGACACCACAAATTCGGATTCAAATTGATTTGTTTTTAAAAAGGACAAATAAAGACAATAAAGTTCATAGAAAAAAAATTAAAATGAAAAGAAAATCAAAGAGAAACCAAAAGGGCTTCTAATTTTTTCGGAATTGGGACTGAACTGTGTTTTGTTTAACTTTGATCTTATAGATCCCCATCTATGAATTGCTTAATTTTTTTAGAAATCAAACTTCAACCCATTCGTTTTAAAAATTAAAATTTCATATAGGTCTCAAATTTTTATTCTAGTGCTTTTGATTTTGGAGGTTGGAACTATAAATACAAACTAAATCTCCACCGAATGAAAAAAGAAATGCTGATTTTACACCTCCATTTTAAGATTAAACGACTTCAATTCAACATCAAATTGCAGACTGCAAACAACAATCACATTTGAGCACACACAGAACCCAACCCATACAAGAAATAAACACTCCCAAAAGCTGGCATTGACCAGCAAAGCCCCACAAATAGTATCTACAAAGAACAAACAAGCTGTTTCGATTAAATTGGAATAGCTCTAGCAACACGAGGGTAGACCACATGAACCGGGTGGGACATTATGCGTCTGCCCTTCATGCGCCGAAAGACGTATACCAGCGCACCAACTGGCCATTCCACCACCCCTGCCGCAGCGCAGGCCACCATTCCCACCACAGGCCCCACTACCTTGCGCCTCCTCGTCCTCACTCCGGTATGCCCAACAGTCGCATGCTGATGAACCATTTTTCACCTTCGTTAACTCCTTGTTGTAGATATATTCCGTCGAATGAAGAAACTCTGATTGCCCTTTGCCGAGGCTAAAACTCATATTTAAAGGTATCGTTCGTAGCGCAGGAGGTTTCCATNCGTAGATGTATTCCGTCGTATGAAGGAACTCTGATTGCCCTTTGCCGAGGCTAAAACTCATATTTAAAGGTATCGTTCGTAGCGCAGGAGGTTTCCATNTACCTTCGTTAACTCCTTGTTATAGATGTATTCCGTTGTATGAAGAAACTCTGATTGCCCTTTGCCGAAGCTAAAACTCATATTTAAAGGTATCGTTCGTAGCGCAGTAGATTTCCGTTCCCGCGATTTCGGTTGAGAAATTCAGGCCAGAGATAATAAAAGTATATTTGTGACGCGTGGGGATTTACGATAAGAGATTGAGGCCACGGCTAATGCATATTGTGACGAGTGTAAATTTGACGGAACACCTGTATTTTTTGCTTTTTTACCAGCGAGAGGATCACATATTAAATATTATCATTTAATTATCCGCCATTTGGGATTTGTATGACACGACACCGGTTGGGAACTTGGGTTTACTGAATTTTAATTTTCTTAAGAAATTATTTTGATAAAAATTGGAACACACGGGCATTATTGAAATGGACTGCTAAAATTGCCTTAATCAACATATATTAGCAATGCTCTAAATTTCAAATTTTGCATAAATAAAATAAAAAAAAAACTAATCAGCCTAAATTATTTGATGCTTTTCATATACGGCGTTCGTACTCCGTTGATCCTTTGTCTAGTAATTGGATTGATGAACTGTTTTTAATAAAACTATTGTTAGTTTTTCTAAGTTAATGAATTTTTGAATTTTGTTGTAGTTATAAATTACATTTAGAAATTGATTTGATTGGATACCTTGCAACAAAACTGCTCGAAAAGTTTTTTTAGAGATCCAATTTCTTTGTGCGTCGCTAGGGGTTGCAAGTACATCATAAATATGATTGTATGAATCTCCAAAGAATTCAATGGGTTTTGCTTAATGGACACCAAAATGTCAAAATGTTCAAAAATTCAACGGGTCTAGCTTAAGAAATTGGCCTTAAGTTAGCTAATGTTCTTTGGAAGCACCGAGAATGGGTAAATTATAAAGTATGTTTCTATTTATCACAATACAACAATTTCTACTTAAATTATTTGAATCCTACATAGGTTAAAATCTTTTTGCAAAGGGAAATGTTTTCCATAATATCCAAACTCATTATATTTTTAAGCATAATGTTTGACATAATATCCAAACTCATTATATTTATTTTTTTAGACCTCTTACCTGTTTAATTTGCAATTTAAATAAAAATCATGTAAGTTGATTTTAAGAGTTATCGCTTTCCTCATGGGATCGAAACTGGGGTATTTAAGGAAAATCATATATTATTTTAAACAATACCTATACTTTCGTACTGCCCATAGTGTGAAAATCTATTATATAATTCATAAATCATTACATGTGTTCACACTAGCCGATAGATATAATTTGAGACATAATTTCTGGCAAAATTTTTGAGATTAAAAATACAAGTAATTGCGGATCGGGCCATGTTTTTGGCGTCGTTGCCAGGGACTGCGACGGAGTTTTTTTTTTTATTTACAATTTTATTTGAATTGTAGATTTATCAGAAAATTTTAAAAAATTTTGAAAAACCGAAAAAATAAAATTTAAATTCAAAATTCAAAAATATATATTTTCATTTTTGGTGTGCTATTTTATTTTCTGTAATTTTTTTTTAATTGTTTATACATAGTTTTGGATCTAAAAATTTAGCGTCTTACGATTCTGAATTTGAACAGACTATTAGAAAAATTCAAAAACAAGGAAGACTTCATGATTCTCAAGAAATGACAAACACATCGCAAAACAATATTTAAATTCAAACTCCTGAAAATGGACATTATAATTTATAAAAATCTTGAAGGGATTATGTGAACCCTACAGTAGATGAAATTTATTTAAGTATTCAAACTCCTTCTGTAAAAGCTAACTCATTTGAACAAACATTCAATTATACAAATGATACAAAATAATCAGTTTGGAGGAAGACCATGTAATGATCTCAATTTACATTTAGCTAATTTTTTAGAACTATATGCTACATTTAAATATGATGGCTTGTCAAATGTTGCCGTCAGACTTAAAATTTTTCCTTTTTCATTAAGGGATAAAGCTAAGATGTGGTTAAATTTGTTAGCATCGGGATCTATTAGAACTTGGGGAGACTTAGTCCAAAATTTTTTGGCTAAGTATTTTCCACCTTTAAAAGTAGTGAAACTTAGAAATTATATTACTTCTTTTACTCACTATGAAGGAGAGTTTATATATGAAGCTTGAGAAANGGCTAAGATGTGGTTAAATTTGTTAGCATCGGGATCTATTAGAACTTGGGGAGACTTAGTTCAAAAATTTTTGGCTAAGTATTTTCCACCTTTAAAAATAGTGAAACTTAGAAATTATATTACTTCTTTTACTCACTATGAAGGAGAGTTTATATATGAAGCTTGAGAAAGATTTAAGGAAGTCTTTAGAAAGTTTCCACATCATACTTTACCGGACTGGTTAATCATTCAAACTTTTTATAATGGCTAAGTATGACCCCTTAGATCTATTATAGATGTTGCTGATGGATGTTCACTATTATCTAACCCTTTAATGAAGCTTATTCATTAATTGAAGAAATGACTACAAATAATTTTCAATGGCATTCNCGGACCCCTTAGATCTATTATAGATGTTGCTGATGGATGTTCATTATTATCTAACCCTTTAATGAAGCTTATTCATTAATTGAAGAAATGACTACAAATAATTTTCAATGGCATTCTGATAGAGTAAATCCTAACAAAGTAGTCAGTATTCATGTTAACAACGCTATTTCAATGATTTCATCTTAAGTTGTTGCATTATCCAAATGGTTGAAGAAAATTTATTAGGATAAATGATTGATTCTCATTCTTCATTGGAAACTATAAATGCTATCAAGAGAGCTTATAACCAATATTCAAATTATTATAACCCATTTTGGAAAAACCATACCAGCTTTAATTGGAACAACAATCCTAATGTGGAAGTCAACAATGTGGTGATGCTCAAATAAACCCATTGGGAAATTATAACAACCAGGGTAGTGCTAACTTTATACCTACTTGTCCTCCTGGATTTAATCAACAAGTTAAGGAGAAGAAGTTGTCTATAGAAGAAGTGGTGTCACATATGGGTAATCATTTACAAAGTCAAAGTGTTGCTATTAGAAATATGAGAATCAATTAGGACAAATTGCTAACGCACTTAATAATAGGCCTCGTAGAACACTTCCTAGTAATGTATAGATCAACCATAAAGAAAAAAGTAAAGAGCCAGAGCAAGTTAAAGAGGTCCAACTAAGGAGTGGAAATGAATTAAATGTTGGAGTTCAAAAAGAGATTGAAGTTGAGAGAGAAGTTGAAGAAATTGAAAGGCCTGAAGAACTTACTCCTAAGGAAGCAAAAACACCCAACTCTCCAACTAAGATTGATTTAGAAAAACCCCCACCACCTTTCCCTCAAATACTTAAACAACAAAAATTGGATCAATAATTTTCAAAGTTTTTTTAATTATTCAAGAAGCTTACAATTAATATCCCTTTTGATGAGGCTTGGAACAGATGCCCACTTTGTGAAGAATGTAATGCAATAATTTAGAAAAAGCTTCCTTGAAAACTAAAAGATCTTGGTAGCTTTACCATACTTTGTGCAATTGGAGAAAAAAATTGTGGAAAAACTTTATGTGATTTAGGAGTAAGCATTAACTTTATGCTATTATCTATATTCAAAAGTTTAGGTTTAGAAGATATTTCTCCCACTAAGTGGATCGATCTATCACTTATCCTAAGGGGTTTATAGAAAATGTGTTGGTTGAAGTGGATAAATTTATCTTCCCTGTTGATTTTATTGTATTAGATATGGAAGAAGATAAAAAATCCTATTAATTTGGGGAGACCATTCCTTGTTACTGGACGAGCAATGATAGATGTGCAAAAAGGAGAATTCAATAAGAGTGAAAGATCAAGAAGTTACATTCTACGCTCAAAACAATGAAGTATCCCGATGGAAAATATTATAGAATGGATACCATTGATAATATAATTGTTAATCAATTTCAAAATAGT
Organism: Phalaenopsis hybrid cultivar; assembly: GCA_002079205.1. NCBI lineage: Eukaryota > Viridiplantae > Streptophyta > Magnoliopsida > Asparagales > Orchidaceae > Phalaenopsis > Phalaenopsis hybrid cultivar. The sequence goes on from JXCR01147169.1 coordinate 72,866, forward strand.
TGTGAAGTCATATTGAATCAAAAAGATGAAGTCATTTCAGAAGGAAAAGAATAAGAAGGTGAGACTGAAAGAGATTTTGAAGATGAATCAAATGAGATGATTACTGAGGATTCAAATTATATTCAGAAAAATTATGAAATTTTAGATACTATTGAAAAACATACCTCTATTTCCATCTATTGTAAAACCTCCTGAACTTAAGATGAAAGTTTTACCTACTAATCTAAAGTATGCATATTTAGGGAACTCATCTACATTATCAGTAATTATATCCTCAGATTTAACTGCAAAACAAGAAGAATAATTATTGTAACTATTAAAGAATCATAAAAAAACATTTGGATGGACATTAGCTGATATTAAAGGAGTCAGTCCTTCAATCTATATGCATCAAATTTTGATGGAAGATAACTATAAGAGTAGGGCTGATCCTCAAAGGAGATTGAATCCTATAATGAAGGAAGTAGTTAAGAAAGAAATTTTAAAGTGGTTGCATGCTGAGATTACTTATCCAATTTCAGATAGTTCTTGGGTTAGTACTATTAAAAGTGTTTGTAAGAAAGTAAGAATGACTGTGGTTGAAAATGAAAGGAATGAATTAATTATGATAAAGCAAGTTATTGGATGGCGAATCTGTATTGAATTTAGAAAATTAATGCCGCCACTAGAAAAGACCATTTTTCCTTACCTTTTCGTGATCAAATGTTGCATAAACTAGCAGAACACCATTATTTTTGCTTTTTGGATGGATATTCTAGATACTCCTAAATACCTATTGCTCTTGATGATCAAGAGAAAACAACTTTTACTAGTCCTTATGGAACATTTACTTTTAGAAGAATGTCATTTGAATTATGTAATGCCCCTACAACTTTTCAAAGAAGTATGATGTCAATTTTTTGTGATTTAATTGAAAAAGGAATTGAAGGTTCTATGGACTTCTTTCAATTTATGTTTAGATCATTTAATAATGGTCCTTAAATGCTATCAAGAAAAAAACTTTGTTCTCAACTCGAAAAAATGTCAATTTATGGTTGCAAGAGGAATAGTCTTAAGGCATAAAATTTCTTAAAATGGCATTGAGGTTCATCCAGCAAAAATTCAAGTTATTGTTGAATTGACACCTCTTATGAATGTAAAAGGAATAATAAGTTTTCTAGGACATGCTGGTTTCTATAGAAGTTCTATTAAAGATTTTTAAAAAAAGTCTAAGCCTTTATGTCAACTTTTAGAAAAAAATGCTAACTTTGATTTTAATGATGAGTGTCTATTTTTCCGTAACTTATTAAAAGAGAAATTAATCATTGTAACTATTATTATTTCATCTGATTGGATAAATATTTTGAATTAATGTGTGATACTAGTGATTATGCTATAAGGACTATTTTAGTACAGGGATATGACAAAATATTCAAGGTGATATACTATGCTAGTAAAACTCATAAATGAGGCTCAAATTAATTACTCTACCACTGAAAAAGAATTATTAGCTATAGTGTTTGATTTTGATAAATTCAGATCTTATCTTATGTAACAAAATGTATTTTGCATACTGATCATTCTGCTATAAAGTATTTAACGCTGAAGAAGGATGCAAAACTATGATTAATTAGATGGGTCATTCTAATGCAAGAATTTTATTTTCAAGTTGTGGATAGATAGGGTACTGATAATCAAATAGCTGATCATCTGTCAAGGCTTGAGTAGGAAAATAAAAAAGATTTAAATAATGAAATTAATGAGAACTTTCCTGATGAAAAATTACATGGGATTAATGAATGGTAAATTGTGTGGTATGCAGATATAATGAACTACTTGGTTAGTAACTTTTACCTTACGAATTAGATAGCCATTAAATTAAAAAGTTCATTTATGATTCAAAAACTTACTTTTGGGATGACCCTTATTTATATAAATAATGTAAGGACTTAATTATTCGAAGATGTGTACCATTAGATGAAATTCAAGAAATTATGCAAAAATGTCATAAATTAGATTTTGGGGGACATTTTGGAGTGGATAAAACTGCATTTAATGTTTTACAATTTGGATTGTATTAGCCTAATTTATTTAGGGATGTTAATAATTATATTAAAATATGTGATCGATGTCAGAGAGTAGGCAATATTTCTAGAAGAGATTAAATGCTCCTAAATTTTTCTCTTGAAGTTGAAATCTTAGATGTTTGGGGAGTAGATTTCATGGGACCATTTGTACCATTTTTTGGAAAGANCCAGAGAGTAGACAATATTTCTAGATGAGATTAAATGTTCCTAAATTTTACTCTTGAAGTTGAAATCTTAGATGTTTGGGGAGTAGATTTCATGGGACCATTTGTACCATTTTTTGGAAAGATTTATATTTTTAATAGTTGTGGATTATATTTCTAAATGGATTGAAGTAGTTGCATTACCTCACTGTAATGCTAAAAGTGTAGCAAAATTTTTAAGAAAGATTATTTTCACAAGATTTCGATGCCACAAGTCATTATAGATGGAGGAAGTCATTTCAGGAATAGAATGATTAAAATATTAACTAAAAATTTAGGATTAAACATCGTATTGTCACAGCTTATCATCCTCGGTTTAGTGGTTTAGCAAAAATATCCAATTGAGAAATTAAAATAATATTAGAAAAAATGGTAAATCCTAAAAGGACTGATTGCTTTGCTAGACTTGATAATGTTTTATGGGCCTATAAGACTGCATATAAAACACATATACAGAAATGCATGTCACATGCCAATTGAGTTGGAACATAAAACTCAGTGGGCAATTAAAGAGTTTAATTATAATTTAAAGGATGCTGGAGNTATTTATATTTTAATAGTTGTGGATTATATTTCTAAATGGATTGAAGTAGTTGAATTACCTCACTGTAATGCTAAAAGTGTAGAAAAATTTTTAAGAAAGATTATTTTCACAAGATTTCGATGCCACAAGTCATTATAGATGGGGGAAGTCATTTCAGGAATAGAATGATTAAAATATTAACTAAAAAATTTAGGATTAAACATCGTATTGTCACAGCTTATCATCCTCGGACTAGTGGTTTAGCAAAAATATCCAATTGAGAAATTAAAATAATATTAGAAAAAATGGTAAATCCTAAAAGGACTGATTTATTTGCTAGACTTGATAATGTTTTATGGGCCTATAAGACTGCATATAAAACACCTATAGGATTGACACCATATAGACTCATATACAGAAATGCAAGTCACTTGCCAATTGAGTTGGAACATAAAACTCAGTGGGCAATTAAAGAGTTTAATTATAATTTAAAGGATGCTAGAGAGAAGCGATTATTGCAATTAAATGAGCTTGAAGAATTGAGAAATGAAACTTATGAGAATGCCAAAAGTTATAAGGGGAAAACAAAATTTAGGCATGATCCGAAAATTTTGAAAAAACATTTTGTGCTTGGGCAAGAAGTATTGCTTTATAATCTGAGAATGAAATTATTTCCAGAAAAACTTAAATCCAGGTGGTCATAACCATTTATTATGGTAAAAGAAAATCCATATGGGGCAGTTGATATTGAAGATCTAAAAACTAAAGAGTGATTAAGGTAAATGGACACATAT
>JXCR01147169.1:77152-96753 GCA_002079205.1 Phalaenopsis hybrid cultivar
ACTCTCAATTCTCTCTTAGAAGAGTAATGAAGAAGAAATCTTTCACCTTCCCTCTCCTGTTACAATCCTTGAAGAAAATCTCCAAGCCCTTGACTTTCCTTCTTTCTCTCTCTTCCTTCTTCGAACTCGCTCTCTCTCACGCCTCTCTTTAGCCTTTCTTTCGATGCCCTAGACTTCCCTCACTTTTATTAGAGGTTGTCTCCCTCCAAAAAGAATTCAAAATTACCTCCAAAATTCTATCCAAAAGTCAACCCTTTTAAATTCCAAAAGACATGTCTACTGATCTATGCGACATATCCCTTCATAAAAAAACCTTTTAAAGTGTTTAGATGCATTAAATCACTCCATGGGGAATTTAGAACAAGTGACCCCTTTGAAATTTGCATAAAATTAGTTCTAAACAGTCTTAATTTGTAAAACGTTGTCTCTGCATCCTCAGGAGATGGTACTGGCGCTTCAGGCGCCAACTTGCTCAATACCGTGTTGTTCTGGGTTTTGATGCTTCAAGCGCAAACTCTCTATAAATGGCACTTCAGGCACCAGTTTTAGCACTTCAAGCACCATTTTTATCGATTGAGGCACCAGTTCTATTGCTTCATGTGCCAGAATCACCAAATTTGTTGTTTTGACTCCAAATTTTGTCCTTTTTGCTACTTTTTCTCCAAATACCTAAAATTGATGTACCAACAACAAAAACATGAAAACACCCTTCTTTAAAGTACAATATCATCAAAAATAAGCATTAAATGTATTCTTAAAACAATACATTATTTTAGTTTGTTAAAATCTCTCAAACTTAATTGTTACTTGACCTCAAGTGACACTTTTACTACATAAAATATATGACTTAGGATAGAGATTAAATTATTAACTTCTATACTTTAGTTTCATAAAGAAAATAGTAAAGTTTAAAAAACAATTTTAATAACTTAGATTCAAACTCTAAGTTTAAGAGTACTTAGTATTCAAATCTAAGATTTCTGAATCTCTATTTATTTCAAGAATAATTGTAATTTATCATATAAAAAATACTTAGAATATTCATATGAAAAAGAACTTCATGAAAACTTTACTAGTAATGCTGTTAATAATCCAATACAAGTTTTGAAAATGTAATAGAATCTTTTCTTTAAGTTGATTCAAGTGAAGTCAATTTTNCTTGGGTTTACCGAATTTTAATTTTCTTAAGAAATTATTTTGATAAAAATTGGGCATTATTGAAATGGACTGCTAAAATTGCCTTAATCAACATATATTAGCAATGCTCTAAATTTCAAATTTTGCATAAATAGAATTAAAAAAAACTAATCAGCCTAAATTATTTGATGCTTTTCATTTACGGCGTTCGTACCCCATTGATCCTTTGTCTAGTAATTGGATTGATGAATTGTTTTTAATAAAACTATTATTAGTTTTTCTTGGTTAATGAATTTTTTAATTTTGTTGTAGTTATAAATTACATTTAGAAATTGATTTGATTTGATACCTTGCAACAAAACTGCTCGAAAAGATTTTTAGAGATCCAATCTCGCTTAATGGACACCAAAATGTCAAAAAATTCAAAAATTCAACAGGTGTCGCTTAAGGAATTGGCTTCAAGTTAGCTAATGTTCTTTGCAAGCACCAAGAATGGGTAAATAATAAAGTATGCTTTTATTTGTCACAATACAAAAATTTGTTCTTAAATCATTTGAATCCTACACAGGCTAAAAATCTTTTTGCAAACGGAAATGTTTTTCATAATATCCAAACTCATGGTTATATTTTTAAGTTGTTACATTTAGTTGTTATTTTTCTTTTAGTTCTTTAGTACTAATTTTTAGAAAGCATATTAATTTAGACCTCTTAACTGTTTAATTTGCAATTTAAATATAAATTATGTAAGTTGATTTTAAGAGTTATTGCTTTCCTCGTGGGATCGATACTGAGGTATTTAAGGAAATCATATATTACTTGAAACGATATCTATACTTTCATAGTATCTCTAATGTTATAATCTATTATATAATTCATAAATCATTACACGCGTTCACACTAGCCGATAGATATAGTTTGAGACATATTTTCTGGAAAAATTTTGGAGATTAAAAATACTAGTAATTATGGATCGGGTCATGTTTTTGGCGTCGTTGTCGGGGACTGCGACAGAAGTTTTTTTTATTTACAATTTTATTTAAATTGTAGATTTATCAGAAAATTAAAAAAAAATTGAAAAACTGAAAAAAAAAATTTAAATTCAAAATTCAAAAATATATATTTTCATTTTGGTGTGCTATTTTACTAATACATAGTTTTGGATCTAAAAATTTAGTGTTACGATTCTGAATTTGAATGGACTATTAGAAAAATTCGAAAACAAGGAAGACTTCATAATTCTCAAGAAATGACACACGCATCGCAAAATAGTTTTAAAATTCAAACTGTTGAAAATGAATATTATAATTTACAAAAACCTTTAAGGGATTATGTGAACCGTACAGTAAATGAAATTCATTTAAGTATTCAAACTCCTATAAAAGCTAACTCATTTGAACTTAAACCTTCAATTATATAAAAAACACAATACAATCAGTTTTGAGGAACACCATGTGATGATCTCAATTTACATTTAGCTAATTTTTTAGAACTATGTGCTACATTTAAATATGATGGCATGTCAAATGAGGCCGTCAGACTTAAATTTTTTCCTTTTTCATTATGGGATAAGACTAAGATGTGGTTAAATTTGTTAGCATCGGGATCTATTAGAACTTGAGGAGATTTAGTTCAAAATTTTTTTGCTAAGTATTTTCCACCTTCAAAAACAACGAAGCTTAGAACTGATATTACTTCTTTTACTCAGTATGAAGGAGAGTTTATATATGATGCTTGAGAAAGATTTAAGAAACACTTTAGAAAGTTTCCACATCATATTTTACCAGTCTGATTAATCATTCAAACTTTTTATAATGGGTAAGTAGGACCGTAGATCTATTATAGATGCTGCTGCTGGGTGTTCATTAATTTATAACCCCTTAAAGAAGCTTATTCATTAATTGAAGAAATGGCCACAAATAATTTTCAATGGCCTTCTGATAGAGTAAATCTTAACAAAGTAGCCAGTATTCATGTTAAAAATGTTATTTCAATGATTTTATGTCAAGTTGTTGCATTATCCAAATAGTTAAAGAAAATTTATTAGGACAAATGATTGATTCTCATTCTTTATTGGAAACTATAAATGCTATCAAGAGAGCCTATAACCAATATTCAAATTATTATAACCCATGTTGGAAAAACCATACCAACTTTAATTGGAACAATAATCCTAATGGTGGAAGTCAACAATGGGGTGATGCTCAAGTAAACCCATTGGGAAATTAGAACAACCAGGGTAGTGCTAAGTTTAGACCTACTTATCCTCCTGAATTTAATCAATAAGTTAAGGAGAAGAAGTTGTTTATAGAAGAAGTGGTGTTACATATGGGTAATCATTTACAAAGTCAAAGTGTTGCTATTAGAAATATGGAGAATCAATTGGGACAAATTGCTAACGCACTTAATAATAAGCCTTAGAGAACACTTCCTAGTAATGTATAAATCAATCATAAAGACAAAAGTAAAGAGCCAGAGCAAGTTAAAGAGGTCCTACTAAGGAGTGGAAATGAATTAAATGTTGGAGTTCAAAAAGAGATTGAAGTTCAGAGAGAAGTTGAAGAAATTGAAAGACATGAAGAACTTATTTCTAAGGAAGCAGAAACACCTAACCCTTCAACTAAGATTGACTTAGAAAAACCACCACCACCTTTCCCTCAAAGACTTAAACAACAAAAGTTGGATCAATAATTTTCAAAGTTTTTTGATATATTTAAGAAGCTTACAATTAATATCCCTTTTGTTGAGGCTTGGAACAGATGCTCACTTAGTGAAAAATGTAATGCAATAATTTAGAAAAAAATTCCTCCAAAACTGAAAGATACTGTTAGCTTTACCATACTTTGTGCATTTGGAGAAAAAAATTGTGGAAAAGCTTTATGTGATTTAGGAGCAAGCATTAACCTTATGCTATTATCTATATTCAAAAGGTTAGGTTTAAGAGATATTTTTACCACTAAGTGGATCGATCTATCACTTATCCTAAGGGGTTTATAGAAGTTGTGTTAGTTGAAGTGGATAAATTTATCTTTCCTGTTGAATTTATTGTATTAGATATGGAAGAAGATAAAAAAATCCTATTATTTTGAGGAGACCATTCCTTGTTACTGGATGAGCAATGATAGATGTGCAAAAATGAGAATTAACAATAAGAGTGAAAGATCAAGAATTTACATTTTGCGCTCAAAACAATGAAGTATCCAGATGGAAAATGTTATAGAATGGATACCGTTGATGATAAGATTGTTAATCATTTTCAAAACAGTTGTGAAGTCATATTGGATCAAAAAGATGAATTCATTTCAGAAGGAAAAGAACAAGAAGCTAAGACTGAAGGAGATTTTAGGGTTTAAATTAAATGAGATGATTACTGAGGATTCAAATTATATTCAGGAAAATTATGAAATTTTAGATGCTACTGAAAATTGCATACCTCTGATTCTATCTATTATAAAACCTCCTGAACTTGAGATGAAAGTTTTACCTACTTATCTAAAGTATGCATATTTAGGGAACTCATCTACATTACCAGTTATTATATTCTTAGATTTAACTGGAAAATAAGAAGAACAATTATTGTAACTATTAAAGAATCATAAAAAAGCATTTGGATGGACATTAGTTGATATTAGAGGAGTCAGTCCTTCAATCTATATGCATCGAATTTTGATGGAAGATAACTATAAGAGTAGGGCTGATCCTCAAAGGAGATTGAATCCTATAATGAAGGAAGTAGTTAAGAAAGAAATTTTAGAGTGGTTGGATGCAAGGATTACTTATCCAATTTCAGATAGTTCTTGGGTTAGTACTATTCAATGTGTTTGTAAGAAAGTAGGAGTGACTGTGGTTGAAAATGAAAGGAATGAATTAATTTTGATAAAGCAAGTTATTGGATGGCAAATATGTATTGAATTTAGAAAATTAAATGCTGCCACTCGAAAAGACCATTTTCTTTTACCTTTTTGTGATCAAATGTTGGATAAACTTGCAGGACACCGTTATTTTTGCTTTTTGGATGGATATTCTGGATACCACCAAATACCTATTGCTATTGATGATCAAGAGAAAATAACTTTAATTAGTCCTTATGGAACATTTGCTTTTAGAAGAATGTCATTTGAATTATGTAATGCACATACAACTTTTCAAGGAAGTATGATGTCAATTTTCTATGTTTTAATTGAAAAATGAATTAAAATTTTTATGGACTTCTTTTAATTTATGTTTAGATCATTTAGCAAGTGTTCTTAAATGCTATCAAGAAACAAACTTTGTTATCAACTGAGAAAAATGTTAATTTATAGTTACAAGGGGAACAGTGTTAGGGTATGAAATTTCTTAAAATGACATGGAAGTTCATCCAACAAAAACTCAAGTTATTGTTGAATTGCCACCTCCTATGAATGTGGAAGGAATAAGAAGTTTTCTAGGACATGCTGGTTTCTACATAAGTTATATTAAAGATTTTTAAAAGAAGTCTAAGTCTTTATGTCAACTTTTATAAAAAAATGCTAACTTTGATTTTAATGATGAGTGTCTATATGTCTTTAACTTATTAAAAGAGAAATTAATCACTGCACCTATTACTGTTCCACCTGGTTGGACAAAACTTTTTGAATTAATGTGTGATATTAGTGATTATGCTATAAGGACTATTTTAGGACAGGAATATGACAAAATCTTTAAGGTGATATAGTATGCTAGTAAATGCTCAAATTAATTACACTACCACTGAAAAAGAATTATTAGCTATAGTGTTTGCTTTTGATAAATTCAAATCTTATCATATTAGAACCAAATGTATTATACATACTGATCATTATACTATAAAGTATTTAACGCTGAAGAAGGATGCAAAACCATGATTAATTAGATGGGTCCTTCTAATGCAAGAATTTGATTTTCAAGTTGTGGTAGAAAGGGTACTGATAATCAAATAGTTGATCATCTGTCAAGGCTTGAATAGGAAAATAAAAAAGATTTAAATAGTGAAATTAATGAGAACTTTCCTGATGAAAAATTATATGAGATTAATGAATGGTAAATTTCGTGGTATGCTGATATAGTGAACTACTTAGTTAATAACTTTTACCTTACGGATTAGATAGTCATCAAATTAAAATGTTCATTATGATTCAAAAACTTACTTTTGGGATGACCCTTATTTATATAAAAAATGTAAGGACTTAATTATTTGAAGATGTGTACCATTAGATGAAATTTTATAAATTATGCAAAAATGTCATAAATTAAATTTTGGGGGACATTTTGGAGTGGATAAAGCTACATTTAAGATTTTACAATCTGGATTTTGTTGGCCTAATTTATTTAGAGATGTTAATAATTATATAAAAATGTGTGATCGATGTTAGAGAGTAGGCAATATTTCTAGAAGAGATGAAATGTCCCTAAATTTACTCTGGAAGTTGAAATCTTAGATGTTTGGGGACTAGATTTCATGGGACCATTTGTACCATCTTTTGAAAAGATTTATATTTTAATAGCTGTGGATTATGCTTTTAAATAGATTGAAGTAGTTGCTTTATCTCGATGTGATGCTAGAAGTGTAACAAAATTTTTGAGAAATATTATTTTCACAAGATTTTGAATGCCATGAGTTATCATTATAGATAGGGGAAGTCATTTTAGGAATAGAATGATTGAAATATTAACTCAGAAATTTGGGATTAAACATCGTATTGCTACAACTTATCATCCTCAGACTAGTGGTTTAGCAAAAGTATCCAATTGAGAAATTAAAATAATATTAAAAAAATGGTAATTCCTAAAAGGACAAATTTCTCTGCTATACTTGATAATGTTTTATGGGCCTATAGGACTGCTTATAAAACACCTATAGGAATGACACCATATAGGCTCATATACGGAAATGCATGTCACTTGCCAATTGAGTTGGAACATAAAACTCACTGGTCAGTTAAAGATTTTAATTATAATTTAAAAGATGCTGGAGAGAAGAGATTATTACAATTAAAGGAGCTTGAAGAATTGAGAAATGAAACTTATGAGAATGCCAAAAGTTATAAGGAGAAAACAAAATTTAGGCATGATCAGAAAATTTTGAAAAAACATTTTGTGTCTAGGCAAGAAGTATTGCTTTATAATTTGAGAATGAAATTATTTCCAGGAAAAATTAAATCCAGGTGGTCAGGACCATTTATTGTGGTAAAAGAAAATCAAGGGGCAGTTGATATTGAAGATCCAAAAACTGAAGAGTGATTAAGGTAAATGGACACAAATTAAAAGCTTACATGATTGGAGAGGGTCCTGAATTTGAAGAGATCCTAACGTTGGGTCAAGCCTCAGTAAAATAATGGTTATGTTGGTCTAACGACATTAAATTAAGCGCTTTGTGGGAGGCAACCCACATTTATCACTCTGATTTGGATTTGAATTGTTGTTGTGATGAGTTCCATATAGTAATTGTGATACTTATATGATTTTATTGGCACAAAACATTATTATATTAAAGGGCTTGAAGAGTTGAAGAAAAAAAATTGAGAATTGAGTATATTGGTTTAGCGCTATAGCGCCACAGTTCGAATAACTCCTTTAAAACACCAAAAATTTGGTTTCTTTTCTTCTTCCTCTTAATAAAACCTAGGATGGGGATTTAAAGTATCCCTACGACATTCCTAAATATTCTAAAAAGATTTGAGAGTGGGAATTTCATTTAAGAGATCCTGGAGAACAATGAAAATGAGAGATTTGATGAAAAGAAATTGGTGCATAATGATGCTCAGACCTACTTCAATGGATATCATGCATTAAGTCTGGAGCGACTGATACATGTCATATTTTTGTGTGTTATTTTTGAAAATATTTTTCAATATTATAAAATAAACACAGCGGTAATAATAATAATTATGCAATTTAGACCCAACAAAAACAACTTTAGTGAAAATAATTTTATCTGTTAAAACTTTTAAACTGTTAAACCCCCTAATAATAATGCAAGTATATGTATTCTCGAGTAATAAAAGGCTCTAATGGATTTCTAGATATCGATTCCACGGGGAAGTTGGAAATTCTTATAGATAAATTCTTATAATTATAATGTAAATCACAATTTAAACTACAAAACTGAAGTACTAAATTCAAATCTAAAGCATTAGAGTAAATGCTAAATAAAATGCAATTAAAAAAACTAACTTAACTAAACTAATTACTAAACAATCAAAAGTAAAATTATGAAAACTAAACAAAGTTTTTGTGATAGAGAATTCAAATTTGAGAAAGCATCATTCCGTTTTACAATGAGTATATGAATTATGATGAAATTAAAATCATTTGAAAATGTATAAAATTGTTTTGTGCCAAATAGGAGCAATCCTATTCTTTACCCTCTTCCAAGTGTATAAAAATATTGATTAATCCAGAGTTTGGTCTCTAGTTTTGTGGTCAGGCTGGGAGGATACCCACTACTCCCTCACCTGAGCGCTAACAATCTCGAATTAGTTTCCCATCAACTAGACAAAAATGGGGATTTTAATCTATCAACTTAGAATCTCCAATTCTGCATCCAACAACGTATATTTTCTTATTTATTTGCACTCAACTCCCTAAACATCTTCTCCCATGAAATCAAATGTGATTCTCACTATGTTGTAGAAATCATAGCCTTTTCAGAACATATGTTTCTTAACACATTTTAACATTTCAATTGGTCAAATTAAAAAATAAATGAAGATCAAGTTTTGAATCGTCACAAATTTTTGACATTTAAAACCATATAAAAAAAATTAATTCTTTATAAAATCATATCTTAAAGTAGGGAGAAAGATAAAGAAGACTACTCATATTTCATGAGAAGGAAATAACAAAACATGGATTTCATATATAAAAAAAATGTACAATAAAGAAGTAATATACACAATTTATCTCACATTCTTTCCCAAGCAAATACCTAGAAGTTCTCTTCAAGCACTTTCTCTCTTTACAAATACTCTCAATTCTCTCTTAGAAGAGTAATGAAGAAGAAATTTCTCACCTTCCCTCTCCTGTTACAATCCTTAAAGAAAATCTCCAAGCTCCTGACTTTCCTTCTCTCTCTCTCTTCCTTCTTCAAACTCTCTCTATCTCACGCCTCTCTTCAGCCCCCCTTTCGATGCCCTAGACTCCCCTCTATTTTCTTAGAGGCGACATCCCTCCAGAAAGAATTCAAAATTGCCTCCAAAATTCTATCCAAAAGTGAACCCTACTGAATTCCAAAAGACATGTCTACTGATCTATGAGACATATCCCTTCATAAAAGAACCTTCCAAAGTGTCTAGATGCATTGAATCACTCCATGGGGAATTTAGAACAAGTGGCCCCTTTGAAATTGGCGTAAAATTTGTCCCAAACAATCTTAATTGCAAAACGTTGTCTCTGGATCCTCAGTCGATGGTATTGGCGCTTCAGGGCCCAACTTGCTTAAGACCGTATTGTTCTGAGTTTTGACATTTCAAGCATATGCTCTCTGTAAATGGCGCTTTAGACACCAATTTTGGAGCTTAGGCACTAGTTCTATCGCTTCAGGTGCTAGAATCACAAAATTCGTTGTTTTGACTCTAAATTTTATCCTTTTTTCTACTTTTGCTCCAAATACCTAAAATTGATGTACCCACAACAAAAACATGAAAACAACCTTCTTTAAAGTTTAATATCACAAAAAATAAGCGTTAAATGTATACTTAAAACAACACATTATTTTGGTGTATCAAAATCTCCCAAACTTAATTGTTACTTATCCTCAAGTGACACTTTTACCACATAAAATATATGACTTAGGATAGAGATTAAATTATTAACTTCTATACTTTAGTTTCATAAATATAATAGTAAAGTTTAAGAAACACTTTTAATAACTTATATTCAAACTCTAAGTCTAAGAGTACTTACTAATCAAATCTAAGATTTCTGAATCTCTATTTATTTCAAGAGGAATTGTAATTTATCATATAAAAAATACTTAGAATATTCATATGCAAAAGAACTTAATGAAAACTTTACTAGTAATGTTGCTAATAATCCAATACAAGTTTTAAAAATGTAATAGAGTTTTTACCTTAAGTTGATTCAAGTGAAGTCAATTTTTGATTAGGCATCTCCTCGAGCTTCTCCTAACACTTTTCTTTTCTTTTTTTTCTTTTCTTTTTCCTTTTTTTTTTTTAAGATCTTTTCAATCATTTCTTTTCTTTTTCAAGTGAGGATTACTATATCTAGATAGCCTTTAATAATTTTGAACTTCATTATCCTCTTCTTAAAGATAAAACTTCTTACCTTTCTTTACTTTATAAGTTCATATTAGTTTTATGATTTTTCATAAAGTCTCATTCTTTTTTTATTACATGAAACTTTAAAATTCTGAATACTTCAAAAATATAATTTCCTTTACTTTAAATAGAAAAACATAGTCTTATCTTTTCATATAGAATTGACCTTCATTAATAAAAACTTTTACCTAAATTTACCATAATATTTACAAACATATATATAATCATTTAAAGTTAAATCTTAATATCCCAAGTCATGTTAAATTAATTTAAAAAATATAGTTAATTGAGGACAAATAAAATTTAGCTTACTTCTTTTTAAAAGATTTTTTTCTTTCTTCCAAACTTTAATTTTTAAGTAATTAAAAATGTTTGGTACAAAATTTTGCAGGTAAAAGAAAACAGTAAATGCATAAAAATAAAAAGTTACATGTAGAGGATTTCTGAGCATGAAATTAGGCTTGGTATACTGCAGGTACTAACTTTAAAAATTTCGTAAGCATTAAATGAAACATAATATATTTTAAAGTATTTGCTAAGAATTAAAAAGAGAAACATAAAATACTAAAAATGCAGAAAAAGTAAAAATCTACAGTTACTATTACAATTAGGTCCACAGTTCAACATTAAGATGAAAGTTTTTACAACAACAGTTTCAAATAAAAAAAACTACATACAATCAAAATAACAAAGAAACGTCAAACAAACATACTAAACTCCTAAACTTATCGACCTTCATCCCCTTCCTCGTCATCATCATCATTTTCTTCTTCATCATCTTCAGCACGATACATCATCATTTTCTTCTTCATCATCTTCAGCACGATCTGGAGTATAATGATTGAAACTGGGGCAAGTTGGAAATTCTACATTATACTCACCCCTAAGAATCTAATCATAGTCTCCTTATAGGCCATATCATCTTGAACTCTCATCTGCTTATATTCATCATATAAGCATTTCTTGCTTCAATTTCTCCAATGCTAGTTTGTATATACACAATATCCATTTGTTGAATCATAAGCTGCTTCATAATATTTTCAAGTGAAACAGAGCGAGAAGTATATGACCCTGCAGCTGATGTTGAGGGTCTATCACCACCTCCACTTCAGGACTCAACAAATGATTCAAATCCTTGAACTGTATGCTTCCCAATAGGATTTTGTGGCTACAACTTTTCCTCATTTCTATGGGACTCTACTCCTGATTGTTCACATAAAGTATAAATCAGGGAAGGGTAACCAAAACCACTAGCTTCATCATTACTAGATATACTCCGAGCATGATGAACTATAAGAGCACCAACATCTATTGCCTTCATTTTCTGAATGGAAAGGTTTACAACAGCTCTATCCTTTGTCACTTTGGTTAAATGATTTGTTGGCAATAATTTAGCAGAGATGAAGTAATGCCATACTTTTAACTGAAAAGTCATCACGGAAATAGAGCAGTTAAATTTCTTATTATTCTTAATTTTCCATTCTCCTTTTTCATCAGTCAGAATGGCAATTACTTCATCCAGTGATGAATCATTCATCACAAATGCAATATATTCGTAATGAAACTCATTTCTCAAGCCATTCAAAGCATTGATCCTTTCTCTTGTAAACTCAACTTGCTTACCTCTCACAAGGATGTGATCATCATAGTGAACCGCAAGTTGGCATAAAACTTCTGAATCTTAGGCACAATAACTACTACAGTGAAGTAGCAAAACCTCTCCCAATTTCTAGTAACGATCAATCTCTCGAGCTCACCACCCAAGTTAGCAAATGTCCGTTCCTAGATCAATTTCCTTGTTTCCATTTGAGTATTGTAACAGTGTTGGGCCTTGTAATTGATGAATCTCCTCGTGCCAAAATCTCCTGTAAGATATCCTCTTTTTACTCTTGGAGCCATTAAAATTTCTATGAAAATTCAATTAGATTCCAAATAAATTACAAGATAAAAAATCTAGTTCCACAAGTTAGATTATTTGGTAAGAAATATTTCACCATGGGTTTTCTACAAGTTTCTTGATAAAAAATTCCAAATTTCAAATCTCCCATAATGTAGGAAAAATCCATAGTGAAAATAAAAAATTTCTAGGTTAAAGTGAAGCTCTTACCAAGAGAAGATGAAATCTAAGATCTGTGGCCTTCAAAAATCTTCTTAAATGCACACAATGTGAAGTTGTAGGTCACAGTTCAGAGATAGGAGACGACCCAAACAGTAAAAATGGTTGTTGGCATCAATATTTGATGTTGCAAGTGTAGATTGTATACTTGCATGGCTTAAGATGGTCCACGATTTATCCACAGCATCTAGTGGCTCGAGACACTCACCCGGGACCTTTCAACACATGTTAAGGGGCACGTAGCCAGGGCCATTCTGCTAAGCTTTGGCTTTCGCTTAAGCAAAGGTCGGTCGTCATTTTGTTCGTCAGATAGCTCTAATCGGGTCAACGAATATTATTCATCATGTCGCGCGCAAAATTGGCTCGAATTGGCCCGATCACCAGTGAGTTCATTCAGATGACCTTGTATGATTAAACGGACCATACGAGTGAGTTTGGAATGTTGATTCCACTTAAGAAGGATGTTCACTTTGCCACGATTTCGCGGATAGGTTAAAAATGTGTGAATTATCATTTTGTGTCTGTTTGTTGAAAAAGTGGTCCAAACGACCCCGAACAACGAAAGGAACCACACCAATGTGTCTGGAACGTCGATTTTAGCCTAGAAGGACATCCACTTTGCTGTGAGGACGTGTACGAGCTAGAAATGCACTAACGATAATAATAATAATAATAATAGCAATAATAATAGTAATAATAATATTATTAATATATATTATTATTATTATTATATATTATCTCTTATTTAACTTATCACTACAACCCCTCTTTTCTATTGCACGAGCTCGCTAACCTTAGTCGTCGCACATCCCCAGCCCAAGCTTGATACCCACTGGCCGCCGCTCTCACTGGTGATTGTTGGGGCCACTTCCTTTAGCCGTCGACCACCTTATCCACCTGAGCTCCTCCTTCAATAGCTGGTTAGGCCGCCACCACCTCCTTCTCCTCTCAACCAGCCACACGTGTGGCCTCCCCTTCTTGTAGGTGACGTCTTGACGCTTCTTACATGTCGGTATCGACTTCTCACCGACCTCAGCTTTTCCCTCACTAATCTGAGATCTCCCTCACCGGCCTCCTCTCTCATTTTGAGGTTCCCTTTTACCGGGCAAGCCTTCTCTTTGGCCCCTCTCGCACCGATAAAGCTTCTTCTGCAGGCAAAACCTCAGACAGCAAGGTTCCTGCCATCATCTCCTTAGCGCACAAGACCGAGGGTAGAGCACCATCCTCTTCCTTGCATGTCTTTGTGTGCCATCAAAAAGCATGTCTCTGAAGCACCTTATCGGCTCTCATTCCCATGTGGTTGGAATGTCATCAGAGTGTCTTATCATTGACGGACAGTGGTGGAACAACGGCTTGAAGAGGCGTGCACATCTTTTCCGTGGCAAGGAAAGCTTCCCCTCTTTTTTTAGCATGGAACAACCCCTCTCGAGGGTACATTTTGGTCATATTTTTATATACTGTGATATTTATCAAATGTACTTCGTATACCTCATTGACTCTTGACCTTGTTGGGTCTTTTTGTTGTCTTGTGCACGTTCTATGAGATACACTGGAGCACAGACCGGACGTCAATGATGTAGAGCAAGCAAAGAAAAAGCACCTGCAACCATCTTGGTGGTGAGATTCCCTACCTCCTAGTCTCCTTAAGAATAGTGGAGTCTAGGCATTTGGGTTCGATCGCCCACACGAGGCGTGCCTGCGTGATGGATTGTTGGATTTCCTAGAGCTAGCCTTTAAATTATGATTTCTCATGCGTAGCCAACACCCTTCATAGAGCATAGTGTATCCCCATTGTTGTGAGCCTTAGTACAAGTCCTGATGGGTCGGAGTCTCTCACTCCCCTTTCTTTGGGTTCTCCAGCTTTACTTGAAAAGCTGGGGGTCAGACTTTGCAAAACGAGATAAGCTTTGTAGCTGGATCCTGTTGCAAATTCTGGAGGGTTTTGCAAAATGGGAAAAGCTTTCTAGCTATTCCATTTTGCGACACCGTGGAGAGTTTCCCTCTTGGAAATCTTGGGAGAAACCCCCACTTTCCCTCACCAAAGCAAGAGGCGGTAGTGTCGCACATCCAAGGGTCTAAACCATAGGTCTCCTATGTGAGGTTGTTAGCACGAGTTCGATTTGTTACCTGCATGTTGGTTTGTTGGATATTGTATTTTTTTCTTGGTGCATGTTGCATTTCACTTCGCTTCAACCGACCACCCTGACCCAGTGAGCATCTTACTTTGCTCCGACTGGCCGCCCAAGCCAGATGAGCATCTTAATTCACTCCGACTGGCCACCCCGGACCAGTGAGCATTTCACTTTGCTCTGATTGGCTGCCTCAACCCGGTGAGCATGTCACTTCGTTTTGACCGACAGCTCTAGCCTGGTCAACTAACCCCTTTAGTTTGACCGACCACCACGGTCCGGTCAACCGATCATTTGCATGTTTGTTTGCTTTTGCATTATATCGCATGCTTGCCTGCTTGCATGTTGCATCTTATATGTGTTAGATTGCATGATCATTATTATTTTCTTGTGTTGAACTTCTTCGGACCACTGCCACCACGGCATGCCCATCCCTTCGGTCACTGTCGCCTCGGTACACCTTCCCTAGGCCGCTGCCGCAACGGCATGCCCTTCTCTTTCAGTCACTGCCACCTTGGTACACCTTCTTCAGGCTGCTGCCTCCATGACATGCTCATCTTTTTCTGAGTGACTGCCTCAATGTACACTCATCACTTCTGTCATATGACTATTTGCACTTGCATTTACATGTTTTCATGGGTAGCGAGCCAAGCTTGTTAGGAGAGTGTTCCCGTATCGGTTACGATGCCTTAACGAGCATTGCCAGCTGGGTTGATCCAGGTGAGCAATGCGAGTTAAGTCATTAGGATTGACACGAGTATGATTGTGCTAAAGATCTAATAGATCTAACTTGTGCCACCCCTCTTCGTGACACTCTTTAGATTCTTCAGATCTTTAGGATGGGACTGGTATGATGACCCCATCAAATTCATACTATACCCAGACTTACCCTGCACTTAGATACTAAGTTGATGCATTTTTTATTAGATGGTATGCTAGGCTAGGATTTAGGGTTCTAGGTAGTCTTTTTGATACCTGACTATTGTTCTTCGCTAGATTGGTTGCCTTAGCATGGTATCTTTCTTTTGCATTTTGCTTGTGGTGTGGCTGCATGATGCATATGTATGGTAGTGTTTTTGAGCGCTTTTCTGCAGAGAGCCATGCCTATTTATATGCACACACACATGTACCACTATGGGGGACCATGTGATATTTCTGTTGCAATTGCTATTAGCTCCCCAACTTTTAAAGCATGGCTCATGATACGTTATTTGCACGTGAGCTTTCCCACTAACACTTATTTTCATGCAGGATTAAGTCTTTTTCTTTTCTTTATGAGCTTTTAGAGTCTAGGAGAGTCCTGTAGCAAAAATAATATACGAGCATGGGTTCCAAGGCACTTGGCGCGGAAACCATGTGGAGGGGACCAGGAGCATATGCTCATGCCCCATAACTTAATTCTACATTTTATATTGATGTATAGAATTAGGATCGAGCATGTATATGCGAAGTCTGGCCTCCTTTTTCTTTTCTGAGATATGCTGTCAACCCAGCTGCACCGACCCTTTATTATTTTATTTGGCTTGTTTGGCTTTTTGCATCATGTCCTGCACATTTTCTTTTGTTTTCCTTGTTTCTTTTTGTAATATGGGATTTCACGATGTCACATAAGCTCTTTAAGACTTAAATTCCTAAATTTTCTACAAAATCCTAAATAAAATATTCAAGAGAATTAAAATTTAGGATTTAAAAATTATAACATTTACTTTTCTGCATATATTAATAGGGCCTCCACAATACTTAATGACAGCTTCAGATAACTACATTCATATTTGCATGTCCCGAGGAGGAGCCCCCGTGCTTCTTCAACTTGACTGGCCAAGCATACTTTTTTATAGGTGGTTGTCTGGTGCGCTTAGGGTGTTAGAAGGCTTTCTGAACTAGACGAAGTGTAAGTCCTTTTTTTTGGAGCGTTTCCAACTTCGTAGCTGAACCTCCACCTTTTTTCTTTTCTGAGGCATCCTTGCCGCTTCGACAGGTATAAGTCTCACCTCTTGGAGCTCCAGCCTTTAGTCATAGGATAGAGTTTTTTTCCTACGAACTTAGGGCTACCAAGGTTCTTGTGGATGACACAATTCTCGGATTACTGACAGGGAACCTCAGTACATGTAGGGTCGACTACCTTCATGATGAGGTAGACTTAGGGTACTAGTAGTTATGGATAGCGAATCCGTGGTACCCCTACCCAGTTACCTCTACCTTTTTAGAATCACTCTACATTTCTTTTTGTTGGGCCCCTTTGAACCCTATCGCTCATTGACTTTGTTGATATCATTTTGACGGCCCGATGCCGATGAGCTGCCTCCCATTGGGGATACGACGATTTGTCATTTGCCCTTATGGTCGGACATGCTTATGATTTAGGTTATTCCGTGGGCTTTTTGTGGAGATGAGCCGCTACCCATTCAGGATGTGAGAGTCTCACTCTTTAACTGATGGCTTAGAGCGAGCTTTGCAGCATCGAGACTGTTCCCACACGGAATAACCTTCCTTTGAGTACCCTTTTCCCCAACTCATGATAATCCAAGTGAAACTCTTTTTTTCGAGAGTATTCTTGGTACCCCCCAAGATGTAATTAACCAAGTGGGATACATCCCCTTCAGAGTGATTTTAACCCCAAAACAGGCACCTACACCTGACTCTCTTATTTTGGGTAGTCTACGTAAGTATTCATTCATGGATATTGGTTTAAGGTGCTTTTGCTCGATCCTGTTTAGGCAGACACTCTTAACTTCTCTTACAAGGTTTAATACAAGTAGGCTCTCCATGTTTTGTATTTTCTTTTGTTTGTTGCTTTGTCGTATGTCCCTTTTCATTCTGTTACTCTCCTCTTCGAATCGTTGATATAATTCAGGAGAGAGATTTATTCGAATAGGGGAAGTATACAACGATCTACTGGCTGACGACTCCTACTAAAATAAAAGAGAGAAAAACAAACAAAAAAAATGGTGTTTTACTGAGCGATTTTGCGGTCTTTTAAGAAATCTAGGCGTTTTCGAGAATTTGACGCCTCTGCGCCAACGCCTAATTTTTTCAAATTTCATTTTCTGAGAAAATCCGTTGGGTACCACTTTACGTTAATGTCTAATTAACTTAAAAAAAACACTTATGCTCATAATTAAATAATTTTCTAACACAACTTTCACAAACAACTCAAAACTCACTTTTGTATAAAAAATTCACGCTATCACAAACTAACAACTTTCAAGTCAACAAAATCTAATTCAATGTTCAAAGCAACAAAACATCCCAACACTAAAATCTAAACATCAACATACTCAACAACAAACATAAATATAAATAGAGTTCAACAATGAAAGTAAATGCAATCCAACATAACACAATAACATAACTAAGCAATACTAAATAAGTGTTTCATGCATAAATTCAGTTCAAACATCTTCACTCTCAGCCACCTGGATATCTCCCATGGATTGGTAGTGCACATAAAAGTTGTAGAAATGTCAATAAAGAAATTAATCAGTTAAATCTTTCTTAATCCAAGCATGTTTCTTGAACATACGTACCAAACCATTATCAATATGTCAAGTATGTTCAAAATGTTCCTTCAGTCACCAATCCAGATGATCCAACATTTCAAAAATATTCCCAATTGCATGCATAAGTTTTTGTACCTCTTTATTTATCTTCTTGATTCTTTTCAAAACTGTGTTTGAACTGAAGTAAGGCTGAATAGGTGATGAATTCTCTGATGTTTGATCCATCAGTACATTCATATCATTTTCATCTCTCATTCCAGTGTAGTTGCAATAAACTTATGGGTCCAAAGGCTTACTAGGAAGAAGCACTTTCTCCCAACTTTCATAAGACACTTGAGATTGATTGTAAAGTAGGAAAATAATAGATGGATGTCTAGTCCAATAGTAGATCAATTTATGATCAAAACCAAAACTGATTTTACAATCTTTGCACAAATATCAATAGGTTTTTGAGTTTGAATATAATAATTCAGAATAACACTCTCCTTAGTCACTTTATTGATTTTCATAGTGGGGAGTAATTTAGATGCAATAAAAAAAAGTCCGCCTTAGATGCAGAATTCAACAATGATGAAGAAAAACTTACATTTTTATCATATATGGGCTCCCAATTTGCATCTTCATTTGTAAGATATCGATAGAATTCATTCATATTATCTCTTGCAGGGGTAAAATTTGCATAGTGGCAAATAGGAACACTTTTAATGATAAAAATATCGTTTATCCTTAAAGGAGTTAATTGTACAAACCTGTCTCGCACATAGACAATTCCTTAGTTGATTCCATGAAGATTTGCATAAAACTATTTCACCATATGGACAACTGCAGCGGCAGTAGTATAGCAAGGCACTTCCTAGCGTCTCTGCACAATTATCTCTTCCACTCAAGTATTCGATGTGTTGAATCATAGATTCAAAAATCCCCCTTCCTTGATTAGCCTCGTCTTCATAAGAACTCGATCATGTAACTTCTGCGCATCAAAACTAATGATCTTTCTCCTATTGAAAATTCTAAATCTTACGAAATTTTAGAGTGGGAAGCCATACGATTCGAAAAGTAGTGACTCTTCCCTTGTTCCCCGCCCCCCTAAGATATGATTTGGAATTAATTTTTAGGAGTTATAAGGAGAAGAACTTGCTAAAAATTGCCTTTTAAAACATTTTATGTCATTTTCATCTCTGAGGTGCTTCAAGTGCCAATTCTAGCGCTTCAGGTGTCAGCTCTCTGAAAAGTGGCGCCTCTGGCACCATTTCCAAATTTTTTGTCATTTCAATTTCAATCCAATAAATTCTTAAATCTTCCATAAAAGTAGGTAAACAAAGATGTTTTTAAATATTTTCTCTATTTCAAGTTTCTAAATTACACAAAATCCATAAATACACACACACACGCACACACGCACACACACACACAGATATATATATATATATATATATATATATAT
>JXCR01147170.1:0-57090 GCA_002079205.1 Phalaenopsis hybrid cultivar
ATATATATATATATATATATATATATATATATATATATATATCTGTGTGTGTGTGTGTGTAAATTAAACACCTTTCCGAAGCGGGCGACGGGATTTCGATTCAGACGGCCGACAGCTTTCAATAGGCAACTCCACACCAAAAATAGTGCCGACAGTGGGCAGGTAATACTTTCAATTCAAGTTCAGGTGGTTTAATATTTGAATAAATAAAATTTTTATTATCATTTTCCAACAAATCTAAAGTTTCAAATTTTTCTTGAATATAATCTAAATTTTCTTCTTTTATTTCATTCTCATTCTCACTAAATTCTTCTTGCATTATCTTTTCTTCAATCACTTTCTAAAATTGCCCATTATTTAGATAATCAGTAACTTACATCCTAAAACATTCATTATTGTTTTCTATTGCAGGATATTTCATAGCTTTTATAATATTAAATATTACTTCTTGATCATTAAATCTCATTATTAATTCTCCTTTTTGCACATCTATCATAGCTCTCCCTATTGCAAGAAATGATTTCCCCAAAATAATAGGAATATTTTTATCTTCCTTCATATCTAATACTATAAAGTCTACAGGAAAAATAAATCTATCTACTTTCACTAATACATCTTCTATAACTCCTTTAGGATAGGTGATTGATCGATCAGCTAACCGAAGAGTTACAATAGTAGGGGAAATCACCCCTAAATCTAAATGTTTAAAAATTGATAGAGACATAAGATTGATACTCGCTCCTAAATCACATAAGTCTTTTCCATAAAAAGTTTCACAAATTGCACAAGGTATAGTAAAACTACCAGGATCTTTTAACTTTTTAGGAAGTTTTTTCTGAATAATAACACTACACTCTTCACTGAGTGCAACGGTCTCATGATTTGCAAACTTCCCTTTCTTATTTAGTATATCTTTCATAAATTTCACATAACTTGACATTTATTCCAAAGCCTCAATGAAAGGAATGTTTATCATTAACTTCTTAAGGATTTCCAAAAATTTAGTAAATTGTTTGTCTTTATTCATCTGTTTCAATCGTTGAGGAAATGAAGGTAGTGGTTTTTCTAAAGGAACTTGTATTGATTCACTTTCAATGTCCTCCTTCTCCTCATCAACTTCAGTTTCTCTTTGGATTTGTGTTTTAACTTCTTTTCCACTTCATAATTGAATAGCTTTAATTTGTTCCTTATATTTATCTTTTGGATTAACTTCCACAGTACTAGGAAGATTTCCTGAAAGTCTATTACTAAGTGCATTATCAATATGTCTTAATTAATTTTCAATATTTCTAATAACAGCCCCTTTATTTTGTATTTGATTTCCTATATTCAACATCACTTCTTTCATCGCTAACTTCTTTTTCATAACTTGTGGGTTAGGGTTAGAGTTAAATCCAGGAGGATAATAAGGTCGATAATTAGGATTTTCTTGATTGTTTAAATTTCTTATAGGGTTCATCGAATTGTTATAATTATTCCAACTAAAATTAAGGTGATTTTTCCATCCAGGGTTATAATAATTACAATAAGGATTGTTATTTCAATTACTTATAACATTCAAAGTTTCATAAGATGATTGAGAATCAGTTATCTGTCCTAGCAAATTTTTCTCTAATATTGATGGTATTTAAGAATAGTTCACTCTAATTTAATCAAGCAATTATTGTCGTTGGACATGAAATCATTTTAGTCCCCAAGTTGATAAATATGTAAATTAATCAACAAATTTTTAACATGTTGCTAAAATAGTGAAGATCGCCATCATTCAAGGGTGAAGTTTTATCAATTGTCGGATTAAATTTTTATTATATTATTATTATTAATAAAAGGGGCATTTACATACATGGTACACAACTTTTATGTATTTGCATATCTAACACTTAAAGCTTCCATTTTTATTTTTATAAGACTCAATCTTTCACGTCACATCAAAAAAATAATAACTAGAATAAAAAAAGTGAAAATGCATAGATAAGGTGGCATGATTATTGAAATAAAAATTTAGGTGTTATATATGAAAATATATATAAACTTTGCTCGATGCACGCAAATCTTTCAAAATTTAAATTTACATTTTTGAACTCAAGGCTGGATCCCAGTTCCATATATGCAAACTCACATTTATCAGATTCCATTAAGAGAAATACAGTAACTGGGAAGAAATATCTGAAAATGCTACATAACAAAACAAACAGAATTTCATTGCTGCGTTTACCTTGTTAGACGCAGCTCTTCAGAGAATTTCAAAGAATTTAAGCTATGGCATAAGCTATACTGGTTTCTTCATTAAGAAAATATGATAAATTTAAAGCTGTAAATAATCACTTAATTAATTTTTAAGTAAAAACCAGGATCATTCGTAGCAATAAACTTCAATTCCCATGTATTTTCATATCTAACACTTAAGCTTAATTATTACATTCATGCCTTCACTTTTTCTCTCAAGTTAGTGATGGTGATATTATTGATGTGATATGAAATTTGAGTGTTATGAATGTAAATATTAAAATTNCATTAATTTTTAAGTAAAAACCAGGATCATTAGTAGCAATAAACTTCAATTCCCATGTATTTTCATATCTAACACCTAAGCTTAATTATTACATTCATGCCTTCCCTTTTTCTCAAGTTAGTGATGGTGATATTATTGATGTGATATGAAATTTGAGTGTTATGAATGTAAATATTAAAATTGAGGGGCTAGATATGTAAATAAATAAGAATTGTTTGGTATAGTGGAACTTCTAATGTATATGCCCCCAAACTTAAAATGTGCATTGTAAATCTTGGCTATAATGGAACTAATAATGCAAGACAAGCCAGCCTTCAAATACAAATAATTTACCACTTTTCTCCCTTAACATTTCAAGCTAAGATCATGAAACTAAAAGATAAATTTAACTGAAAATAAAATGATACTTTGTTTGGAGTTAAGCTAAATTTGATCACAATAATTAAAAAAATGTAATGCGCTCGAATGCAAGGAATGAAGGTTGGAGCCGAGCACATTAAAATGATACTGTAACTGGAAGTGTTAAATGTTATGAGAAGGCGTCAGCAAAGACAGTTAATAAATTATCTACAAACTTAAGCCGGTTGAGATTAAAGATGACACCAATTCAAAGAGTGGTTTTTCTATTATTTGGCGTCATGATACTTCCCAATGAGCAAAGTTTGAATGCTCATCTTGCCTAAAAACCTCACGCACACACTTACATGCTTGACAACTTGAACTCATTAGTATACGATGGGAGAAGATGACCATAACCATTGCTTGAGAAAAGCAGAAAATATCTCTGAAGCACCAGGGACAGGTAAAAGATGGCCTTCCACAAGCAATGTAATCATTATAAAAAAATCAGAACAGTAAGCCCTTCAGTAAAATTAGAAGTATTCACTGAATATATAGCATTTAACAAGCCCTTTGAGAGGAAAGTTTGTCATATCAAACTTAAATAATAGCAATAATCATCATAATAATAATGATGATGTTGAAGAATATGTCACAAAACACAAAATCTTGCAAGCAAAAAAATAGAATCTTTCAAGCACACATGGTGAAGCCTAGAAGAGATCCGATCCAATAATAGCCATCCCATTCGACATCGAAGCAACATGGTAGGTTAATTCAAGATTAACTAATGTCGTCTGCTACTTGCTCTCTCAAGGCTATCATCTCTGATGTACCTTCACCATCTCAAGTGTGTGCATTTAGTGAATTAATTTCAAGCTGTGCTATGGTGCATCCCACATGGAATTCAAATGCTAAGATTTGCAGTAAATCATCTTCTACAACGACAAATTTTGCATCCAATCCGGAGTGATGTCGTTGAATGAAGTTGTGTAGTGCCATAGTAGCCACTACTATTTTCGCCTGCTTCGGAAATGGGTAAGTCAACATATCACGTAATATAACCCACTTCCCATTCCAAACTCTGAAGTCTCTTTTGATCAAGCCATGCAAGGAGGAATGCCTTTTTTTAAAAAATAATTATTTCTTGCCTCATGCTACCCTGCTGGATCTTTCAAAATCAGTGATATGGTACTTTGTATCTGGATATGGCTTGAGATACCCATTTTGTAAGGGATATCCAACATCGACCAAGTAGTACTTACCAATTTAGCTACAGTAATTAGCAATGCAAATAATAAATAAAATGTAATTGCTATAGATACGTACCTAGAGGTGGGTAAGGAAAACCATGCCTTCAGTTTCTAGTAGCAAACTTGAAGACAAAGTTATTGTGTGCGCTATCTTCCCGTCCAACAATCACAAAGGTAAAACACATGTTGAAATCACACACAACCGTCACATTTTGTGCGGGAGAGCCACAACGTCCGATGTAGGCGACCATTTCTATAGCAAAATACTCGTGCATCGACGTGTGTTCTGTCGATAGTTTCAATACAGTCATGTCGTTTAAGAAATACTCCATTATCATTTCACAAGTATATATTTTTTGTATATGAAATTTATGTTAAAGAAATACCTTGAAGAATGAAATGTATCGTGGGTCGTGTGGGAATGAACTGAAACGTTGGATTCTTAGACTTAATTATCTTACATGCTAAACTCACAAGAGCATTTAAGCTTACAGAGAAATATTTGTCGATGGTTCCCAATGAATGTTTAAATCACTCAAAAGCACCTCTAATTGCCAACACTGCTCTTGTCGTCATTCTTGTTGAGTCGTGCAACCCATTAAGGATTCAAAGCTCATTAAGCAGGTCGAGAAATATCTCCTTCATCATATGAAACATGTTAGAACCGTGTAGGGTGGCCCTTGACAGCGACTTTTTATATACCTAAAAATACAAGAATTTAACACCACTACTAGAAGATTTAAACCCTCGGCAATGACGCCAAAAACTTGATGCAACTTTTAATATGCAAGAATTTATTAACCCAGATTTATATATTTATAATGATTTTGTAAAGTTACATTTTCAAATGCAAGTATACGTATCGCTCAATTAATACAGGGCTCTAGTGGAGTCCCGTTTATCGATCCCACATGGAAGCGAGGTAAGAGGTCCTTAGTCAAATTCTAATCTACTACTATTAGTTCTTAGTTTAGAAGTGCGATTTAAGAGGTTTTACTAACAAATACTTCTAAATGTAAGTCTTAAGTTTAACACAACTAATAACTACTCCTAAATGCAAATATTAATTCTAAAGGTAATCTTTTTTGGATGAATTGGTTTGAAGAATTTTGAGATATTAAAAACTACTATTCTTATGTAATGAATTAATGTAAGGGAATGAGATGCATTAAATATTGTATGTGCTAAATCGGAGCAATCTTATTCAAAAGAAAAGTAAATTGAAAACAATGGCATAATCTTCTCATGACACTATTTCCAAAGAAGAAGAAAGAGTAAGAGAAGCCCATCACAAAGCATAAAGAAAACACAACAGAAACTTCATTTAACCAAAGCAAATCCACTAGATAAGGGTTTACAAAAATCAAAAGATAATGAAGAACACAATACTTAGCTTTCTCACTTTGAAAGAAAAACAAATATCTCTCCCACAAAGTTTCCCGCTGATCCATGCAATGCTGGAACATCTCCTTACAAATTCTCTTAAAATCTCCTCTCCAGTCTCTCCAAAAGGGTAGAAATCTACATTTCTACTTCTATTCTAAAAAACCCTAAACTTTCTCCACACTTTTCNAAATATTCCTCTCATACAAATCTCCCTTTTTCTAACCTAAATTTGTTCTTTTAAAGGATAGGGATGAAGTTTGAAGAGTTGCCACAAGAATCCTTNACCACTTTTCTAATTTAAATTCGTTCTTTTAAAGTGTAGGGATGAAGTTTGAAGAGTTGCCACAAGAATCCTTTCAAAAAGTGTCCAAATACGTTGAATTTCGGCCCATAACAGCCAAAAGTCAGTCCATAGTCGTCCTGGGCGCCGTCGACGGGTTCAAGGGCTCCATCGGCAAGCTTTTCTGTCATTTTTCGGTCTTCTCAGGTAAATATCGATGTCGGCATCGTTTGGGGCGTCGTCGGCGAGCATACCGCGCAACTCCACCTTTTCGCTCCGTTTGACTCCGTTTTAGCTCCATTTCGCCCCATTTTAGTTGCGTTGTGTTCCTAACAGATAGCCCTACAAAATAAGCATGAAAGCAACCTTCCTTTAAAGTGTAATCTCATTCAAAAATATGCAAGAAGTGTAAAAGAGATTAAGCATCAAAAAACTTATTAAAAGGTGACGACAATATTTCATTTCTTGCTCGTTTTTGCTCCAAATTGCACTGTTTTTGTTTCTTTTTCTCCAAAAGTCCATTTCTTGTGCCGAAAACCAAAAATATGCAAAATACCTTCCTTTAAACAGAAATATCATTAAAATTAAGCATAAAATGTATATGAAAAATCAAGCATTTTTTAGGTGTGTCAGGACCCCCAAACTTAAATGTTACTTGTCCTTAAGTAACACTATAACTTTAAAAATCAAATATGTTAACTTCTGGTTGTGGGTTTCAGTAGAGTTTCCTATAATTTTGTCTAAGAAATGTTATAGTGTAACTTTGGAGAAATTCTTGCAAATCAACCTAGAACTAGAGTGTAAGAATATCCCATATCAACTTAGGAATCCTGATTTTCTATTTACTTCAAAAGTTATTGAAACTTGTAAAACTAAAGATTCATAGAAAGTATAAAAATAAAATTTAAGCAACTTATCTATACCAATTTTAACAATACCTTTAAATAAGAATAAGCTTTGTATTGTTTCAAAGTCTTTTCATTTAAAAAAGATTCAAGTGAAACTAATTTTTGATTAGGCTTCTCCTCAAGCTTCTCCTCACATATTTTCTTTTGACTTTTCTTTTTATTCTCTTTTTCTTTATGGATTGTTTTTCAATCCTTTCTTTTTCTTTTCTTTTAGAATCTTTTTGATCCCTTTTTTTTGTGTGAGGATTACTATATCTGGTTAGGCCTTTAATAATTTTGAATTTCACTATCCTCTTTCTAAAGTCTAAAACTCAAAACTTTCCTTCACTTTTTAAAAGTGTAAGTATTAGGTTGAAAAATGTTTCAATAAAGGCTCAATTCTCAATAAGTATAAATCTAAGAATCTTAGCTTTTCAAATATTTAACTCCTTTCTACCATAAATAGTAAAATCATTTTCCTAAAGTTTCCTACAAAATATCTTAACTCTAGGATAGTTTCTTCACAAAGGATTTAAACTAAATTATTTTTCTAACATTCCTAAAGTCAAAGTTATAGTAACCAAAAGATAACACCACATGCCACAAGTCATTTTAAAAGTGATATCAAATCAAATACAGTTTATTGAGGACAAATAAAGTTAACTTTGAAAGTTATTTTTCTTTCTCCCCCCAAACTTAAATTTTTAAATATTTTGCACTTAATTCTATAAAATGTAACACGAAGAAAAAGTAAAAATTAAATCTACGTACTACAACAATATCCTATCAAATTCATATACATGCATAATCAGGATAGAATGACATCATAAGAAAGTAAATCTAACCTAAAACATGCATGCAATAATATTAAACTAAAAGGAAGTGTATTCACTATAAAATTTCATTTTTCTTCCTACCCCCAAACTTGATTTTTACCATGTATAACATTTAGTGCAGAAAATATAAGTAGGAAGAAAAACAGTTAAAAACTCTATCTACAACAAACTTCTATAAAAAACATCTACAATTATTTATTAGGATAGAAAACATGTAGTAGAAAGTAAATCTAAACTAAACATGCTAGAATGAAATTAACTAAATAAAATTCTAATTACATAACATGTATCAACATTGAAATATAAAAATGTTCTTCAATTCTTATAAATTGTAACACAAACACAAACACACAAACAAGATAAATGAGGTCAATTCTTCCTCCACCTCATTGCATCAAACTAACTTACTTCCAATTTCTAACAGAATCCCTACAAAAATATATTGGGTGCTTATAAATGATTTTATAGATTATAATCCCAAAGATAAGATTATCCCTGATATATTGGTTCTCGAGCACCAAAACCAGACATCACCATATCCCAATAATTAAGCACCTCTAGCAGTTATAAGTACAGTGTAAAATCATCCATAAGTTACTCAATAAATAAGTTCGTGACTCTTATCAAATGAAAACAAAGTTCAAGAAAGGAAGTAACAAAATTGAGATGGAACTATCACTGTAAAAATTCATAACGTCTTTTGTAAAACTCAAGTCCGGGTGAGACCCGAGTTGTAGTGGACTCGTCAATCCAACTACTACAAGAGAACATACAAGTCTAACCATAATAAGAATTTAATGAATCATCTCCCTCATGACACATAAAAAGCAAATAAAAAACACTAACAATCCAAACATCTACCAAACATCAAGCAAACAGATCAATCCGCACTAAAGAAAACACATTACAACACTAACAACCATGACTCTTAAGCATACTAAATCAAACCACACAGATAACTATGGGTTGCCTCCCATAAAGTGCTTGATTTAATGTCGCTAGCCCGACAAATGATTCCACCCAGATCAAAATTCCAATTAAGTAATCCTTGGTCAATCATCGAATCTTTTCCATATCCAGGGATTACTATAAAATCCTCAACTTTAATTTTTCATTCAGCTCTTCTTTTTCATATTGATTCTTATCATTGTTCCTCATATTTCTTTCCTAGATCCAATTTTCTTCTATTATTTTCTCAATTTGCATATTAATATAATTCTTAAAATTTATAAAAAAAAGGATCTTTATATGATAATTCAAAATCTCCAAAATTTTGGATCAAACTCTCTTTGGATAATTTAGATTATGGATCAAATTCTTCTATGTTACTCTTCTGTTTCAAGTTATCTTCCAATTCTTCCCCTCGATACTAAGATAATGGTGGAGGTGGTCTTTATATATCTATCTTAGTTAAGGAAATAAGTTTTTTTGATTCCATAAGAATTTATTCCATTGGTTTTTCAATATCCTTATCCTCTTTTCTCAACTCAAATTGTTTTTGNCTTATCGATCCCACAGGGAAGCGAGATAAGAGGTCCTTAGTCAAATTCTAATCTACTACTATTAATTCTTAGTTTGGAAGTGCGATTTAAGAGGTTTTACTAACAGATACTCCTAAATGTAAGTCTTAAGTTTAACACAACTACTAACTGCTCCTAAATGCAAATATTAATTCAAAAGATAACCCTTTTTGGATGAATTGGTTTGAAGAATTTTGAGATATTAAAAACTACTATTTAAAGATAACCCTTTTTGGATGAATTGGTTTGGAGAATTTTGAGATATTAAAAACTACTATTCTTATGTAATGGAATTAGATAAATAAAGTAATGAGATGCATTAAATATTGTATGTGCCAAATCAGAGCAATCCTATTCTATACCCTTTGGTTCAGGCATAAAGAACATTGACTAATCATATGCTTATTTACTAAATCCGTGGCTAGGCTGGGAAGACACCGGCTCTCACTTTAGAGCTCCCACATTCCCCTCGCCTAAGGGCTAACATCTCCGCTTCCGTTTCCAAACCCTAGGACCAAATTAAGGATTTTAGTTTGTCACCCTAAAATCTCCAATTGTATGTTCATCAAAGTATATTTACCTATTTATTTGCACTCAACTCCCATGAATGTCACCATCTGTAGAATTTGAATGTGGTTCCACTTTGTTTAGAATTACACCACCCTTTTGAATCAATGAAATTACAACAAATTTTAACACTACAACGGGCCCTTGTTATGATGTAAATGAAGTACAAGTAAAAACCATTACATTTATAATTAAATCTTATTCTAACAAGCATCCCAAAATCCTAAATATGAATTCTGCTCATTTCAAAAAAAAAGTAAAGTGAAAACAAATGGCATAAGCTTCTCATTCCACTATTTCCAAAGAAGAAGAAAGAGAAAGAGAAGCCTATCACAAAGCACGAAGAAAACACAACGGAAATTTCATTTAACCAAAGCAATTCCACTAGATAAGCATTTACAAAAATCAAAAGACAATGAAGAACACAATACTTAGCTTTTTCACTTTGAAAGAAAAACAAATATCTCTTCCACAAAGTCTCCCGCTGATCCATGCAATACTAGAACATTTTCTTAAAAATTCTCTCAAAATCTCCTCTCCAATCTCTCCAAAAGGGTGGAAATCTACATTACTACTTCTATTCTAAAAAACCATAAACTTTCTCCAAACTTTTTCTAACATTCCACTCACAAAAAACCTCTAAAAACCACCACCTTTCTAATCTAAATTTGTTCTTTTAAAGTGTAGGCATGAAGTTTGAAGAATTGCCACAAGAATCCTTTCAAAAAGCGTCCAAATACGTTGAATTTCGGCCCATAACCGCCAAAACTCGGTCCATAGTCGTCCTGGGCACCGTCGACGGGCTCGAGGGCGCCATCTACAAGCTTTTCAGTCATTTTTCGGTCTTCTTGGGTAAATATTTCCGTCAACACCGTTTTGGGCGTCGTCGGTGAGCAGACTGCCCAGCTCCACCTTTTCGCTCCGTTTGGCTTCGTTTTAGCTCCATTTTGCCCCATTTCAGTTGCGTTGTGTTCCTAACAGATAGCCCTACAAAATAAGCATGAAGACAACCTTCCTTTAAAGTATAATATCATTCAAAAATATGCAAGAAGTGTAAAATAGATTAAGCATTGAAAGACTTATCCAAAGGTGACAGGGACTTGTTTTTGCTCCAAATTGCACTGTTTTTGTTCCTTTTTCTCCAAAAGTCCGTTTCTTGTACTTAAAACCAAAAATATGCAAAATACCTTCCTTTAAACAACAATATCATTAAAATTAAGCATAAAATGCATATGAAAATTCAATCATTTTTTAGGCGTGCCAAGACCCCCAAACTTAAATGTTACTTGTCCTCAAGTAACACTGTAACTTTAAAAACCCAATATGTTAACTTTTGGTTGTGGGTTTCAGCAGAGTTTCCTATAATTTTGTCTCATAAATGTTATAATGTAACTTTGGAGAAATTCTTGCGAATCAACCTAGAACTAGAGTGTAAGAATATCCCATATTCAACTTAAGAATCCTGATTTTCTATTTACTTCAANCAAGATATTTCAAAGCCTTTAAAACATCAAAAGTGGTTTCATGGTCATTAATATTCATAGTTAACTTTCCTTTATGCACATCTATCATAGCTTGTCCAGTAATAAGAAATAGTCTCCCCAAAATAATGGGATATTCTTTATCTTCCTCCATATCTAATATAATAAAGTCCATAGGAAAGATAAATTTATCCACTTTTACAAGCACATCTTCTATAATCCCTTTTGGTTTAATGATAGATCGATCAGTTAACTAAAGAATTATAGTAGTGGGAGAAATATCGGCTAAACCTAACCTTTTAAATATAGATAGAGGCATCACATAAATGCTCAATCCTAAATCACATAAAGCTTTTCCACATAATCTTTTTCCAATTACACAAGGAATTGTAAAACTACAATGATCATTAAGTTTCTGAAGAAATCTTTTCTGAAGTATAGCGCTGCACGCCTCACTTAGTGCAACTGTCTTGTAATCCCTAAATTTCCTTTCCTTGTTTAATATATCCTTCATAAATTTTGCATAACTTGACATCTGTTTTAAAGCTTCAGCGAAAGGAATATTTATCATTAACTTCTTAAGTACGTCCATGAACTTTGAAAAATTTTTATCTAACTTATGCTGTCTAAGTCTTTGAGGAAATGGAGGCGGTGGTCTTTCCAAACTAATTTTAGTTGGAGATATTAATTTTTCCAGATCCTTAGAAACATGTTCTTCAGGTCTTTTAGTTTCCTTTGTTTCTCTCAGAACATTTTTCTCTTTTCTAATCACATCCTCTATCTCTCTTCCACTTTTTAATTGGACAGCTTCTACTTGTTCATTAGTGTTCTCTTTAGGATTGATCTCAATGTTGTTAGGAAGTGTTCCTTGGTGTCTATTGCTAAGTGAATTGGCAATTTGTCTCAATTGACTCTCTATATTTTTAATCGCAGCATTTTTGACTTTGCAACTCGTTTCTCATTTGCTATACCACTTCTTCCATAGACATCTTTTTATTCTCAAATTGTTGATCATTGTTAGAGTCTGGTGGATATGAAGGTCTATAGTTTGTGTTCCCATGATTATTCCAACTCTCATTTGGATTTGCATGATTATTTTCCCATTTTTGGTTTCCACCATCAGTAGTATGATTCTAGTTAAAATTAGAATGGTTCTCCCAATCTGGGTTGTAAAAGTTAGAATATGGGTTGTTTATGGTATTTAAAGTCTCATATGATAAGTTAGAATAAATCATATGCCCTAATGAACTTTCCTCACTTACTGAAGTAAATTGAGTTTGGTTCATTCCAAATTGGTCCAACTTCTTTGATATTGCGACAACTTGAGATGCAAGAATTGAAATCTCATCTGTATCATAAACACTGGCTACCTTTTTAGGGTTTACCTTGTAGAGGGCCATTAAAATTCATTTGTAGTTATTTCTTCAATTAATGCATATGTTTCATCAAATGATTTTGACATTAATGATCCACCAGCGGCAACATCAATTATAGACCTAAGGGATTCTACTAACCCATTATAAAATGTTTGAATGATTAACCAATTAGGCAGAGCATGATGTGGACACTTTCTTAGGAGTTCCTTAAACCTTTTCGAGGCTTCGTATATTGATTCCCCTTCATACTGACAAAATGAGATAATATCTTTTCTAAGTTCTCAGGCTTCCTATATTGATTCCCCTTCATAATGACAAAATGAGATAATATTTTTTCTAAGTTTAGGAGTCCTTGAAGGTGGAAAATACTTAGTTAGGAATTTCTGAGTTAACTCCTCCCAATTTTTAATAGAGTCAGGTGCTAAAGAGTATAACCACATTTTAGCCTTATCCCTTAGTGTAAAAGGAAAAAGCCATAGTCTAACAACATAATCTGACATACCGTTATAACGACATATAACACAAAGTTATGTAAAATTTGATACATGTAAATAGGGATCCTCCAAAGGAGTTCCCCGAAACTAATTGTTCTGCAGTAGTTGGATAATCTCAGGATTTATTTCAAACGAGTTAGCTTCTACGACAGAGTTTTGTATATTTGAGTGAATTTCATCTGTCGTAGGATTTACGTAATCCCTTAAAGAAGTATGTGATTTTCCAAGTTATTATCTTGAAATTTTCCATTTTCATCTCTAGTTTTTCAAGCCCTCTTTGTATTTTTATTTTTTTTCTTTTTTTCAAACTTGTGATCATAAGGTACAAGTCCTGTAGATCCTTTATTTCATAAAGTGAGACCCGAGTTGTAGTGGACTCGTCAATCCAACTACTACAAGAGAACATACAAGTCTAACCATAATAAGAATTTAATGAATATCTCCCTCATGACACACAAAAAGTAAATCAAAAACACTAACAATCCAAACATCTACCAAACATCAAGCAAACAGATCAATCCGCACTAAAGCAAACACATTACAATGCTAACAACCATGAGTCTTAAGCATACTAAATCAAACCACACAGATAACTATGGGTTGCCTCCCATAAAGCGCTTGGTTTAATGTCGCTAGCCCAAGAAATGATTCTACCTGGATCAAAATTCCAATTAAGTAATCCTTGATCAATCATCCAATGTTTTCCAGATCCAGGGATTACTATAAAATCCTCAACTTTAATTTTTCATTCAGCTCTTCCTTTTCATATTGATTCTTATCATTGTTCCTCATATTTCTTTCCTAGATCAAATTTTCTTCTATTGATTTTCTCAATTTGCATATTAATATAATCCTTGAAATTTATAAGAAATGGATCTTTATATGATAATTCAAAATCTCCAAAATTTTGGACAAATTCTCTCTAGATAATTCAGATTATGGATCAAATTCTTCTATGTTACTCTTCTGTTTCAAGTTATCTTCCAATTCTTCCCCTCGATACTGAGATAATGGTGGAGGTGGTTTTTATATATCTATCTTAGTTAAGGAAATAAGTTTTTATGATTCCATAAGAATTTATTCCATTGGTTTTTCAATATCCTTATCCTCTTTTCTCAACTCAAATTGTTTTTGAAATATATCCACAAATTCTCTTCCAAGTCTTAGTTCAATAATTTTATCTTGTTCATCATTCAATTCAGGTTTTTCTTGTGATTGAGTCAAATCTAAAGATATAAAGACTGATGGTGTAGATGAACACCCTAAATTGGTAGACTTTAAAATAGTATAGGGTACATTCATCTTAAGTTCATGAGATTTCTCAACAGATGGAATTAAAAGTTTACTATTTTTTGTAACGTCCATCATTTCACACCTCTCCTAAACATACATACAGTCTTCTTTAAACAACATTTTAGACTCATCATGAAAGCCCATTTCGATCTCATCTGTTAACTTACTCTCAAAACTTTTTTGGAAATAGTTTTTACTTAGTTAATCAATTTCATCAATCTGAAAATAATCATCATCTTTTCTCTCAACTGGATATTTCATAGCCTTTAAAACATCAAAAGTGGTTTCATGGTCATTAATATTCATAGTTAACTTTCCTTTATGCACATCTATCATAGCTTGTCCAATAATAAGAAAAGGTCTCCCCAAAATAATGAGATATTCTTTATTTTCCTCCATATCTAATACAATAAAGTCCATAGGAAAGATAAATTTATCCACTTTTTTTATCTTCCTTCATATCTAATACAATAAAGTCCATAGGAAAGATAAATTTATCCACTTTAACAAGCACATCTTCTATAATCCCCTTTGGATAAATGATAGATTGATCAATTAATTGAAGAGTTATAGTAGTGAGAGAAATATCGGCTAAACCTAACCTTTTAAATATAGATAGAAGCATCACATTAATTCTCGATCCTAAATCACATAAAGCTTTTCCACATAATCATTTTCCAATTACACAAGGTCGTAAAGCTACAATGATCATTAAGTTTCTGAGGAAAAATTTTCTGAAGTATAGCGCTGCACTCCTCACTTAGTGCAACTGTCTTGTAGTCCTCAAATTTCCTTTTCTTGTTAAATATCTCCTTCATAAATTTTGCATAACTTGACATCTGTT
Source organism: Phalaenopsis hybrid cultivar (assembly GCA_002079205.1). NCBI lineage: Eukaryota > Viridiplantae > Streptophyta > Magnoliopsida > Asparagales > Orchidaceae > Phalaenopsis > Phalaenopsis hybrid cultivar. The sequence goes on from JXCR01147170.1 coordinate 15,069, forward strand.
TCAAAGCTTTAGGGAAAGGAATATTTATCATTAACTTCTTAAGTACGTCCATGAACTTTGAAAATTTTTTATCCAACTCATGCTGTGTAAGTTTTTGAGGAAATGGAGGTGGTGGTCTTTCCAAACTAATTTTAGTTGGAGATATTAATTTTTCCAGATCCTTAGAAACATGTTCTTCAGGTCTTTTAGTTTTCCTTTGTTTTTCTCACAATATTTTTCTCTTTTTTAACTACATCCTCTATCTCTCTTCCACTTTTTAATTGGACAACTTCTACTTGTTCATTAGTGTTCTCTTTAGGATTGATCTCAATGTTGTTAGGAAGTGTTCCTTGGAGTCTATTGCTAAGTGAATTCACAATTTGTCTCAGTTGACTCTCTATATTTTTAATTACAGCATTTTTGACTTGGAACTGGTTTCTCATTTGCAATACCACTTCTTCCATAGACATCTTCTTATTCTCAAATTATTGATCATTGTTAGAGTCCAGTGGATATGAAGGTCTATAGTTTGTGTTCCCTTGATTATTCCAACATCCATTTGGATTTGCATGATTATTTTCCCATTTTTGGTTTCCACCGTCAGTTGTATGATTCCAGTTAAAATTAGGATGGTTCTTCCAACCTGGGTTGTAAAAGTTAAAATATGTGTTGTTTATGGTATTTAAAGTCTCATATGATAAGTTAGAATAAATCATATGCCCTAATGAATTTTCCTCACTTACTGGAGTAAATTGAGTTTGGTTCATTCCAAATTTTTCCAACTTCTTTGATATTGCAACAACTTGATATGCAAGAATTGAAATCTCATATGTATCATAGACACTAACTACTTTTTTAGGGTTTACCCTTGTAGAGGGCCATTGAAATTCATTTGTAGTCATTTATTCAGTTAGTGCATATGCTTCATCAAATGATTTTGACATTAATGATCCACCAGCGACAACATCAATTATAAACCTAAGGGATTCTACTAACCCATTATAAAAAGTTTGATGATTAACTAATCATGCAGAGCATGATGTGGACACTTTCTTAGGAGTTCCTTAAATCTTTCCCAGGCTTCCTATATTGATTCCATTTCATACTGACAAAATGAGATAATATCTTTTCTAAGTTTAGGAGTGCTTGAAGGTGGAAAATACTTAGTTAGGAATTTCTGAGTTAACTCCTCCCAATTTTTAATAGAGTCAGGTGCTAAAGAGTATAACTACATTTTAGCCTTATCCCTTAGTGAAAAAGGAAAAAACCTTAGTCTAAAAACATCGTCTGACATACCGTTATAACGAAATATAGCACAAAGTTCTGTAAAATTTGATACATGTAAATAGGGATCCTCCAAAGGAGTTCCCCCAAACTAATTGTTTTGCAGTAGTTGGATAATCTCAGGATTTATTTCAAACGAGTCAGCTTCTACGATAGGGTTTTGTATACCTTGAGAAATTTCATCTGTCGTAGGATTTATGTAATCCCTTAATGAAGTATGTGATTTTCCAAGTTATTATCTTGAAAGTTTTCCATTTCCATTTCTAGTTTTTTGAGTCCTCTTTGTATTTTTTATTTCTTCTTTTTTTCAAACTCGTGACATAAGGTACAAATCCTGTAGATCCTTTATTTCATAAGGCACAAGAAGATATAACTGTTTCTGATCTTTTGCCATTTCTGGCTGAAGAAGCTCCATTGAAGTACATTTCCCAATGCCTAGTATTGGACGGTTCTACTTGTAGTATCTGTTCATTTGGCAATTCATCATTGAATGGGGACTCAGTTGGAAGTTGGTGCGTTGTGAGGAAATCTGCTAAAATCTGTCACTTGATAGCGTGGAGGGGAACAAAAGATATATTAAATTGTAATAAAATCATCAACCACCTCACTAAATGTCTGGAGAGTGTTGGTCGGGTCATCAAATATTGCAACAAATTAATTTTTTAAAAAAGAGTAATTTTATGAGAAAGCATTTATTGAGTAAACTTTTTGGCGACGAAAATTAAAGCTAGAAAAATGTTTCTCAATAGGAGGATACTTTACCTCCGTCGTTATTAGATGTCAACTTAAGTAGTAGAGTGCATTTTCCTTACCCTTGTCAATGAACTGAGCCAACTGGGCTCCGAGAGAGTCATCTAAGGCCGCGGTATAAAGTATCAACGGTCTCCCTTGGATAGGGGCTGACAAAACAGGAGGTGTCATTAAATATTTCTTGACATCCTCAAAGGCCAGCTGGCATTTCTCTTCACAAACAAATTTGGCATTCTTTTTAATTAATGTCGAGAAGAGCTGATACCTACCTGAGAGATTAGAGATAAAGCATCTCAGATATGCTAATTTTCCTTGGAAGGAATGTAGTTATTTTAAGGTTTTGGGAGGAGGCATTTCAAATATAGCTTTAATTATACCCGGGTCGATCTCGATTCCTCGATGATGGATAGCGAATCCTAAAAATTTCCTAGAGGTGACTCCGAAGGTGCACTTTAAGGGATTCATCTTAAGATTGTTTTGTTGTAATCGTTCAAACACGATCCTAAAGTCATACAAATGGTTTATTTCTTGTTTACACTTGATGACCAAATCATCCACATAGCACTCCACTTGGTTGTAAATGAGGTTATAAATGATCTTCATCATCGCTCATTGATATGTTGCTTCAACATTCCTTAACCTGAATGACATCACTGTGTAGCAAAAGATCCCAATCAGTGTTCTCAAGGCTGTAAGTGCTGTATCCTCTGGAGTCATTTTAATTTGGTTATAACTTGACAATCCATCCATGAAAGAGAAAATCTCATTTATCGATGTGATGTCCACCATTAATTTTAATATTCGTAATGGAAACTCATCTTTTGGACATGCTTTGTCTAAATCCCTGAAGTCGACACATACACAGATTTGTCCATTTTTCTTCTTAACTGATACAATATTAGCTAACCATGTGGGGTATTGCTTCTCTCTTACAAAGTTAGTGTTTGTTAACTTCTTGACCTCACAATGACTTGTTGCTCTATCTCGAGGTGTATTTTTTTGGGAGATTGTTTTACTGGGTTCAGATCTTTGTCCACCCCGAGTTTATGAACTGCAACCTCTGCTGACAGCCCTGACTTTTCATCATAACTCCAGGTGAAGCAATCTTTAAATTTTGACAATAATTTTATTAATTCTATGGGTTCTTCCTTGTTGAGTAAGAAACTTATAAAGGTGGATTGGGGCTGCTCCTCAGTCTCGAGATTGTTTTCTTTTAATTCATCAACTATTGACTTAATTTCTTCTTTAAATTTTGGTGGAGCATCACCTATTAACTAAACTTGAGAGTCATCCCCTACATCAAGGCAATCCTTTTCCAATCCACTAGTAACAACCATGCAAAATTTTGAGTCATCGACTGGTCCTACAGTACCCAATCTGAGACCTTCTTTTAAGTTAGGAGTTTGACTTTTAACATTTCACAATTTCTCAAAAATTTGTAGCTTATTTTTTGGCATTTGTTTTAACACATATCTTAGTTGATTTATCTTTTGTACATAAGGAGAAAAGTAACCAAAAGGTAGTTCCATTAATTCATTAGAATCTTCTTCTAAATTTACATGATTTTCAAAACTAGTAGAGGGGGAAGCACGATAAAACTTGTTTGGCTTTGAAACAATGCTACGAACTTCCTTGACCTCTAAACTCTCAACCTTTTGAGGATAGATTCAAGTAAAGGTATGATACACCAAAAATATATGCATTTTAAACCTATATTTTATAGTCATTTTTGGTGATATTGCGCTTTAAAGTAATGTATTTTTCATGTTTTATTGCAGATTGTTGATTTTTAGCACTTGAAGCAAAATGAATGAAATTTGGAGTCAAAATAGAGTTTTAAAAGAAATTTTCAGCGCCAAACTGAGTGCCAACGGCGCCATTTGACAGAAAGCACAAAATTATATAAAGGGCCATTGGCACTGACGACACCAGAATGGGCACCGACGGCGTCAATGTCAGTGCAAGGCCTATTTCTAGAATATTCAATAAATTAGTATGCTTCTTAAAGAGTTTTTGGATGCACCTCTTGAAAACCTACATTAGGCTCTATTTAGAGCAAAAATTGATCAAAATAAGCCCCCCACCTTATGTCCATTAGTCCTTTAGTTAGAGTTTTCATTTTGTTCTTTGAGTTTTGTGGTGAGTTTAAGTGTGAATTCTTTTCTAAGAAGAAGTGATAGATTTCTTCTTCCTTACATCTTCTAAGAGAGAATCAAGAGTCTTGTAAAGAAAGAAAGATTCCAAGAGAGGGTACAAGAGATTTGCTTTGAGAAAGAGTTTCAGATAACTGTTGTTTGTTTATTATTGTTGTATAAGCTTTATTTTATATATGAAATTGGTGTTTTATTGTATCTTTCTCATGAATTCCGAATAGTCTTCTTTATCTTTGTCCCTAATTTGATATATGGTAAATGACGAGATAGTTTAGATGTGTCAATTTTAAAATATAAAATAAATTGTGATGGTTTTTCCACTCCATTCTTAATTTACTTTTCGATATGTCCAATTGAAATTTTAAAATATGTTATGAAATATATGATCCGAAAAATGGAATATGAGCTCTACAACATAGTGAGAATCTCATTTAATTCCATGGAGGAGTGTTTTGCTCATGGAATTAAGTGCAAATAAATAGGGAAATATACATTGTTGGGCGTAGAATTGGAGATTTTAAGGTGACAGACTAAAATCCCCAATTTATTCTTAGTGTTTAAAAACTAAAACGACCATTAGCCTTCAGGGGAAGGGAAGTAGGAGCTCTGGAGTGAGAGTCAGTATCCTCCTAGCCTAACCATGGATTTAGGGATTAAACCTGATATTAGCCAATGATTCTCTATAACACTAAATAAGGGTAGAGAATTAAAATCATTCCTATTGGACACAATACAAATTTAAACCATTTATCTCATCTCATTTAACCAAAAACTCATTGTAGTAGGAAATATGCTTTTTTATATTAGATAACTTCATCACATATATATATTTTGGTAGTTACTGCTTAACTTTGCATTACAGTTTTGCTAGTAGTTAATAATTTAGTTGTGATAGTACTTTAAATATTCAAAATTAGTGACATTATTATTATTTTATTGCTGTGAGTTTCCTAGTTAATTTATCATTTTGAATTTAAACCTTCCCATGGGGATCGAAAGTCCTGTATTACTCGATAACGATACATACACTTGCGTAGAATCCCAACATAAATTGCTTAAATTTCTTATTCATAAAATAACGCATCAAGTTTTTGACGCCCTTGCAAAACGGAGTTAACTTTATAAATTTTGCACAACTATGATTATCGGGGATCAAGTTTTTGGCATCGTTGCTGGGGAAGACAACGATAAATTAAATAGATTTGGTAAATTAGGAATTTTAGTGATTAAAATAAAAAATTAAGAATTTAAAATAAAAAAATTTAAAAATCATTCAAAAATCATAAAAGAAATTATATACATTTAAGAACAATTTTAAGAAATTTTTCTTTGTATGATATATGTTTATGTGTAGTATTGGATCTGAAGGTTTAGTACCTTACGATTCAGAATTAGAACGTTATATTAGAAAATTTTGAAAACAAAAAAAAGAAATTAAAAATTTGAAAAAAATGATGAATAACTTAGATAATCAAATAAATGAAAATCGACAAAGACCTTTGAAATCTTATGATAATACTACAGCAAATGAACTTCACTTGATTATTCAAAGTCATAATGTTGCTGCTAATTTATTTGAGCTTAAACCTGCTATTATCTAAATGATACAAAATAATTAGTTTGGAGAAACACCTACTGAAGATCCTAACTTACATCTTGCTAGTTTTTTTGAAATTTATGCTACTTTTAAATATGATGAAGTGTCTGATGCTGTCAGGCTCAGACTTTTCCTTTTTCATTAAAGAATTAAGCTATAGCTTGGTTAAATTCATTACCACATGGATCCATCAAAACTTGGGGAGAACTATCCCAAAAATTTTTGGCTAAATATTTTCCACTCTTGAAAACTGCTAAGCTTAGAAATGATATTGCATCTTTTTGTCAGTTTGAATGGTAATCAATATATGAAGCCTGTAAAAGATTTAAAAATCTCCTTAGAAGATGTCCACACCATGCTTTACCAAATTGTTTAATAATTCAAATCTTTTATAATGAACTAGTAGGATCACATAGAAATATTATAGATGCTGTTGCAGATGGATCATTAATGTCAAAACCTTTTGATGAAGCATACTCTTTAATAGAGGAAATGACTACTAATAATTTTTAATGGTCCTCTGAACGGGTAAATCAAAAGAGAGTAGCTGGTAATCATGATTTTGATGCGATGTCTATTTTAACATCTCAAATTGCCACTATATAAAAAAATTTTGATCAAATTGGAGTGAACTATTCTCAAATATCACCAGTATTAGAGAAAAAATTCACTAGGATAGATCGACCTCAAAAGTGTGAATCAAAAATTTGGGACTGATTCAAAAATGAAAATTGAAAGGTAAAGATCAATCCAAAAAAGAGAGCGTCGGAAGTTAAGGACCGACCTTAAAAGTGTGAATCAGAAATTTGGGACTGATTTGAAAATGAGAATTGAAAGGAAGTGATCAATCTCAAAAGAGAGTGTTCGAAGGTAAGGACCGACCTTAAAAGGGTGAATAAAAAATTTGGGACTGATTCGAATATGAGAATTGAAAGGTAGTGATCAATCTCAAAAAGAGAGCGTCGAAATGTAAGGACCGACCTTGAAAGTAGTGAATCAGAAATTTGGGACTGATTCAAAAAAGAGAATTTAAAGGTAGTGATCAATCTCAAAAGAGAGCGTTGTAAGGCAAGGACCGACTGACCCAAGGAAAATCTGTTGAGATTTTCATACCTACTTTATACTGTTTTTGATGATATTGTACTTTAAAGAAAGGTATTTTTGATGTTTTGTTGCAGGAATAATGAATTAGGGTCAATGGAGCAAAAAGATGCAAAAAGGAGCGAATTTGGAGCGAAAGGACCAAAATGTGGAGATTTGAACTTGGTCGCCGACGACGAGTTTTTCCCTAGGCTACAAGACAAATTTCTCCAGAAGTCCACCGCAACGCCCTCGAGGCCACCGACGGCGAGCTCGGCAGTTATGCCTAATCAAGCTTTGGATAAGGCCAAATTTTGAAGGAATGCATAGGCAACTCTTGGGAAAGCTCATCCACAACTTTAAAAGAAGATTTTGGCCAAACATCTAGAGAGTCTAGAGAGTCTAGAGAGTTAAGGAGGGAAAGAGAGGTCCTGGATGTTAGAAAGGTTCCAATAGTGTGTAACAATTATGAGGAATTCTTCGAGAGATTGTAAGANTGGAAAGCTCATCCACAATTTTAAAAGAACATTTTGGCCGAAAATTAAAGAGTGTTAGAGGCCTTGGAGGTTACCATTAGTGTATAGAATTTTCAATAGTGTAACAATTGTGAGGAATTCTTCGAGAGATAGTAAGAATGGAGGGATAGTGAGAGATTTATTCCTCCTTGCTACTTCGAAGAGAAATTTTGTGTTGTAAAGCAATGAAGAGATTCAGAGGAACTTCGAGGAGTGTTCTTGGGGAGAAATTAGAAAAAAGTTATTTACTTGTTGTAGTTTGTATGACTTTGATTTTATATNTGAGAGGGAGTGGAGGGAGTTGCAAGTGTTGGGAGAGTGTGGAGAGTATAATTTAGGGTTAGATTGTGAGGATTTCTTCGAGGCATTATAAGAGTGGAGGGAAATTTAGAGTTTTCTTCCTTCTTGCCGCTTCGAAGAAGAATTCTGTGTGCTGTAAAGAAAGGAAGAGATTCACCGGAACTTCGAGGAGTTTTCTTAGGGAGGAATTAGAGATAAGTGTTATTTACTTGTTGTAGTTTGTATGACTTTCCTTTTATATATAAATTCTGAGTTTTGTCGTATCTTCCCCATGAGTTCTGAGTAGTTTTCTCTATCTTTCTCCNAGAAAGTGAGAGATTTATTTCTCCTTGCTACTTCGAAGAGGAATTCTGTGTGTTGTAAAGAAAGGAAGAGATTTAGAGGAACTTCCTTGCTACTTCAAAGAGGAATTTTGTGTGCTGTAAAGAAAGGAAGAGATTCAGAGGAACTTCGAGGATGTTCTTGGGGAGAAATTAGAGCTAAGTTATTTACTTGTTGTAGTTTGTATGACTTTGATTTTATATATGAATTCCGAGTTTTGTATTTTCCCTATGAGATATGAGTAGTTTTCTCTGTCTTTCTCCTTGTCTCGAGATTTATGAAATGGTAATTTGAATTGGTGAAGCCATGANAACTTCGATCTTAATTTACTTTCAATCTGTCCAATTGATTTGTTAAAATATGTTGAGTTTTACAACTAAACTCNAATCTGATTAGTTTTCTCTGTCTTTCTCCTTGTCTTAAGATTTATAAAATGGTGATTCGAATTTTGTGAAGCTATAAAAATGTTTAAGAAATTGTGATGATCTTTTCACTTCGATCTTAATTAACTTTCAATCTGGCTAATTGATTTATTAAAATATGTGGAGTCTTACAACTAAAGTGAAGATTACATCCAAGATTCAGGGAGGTCAAAGACCTTGGAAGTTCGGTGCAAATAAATAGGGAAATAATTTTATCGGGCGTAGAATTGGAGATTTTAGAGTGATAAACTAAAATCCCCAATTCCGTCCTATCGTTTGGGTGCTGAAGTATAGATGTTAGCTCTCAAGTGAGGGGAACATGGGAGCTCCGAAGTGAGAGCCAGTATCCTCCCAGCCTAGCCACAGACAGTAAACAAGCGTAGGATTAGTCAATGTTTTTTATGCCTAGACCAAAGGGTAAAGAATAAGTATGCTCCTATTTGGCACAATGAAATTTGAACTAATTCACTTTATGCATTCACTGTAATTTCTTGACAAGGAGAAGGATGCTTTCTTATATATTGAATATCATAATTAAACCCTCATTAGTATCATTAGTTATTTAATAGTTATTAAAATTACATATTTATTTCAATTTTCTATTAGTGACAGATAAACAAATTGAACTTCGTTGTTGCAATTAAAGTATTGCTTTTCTAAAGAACCTTCATTGGTATAATTAGTTATTTAAGAGTTATTAAAATTACATATTTATTTCAATTGCCTTCTTCATTAGTATCATTAGTTATTTAATAGTTATTAAAATTACATAATTATTTCAATTGCCTAATAGATGACAGATAAGCAATTTGAATTATATTGTTGTGATTAAGTGTTGATTTTCTAAAATCTTAGTTCAGAGATAAGCAAATTGAACTTCGTTGTTGCGATTAAAGTATTGCTTTTCAAAAATCTTAGTTCATAGTTCTAATCCACTGCCTGTGGGATCGATATCTAGGACTCCATTAGAGCCCTATATTACTTGAGCGATACGTATACTTGTGTTGACAAATTTGACTTTAACATTATTGAATATTATATATATATACATCTTTATTAAATCAAACATATTAAGTGTGACTTTACACTCTATTAGAGCCCTATATTACTTGAGTGATACGTATACTTGCGTTGATAAGTGTGACTTTACAATTATTAAATATTTTATACATCCATCTTTATCGAATCTATACGTTGATAAGTGTGACTTTACAATTATTGAATATTTATTAAGTCCATATTTATCTTGTATTTTTAATTTGACTTTAACATTATTGAATATTATATCTATACATCTTTATAATCATATATATATATATATGATTTTGCACAATTATTGAATATTTTATACACATCTTTATCAAATCTATAACTGTTATCAAGTTTTTGGCGACTCTATTAGAGCCCTATATTACTTGAGTGATACGTATACTTGCGTTGATAAGTGTGACTTTACAATTATTGAATATTTTTATACATACATCTTTATCGACTCTATAACTGCTATTAAGTTTTTGGTGCAGTTGCTGAATTATATACATCCATCTTTATCGAATCCATAACTGTAATTAAGTTTTGGTACAGTTGCTGAGGAATTAAATCTTTTAGCAGCAGTATTAAATCTGTCCATATTTATCTTATATTTTAAGCATATATAAAGTCGCTGTGAAGTTTTTGGCGCCGTTTCATCCATATTTATCTTATATTTTAAGCATATAAAAAGTCACTGTCAAGTTTTTGGCGCCGTTGTCAGGGAGTGATTGAGTGAGATCCATACTATACGTATACTTGCGTTGATAAGTGTGACTTTACAATTATTGAATATTTATTACGTCCATATTGCGATATGTATACTTGCGTTGATAAGTGTGACTTTACAATTATTGAATATTTATTATGTCCATATTTATCGTATACTTGCATTGATAAGTGTGACTTTACCATTATTGAATATTTTATATATACATCTTTATCTTTTTTAAGCATATATAAAGTCGCCGGTCAAGTTTTTGGCGCCGTTGCCGGGGAGTGAGTGAGAGCGTATATAAAGTCGCGGTCAAGTTTTTAGTGCTGTTGTTGGGGAGTGATTAAGTGAGTGAGTAAAATCATAATTAGAGTAACAGACAAATTAAGATTCTTAAAAAATTTTTACTTCAATTGTAACATATTTTTATATTTAGTTAATTATATTAATGAGTACTGATTTCAAATTGTATGCGTAAATTTGGACCTGAAAATCTTATACCCTACGATTTGGAATTAGAACGCACTGTTAGAAAGATTGGAAGATTAAGAAGAGAACCTAGAAATTCTAATACAATGGAAGACAACATGAACAATCAAGGAATAGAGAATGAACACCAACCTAGACCCCTACGAGATTATGCAAATCCTACAGTAGATGAAATTCACTTATCTATACAAAATCCTGATGAAGCTGCTAATTCGTTTGAACTTAAACCTGCTATTATCTAAATGATACAAAATAATCAATTCGAAGGTACACCAAATAAAGATCCTAACTTACACCTTGCTAGTTTTTTAGAACAGTGTGCTACTTTTAAATATGACAGACTCTCAAACGATGCTGTTAGACTTAGACTTTTTCCTTTTTCACTGAGGGATAAGGCTAAGATGAGTTAAATTTGTTAGCATCAGAATCTATTAGAACTTGGGGAGAACTTTCACAGAAATTTCTATCCAAATATTTCTTAAATTTGTTAGCACCAGGATCTATTAGAACTTGGGGAGAATTTTCACAGAAATTTCTATCCAACATTAGCACCTGGATCTATTAGAACTTGGGGAGACCTTTCACAGAAATTTCTATCCAAATATTTCCCTCCACACCTAGATCTATTAGAACTTGGGGAGAACTTTCACAGAAATTTCTATTCAAATATTTCCCTCCATCTACCTGGATCTATTAGAACTTGGGGAGAACTGTCACAGAAATTTCTATCCAAATATTTCCCTCAACAGGATCTATTAGAACTTGGGGAGAACTTTCACAGAAATTTCTATCCAAATATTTCCCTCCATCCTGGATCTATTAGAACTTGGGGAGAACTGTCACAGAAATTTCTATCCAAATATTTCCCTCTATCTAGGATCTATTAGAACTTGGGGCGAACTTTCACAGAAATTTCTATCCAAATATTTCCCTCCATCAGGATCTATTAGAACTTGGGGAGACTCTTCTACTAGATGGTTAAATTCATTAGCACCTAGATCTATTAGAACTTGGGGAGAACTTTCACAGAAATTTCTTCTTCCATCCAAAACTGCTAAACTTAAAAATGACATAACATCATTCTGTCAAATTGATGGAGAGGTACCAGGATCTATTAGAACTTGGGGAGAACTTTCACAGAAATTTCTATCCAAATATTTCCCTCAACAGGATCTATTAGAACTTGGGGAGAACTTTCACAGAAATTTCTATCCAAATATTTCCCTCCATCCTGGATCTATTAGAACTTGGGGAGAACTGTCACAGAAATTTCTATCCAAATATTTCCCTCTATCATGGATCTATTAGAACTTGGGGAGAACTTTCACAGAAATTTCTATCCAAATATTTCCCTCCATCAGAATCTATTAGAACTTGGGGAGAACTGTCACAGAAATTTCTATCCAAATATTTCCCTCCATCCAAGGCTACTAAACTTAGAAATGACATAACATCATTTTGTCAGATTGATGGAGAGTCAATTTATGAAGCTTTTAAACTTAGAAATGACATAACATCATTATGTCAGATTGATGGAGAGTCAATATATGAAGCTTGGGGAACTTAGAAATGACATAACATCATTCTGTCAGATTGATGGAGAGTCAATATATGATGCTTGGGAGAGATTTAAAGATCTTCTTAGGACTAAGAAATGACATAACATCGTTCTGTCAGATTGATGGAGAGTCAATATATGAAGCTTGAGAGAAATGACATAACATAGTTCTGTCAGATTGATGGAGAGTCAATATATGAAGCTTGGGAGAGATTTAAAGATATAACATCATTTTGTCAGATTGATGGAGAGTCAATATATGAAGCTTGAAAGAGATTTAAAGATCTTCTTAGATAGAAATTTCTATCCAAATATTTCCCTCCATCTAAAACTACTAAACTTAGAAATGACATAACATTTGGGGAGAACTTTCACTGAAATTTCTATCCAAATATTTTCCTCCATCCAAAACTGCTAAACTTAGAAATGACATTCTATCAAATTGATGGAGAGTCAATATACGAAGCTTGGGAGAGATTTAAATATCTTCTTAGGAAATGCCCTATTGATGGAGAGTCAATATATGAAGCTTGGGAGAGATTTAAAGATCTTATTAGGAAATGCCTTCATCATTCGTTACCAGATTAGTTGATAATTCAAACTTTATGTTGGATTAGTGGGATCTCTTAGATCGATTATAGATGTTGCGGCTGGTGGTTCTTTAATGTCAAAACCTTTTGATGAGGCTTATTCATTAATAGAAGAGATGGCTACCAACAATTTTCAATGACCCTTTGAATGGGTAAATCTTAAAAGAGTAGCTAGTATCCATGATTCTGATGCAATATCTATGTTAGCTTCGCAGATTGCTGCAATATCAAAGATTAAAAGAGTAGCTAGTATCCATGATTCTAATGCAATATCTATGTTAGCTTCACAGATTGCTGCAATATCAAAGAAATTAGATGTGGGATGAATTATTCTCCAACACCTCTTGTGATGGAAGAGAATTCATCTGGGCAATTTGTGGATTAATTATTCTCCAACACCTCATATGATGGAAGAGAATTCATCTGAGCAATTTGTGGATGTTCAACCTTCATACGAGACTTTAAATGCTATTAATAGACCCAACAACCCTTATTCGAACTATTATAACCCAGGTTGGAAGAATCATCCAAATTTTAATTGGAATAACAATTCTTCTACAAATCAAGAATGGGCAAACAACCGAGTGAACCCATTAGGAAATTCATTCAACCAAGGAAATGTTAACTATAGACCTTCTTATATGGAAGAACTGATATTAAACATGGGTCAACAATTGTAGAATCAAGGAAATCAATTACAAATTCAAGGAAATTAATTACAAAATCAAGGAACTGCTATTCATTGAAAACCAATTGGGACATATCGCTACTGCGCTTAGTAACCGAACATTAGGAACTTTTTCTTAGAATCAAGGAAATCAATTACAAATTCAAGGAAATCAATTACAAAATCAAGGAGCTGCTATTAAGAATATTTCAATTTGGACATATCGCTTCTGCGCTTAGTAACTGAACATTAGGAAATTTTCCTAGTACTGTGGAACCAAATCCTAAAGATCAAGGAAAATAATAAATCAAAGCGATACAATTACAAAGTGGAAAGAAATTGGAAACAAGAGTGCAAAAAGAAACAGAAACTGAAAAAGAGAAAGTGGATACCAAAAAAGAAAAGAATCATGAGTACCCAGATTTAGAGTATCCATTTACACCAATGAAAATTATTGTGAAGAAACCTCCACCACCTTTTCCTCAAATATTGAAGCAACACAAACAAAATAGACAATTTTCCAAATTTTTAGAAATTCTTAAGAAGTTAATAGTGAATATTCCCTTCGTAGAAGCTTTAGAGTAAATGTCCAATTATGTGAAATTTATGAAAGATATACTGAACAAGAAAAGGAAGTTCACGGATAACAAAACTGTTGCACTTAGCGAAGAGTGCAGTGCAATTTGAACAAGAAAAGGAAGTTAATGGATAATGAAACTGTTGCACTTAGCAAAGAGTGTAGTGTAATTATTCAGAAAAAGTTTCCTAAAAAATTAAAAGATCCTGGCTGTTTCACTATACCATGTGCTATTGTTGAAAAATTTTATGGAAGAGCTTTATGTGATTTGGGAGCCAGCATTAATCTTATGCCTCTATAATCAGGATTAGGAGAAATCTCACCTACTTCTGTAACTCTACAGTTAGCGGATCGTTCAGTTACATATCCTAAGGGAGTTCTGTTGTAACTCTTCAGTTAGTGGATCGTTCAGTTACATATCCTAAGGGAGTTATAGAAGATGTGGTACTTTTGTAACTCTACAGTTAGCGGATCATTCAGTTACATATCCTAAGGGAGTTATAGAAGATGTGTTAGTAATTCTACAGTTAGCGGATCGTTCAGTTACATATCCTAAGGGAGTTATAGAAGATGTGTTAGTAAGAGTTGATAAATTTATCTTTCCTGTGGATTTCATTGTTTTAGATATGGAGAAAGATAAGGAAATTATAGATAAATTTATCTTTCCTATGGATTTTATTGTTTTAGATATGGAGGAAGATAAAGAAATACCCTTTAGGGAGACCCTTTTTAGCTACTCAAAAAGCTATGATAGATGTTCAAAAAAAAGAATTAACTATGAGAGTTAACGATCAAGAAGTGACTTTTAACATTGAAAAATCTATGAAATACCCTGTTGTTGAAAGAGATAATGAATGTTTTCGCATGGAAATTAGTGAACATCTATTGAAAGAATATTTTAAAGAACATTTTGAAGAGAAAGAACAATTTGAAGAGAGTGAAGAAATTATTCTGGATGAATTAGAAAATGAAGAATTAGATTATGTTCAGGAAAGATTTGAGATGTTGAATATTACGGAAAATGCTGATAAAAATTTATTTCCGTCAATTATAAAACCACCTAAACTTGAGATGAAAGTATTGCCTAGCCACTTGAAGTATGTTTTTTTAGGAGACTCATCTACATTACCTATTATTATATCTTTAGAATTAAATGATCCGCAAGAGCAAAGACTGTTAGAGACATTGAAAAGATATAAGAAAGCTTTTGGTTGGACCTAGCTGATATTAAGGGAATTAGTCCTTCAATCTGTATTCACAGAATCATATTAGATGAAAAATATAAACCAAGAGTTGATTCAAAAAGCAGATTAAATTTGATGATGAAAGAAGTAGTTAAGAAGGAAATTTTGAAATGGTTAGGCACTGGAATTATATATCTTATTTTAGATAGTGCGTGGGTAAGTTCTATTCGTTGTGTTCCTAAGAAAGGAGGAGTGCCTTTTGAAACAAAAGAAAATAATGATTTAATACCTATCAAATAAGTTACTGGGTGGCGTATTTGCATTGATTATAGAAAATTAAACACTGCTACCAAGAAAGATCACTTCCCTTTACCCTTTTTAGATCAAACAGTAGATAGACTTGCTGGGCACAAATATTTTTAATTTTTAGATGGATATACCGGTTACCATCAAATTCCTATTACTTCTGAGGATCAAGAAAAGACATCATTTACTAGTCCTTTTGGAACTTTTGATTTTTGAAGAATGTCTTTCGGATTATGTAATGCACCTGCAACATTCTGGAGATGTATGATGCCCATATTTAATAAATTAATTGATGATGAATTGAAAGTATTTATAGACAATTTCTCTACATTCGGAACATCATTTGACGCATGCTTAAATTATCTTGAAAAAGTTTTAGAGTTATGCGAAAGAACTAATTTGGTTCTAAATTGGGAAAAATGTCAATTTATGGTTGCAGGAGGAATTGTGTTAAGGCATAAAATTTCGGAAGATGGTATGGAAGCAGACCCTGCAAAAATTTAAGTTATATCTAAACTAAAACCTCCTACTAATGTAAGAGAGTTTAGGAGTTTTCTTGGACAAGTTGGATTTTACAGGCGTTTTGTTAAAGATTTTTCAAAAATTACCAAACCTCTATGCCAACTTTTAGAAAAGGATAAGAAATTTTGTTTTATTATAGATTTTTCAAAAATTACTAAACCTCTATGCCAACTTTTAGAAAAGGACAAGAAATTTGAATTCTAAAAGCTGTTTAAATGCCTTTAAGTTATTAAAGGAAAAAATTAATCACAGCCCCTTTTATAGTTTCACCTAACTCGGAGAAACCATTTGAACTGATGTGTGATACTAGTGATTATGCTATTGGAGCTGTCCTTGGACAAAGGTATGAACAGATTTTTAAAGTTATATACTATGCTAGTAAAACTCTTAATGATGCACAAATTAACTATATTGTTACTGAAAAAGAGTTACTGGCCATTGTGTATGCTTTAGATAAATTTAGATCTTATTTAATTGGAGCTAAATGTATTGTGCATACTGATCGCTCTGCTATAAAATATCTGATGCAAAAGAAGGATGCCAAACCATAATTGATTATATGAATACTTTTGATGCAAGAATTTGATCTTGTGGTTATTGCTAGAAAGGGAATGGATAATCAAATTGCTGATCGTTTGTCAATTTTAGAAAATCAAGAACTATCTGACACTGAAAATGAAATTACAGACAGTTTCCCTGATGAACAACTTTATAATATTAATGAGTGGAAAATACCATGGTATACTGATATTGTTAACTATATTGTAAGTGATATTTTGCCACCTATGCTAACACTGCAACAACAAAGGAAATTTATTCATGACGCAAAGCATATTTTTTGGATGAGCCTTATTTATATAAAAAATGTAAGAATCTGATTATGAGGAGATGTGTACCTTATGAAGAAACTGAACTAATCATTTATAAATGTCATGATTCTAAATTTGGAGGACATTTTAGGATTGATAAAACTGCTTATAAAATTTTACAAGCTAAATTTTTTTGGCCTACTATCTTTAGAGATATTTATAGATACATAAAAACTTGTGATCGATGTCAACGATTGGTCAATAAATGTAGAAGAAATGAAATGCCTCTGAATTTCATGTTAGAAGTTGAGATCTTTGATGTTTGGGGATTAGATTTCATGGGACCATTTATTCCTTCCTTTAGAAACTTATATATATTAATTGCAGTAGACTACATTTCTAAGTGGATTGAAGCACAAGCTTTACCTCGTTGTGNAAGCATAAAGCATATTGGGTAATAAAAGAATTCAATTATAATTTGAAAGATGCTGGTAAGAAGAGATTGTTACAATTAAATGAATTAGAAGAATTAAGAAATGAATCTTATGATAACGACAGAATTTATAAGGTGAAACTAAAGTTATGGATTAAAGATTTCAATTATAATTTGAAAGATGCTGGTAAGAAGAGATTGTTACAATTAAATGAATTGGAAGAGGAAATGAATCTTATGATAACGATAGAATTTATAAGGAGAAACTAAAGTTATGGCATGATCAATCTTATGATAATGATAGAATTTATAAGGAAAAGCTAAAGTTATGGCATGATCGAAAGATTAATATGCTGGTAAGAAGAGATTGTTACAATTAAATGAATTGGAAGAATTAAGAAATGAATCTTATTTGGTAAGAAGAGATTGTTACAAATAAATGAATTGGAAGAATTAAGAAATGAGTCTTATGATAACGACAGAATTTATAAGGAAAAAATTAAAGTTATGGCATGATCGGAAGATTAACCAGAAGAACTTTGAATTAAATGAATTGGAAGAATTAAGAAATGAGTCTTATTATAACAACTTAAGAAGAGATTGTTACAATTAAATGAATTGGAAGAATTAAGAAATGAATCTTATGATAATGTAGAATTTATAAGGAAAAATTAAAGTTATGGCATGATCGGAAGATTAACCAGAAGAAATTTAAACCAGGACAAGAGAATTTATAAGGAAAAAATTAAAGTTATGGCATGATCGGAAGATTAACCAGAAGAACTTTGAATTAAATGAATTGGAAGAATTAAGAAATGAGTCTTATTATAACAACTTAAGAAGAGATTGTTACAATTAAATGAATTGGAAGAATTAAGAAATGAATCTTATGATAATGTAGAATTTATAAGGAAAATTAAAGTTATGGCATGATCAGAAGATTAACCAGAAGAACTTTGAACCAGGACAAGAAGTTTTATTTTACAACACTAGGCTGAAGTTATTTCCTGATAAATTGAAGTCTCGTTGGTTAGGACTCAAGTTTATACTTACCTAGCTGTTGAAATTGAAGATCCAAAGAAGGGAAATAGATTTAAAGTAAATGGACACAGATTAAAACCATATTATGAGGGTAAAAGACCAATTAAAGAGGTTTTATAATCAGTCAACTGAAATAATATCTGAATAGGTTGGGCTGACGACGTTAAACCAAGCACTTTATGGGAGGAAACCCTAATCAACCTGAATAACACCTGAATAGGTCGGGCTGACGACGTTAAACCAAGTGCTTTATGGGAAATGGACACAGA
This sequence comes from Phalaenopsis hybrid cultivar, assembly GCA_002079205.1. Lineage (NCBI taxonomy): Eukaryota > Viridiplantae > Streptophyta > Magnoliopsida > Asparagales > Orchidaceae > Phalaenopsis > Phalaenopsis hybrid cultivar. The sequence goes on from JXCR01147170.1 coordinate 33,659, forward strand.
TTAAAGCCGTATTTTGAGGGTAAAAGACCAAATTTAAAGAGGTTTTAATGATCAGGTCAACCTAAATAATACCTGAATAGGTCGGGCTGACGACGTTAAACCAAACGCTTTATGGGAGGCAACCCATACTTGAACAGGTCGAGATGACGGCGTTAAACCAAGCACTTTATGGGAGGCAACCCATATTTATCTTTACTTTTATCACAATTATAGTAGTTTTTATTTGAAATTATAGTTAGTTTGCGGTATTATTATACTCTACTACTCTTATTTACCCTTGAATCATCATAAAAATTGGATCCATAGAGGTTAGTATGTGGTAGAATTGAGCTCTATTACTCTTAATTACCCTAGAAATATCATGAAAATTGGATCCATGAAGAAAAATTGGAACACATTTGGACCAGAGCGCAACTGTGTAGATTTTTCCTTTGGCGCCGAAGACGCCCTCGACGCCACCGATGGTGGGTTTTTCTCGAGAGTCCAGACAAAATTAATATAGAGGCGCACCGACGGCGCCTTCGACCCCACCGACGGCGAGACCGGCGAATTGGCAGTTACTTGTGTTCAAATGGTGGTTTCTGGCGATTTTTGGGCGGGAATTGTCTTTTTAAACTCAAAAATTCAATTTTTAGTTCATATTTTCTCTCCAAAAATGAAGTGAAACTCCACCAATTTCATTCATATGGCGTCCAATTCCCCTAATAATCTCAGAATGTGAGTTTTCAATAGGCAAAAGTTTATTAGTGCGGAAGCGCATCGAATCTTCAACAAGTTACTTACGAAGAAAAGATTGATCAAGGAACGAGGATTCGTAAATCGCGGATTGAATAATCCCATGATGAATATTGAAGAAACGATAATGTGGTGAAGATGGGAAGTGCTGTGCTACACTACCGCCAGCGTGGTTATTCCAGTGGTGAAAGAAGTTTATGCAAATTTACATGGAATCAACCAAGGAGTTGTCTATGTGCGAGAAAGATGGATTAGTTTCACTCCTACATGGATCAATGAATTATACATGATACAGAATGTTCCTGTCTGCCACTATTCCCATTTCGTCACAACAAGAAACCAGATGAATGAGACTTACCAATATTTAATGGACGAAACTGACGACTGAGAAATAAGAGAAAACGGGTATGTTAGTTTTTCTGCAACACTCCTAAATCCCATTTTGAAACATTGGCACTTTTCATTTCTACGAAATTGTTATCGATAATGAAGATCGGTAAAGTTTCTAAAGAAAGTGCCATTTTGAATTACTACATCCAAAGGGGACTGCCGATCGACATTGGATCTATAATTATGAAGTTGGTTTTGGGCGTGATCGTTCATAGATCAACTTATGGGCTTGGACACCCCTCCACAATTTTCTCACTTTGCAGTCAGTTCCAAGTGTCCTATGAAAATATGGAAAATGTATTGCTACCTTGGAAGCCTTTGAACCCAACTGACAGATTCCCAGTTTTTTAAGATGAAAATGACATGACCATCATAGTAGATCAATCATCTCAATATTCACTGCCAGTTCAACCCTTAGTCCCTGATAAGTCTTTGGTGATCCTGTGCCGAATCAAGAAATTTGAAAAAAGAGGTACAAAATGTCATGAATGCGATTAATAATATCTCCGATTTTCTTGATCATCTAGACTGGAGGATGAAGGAATATTTTGAGCACTCTGGACATTTAGAAGATAGCTTAGTATGACTGATGAGGAGGATGAAGTTAATAGAAGAGGATTCCGCTGAAGAATTTTCATTCTGACCCTTCTACAACCTCTTCGTTCATGTGCAATTAATGGGTGATCTCAGAGGAGAATCGAGTACCAAGTCGTAGGATTAGTAGATTTATATTACTACATATCTGTCTAATTATGTATTTTGATTTGAACTTTGCATTTGCTTTGATTTAGAATTATGCTTGTAGATCTCTGTACAGTTGAGACTAAGCATAGGATGTTTTGTTTTCAGCTTTTTGAGTGTTGTGACTTGGATTGCGACGCTGAATTAATGTGTTGAGGTTGAGAAAATACTATACTTAGATGTGTTATGTAACGTATATTGTACCCCTTGGAATTTATATATAAATGTGATGTTTTGTGTTGTGAAAATTTATATGTCCTAAGTACATCATTTAATCACTTAAAATTATGTCTATAATGATTGAAAAGATGTCGTTAAGGCTTGAAATTGACCGAAATCATGAAAATTTGGAATTTGGACAAAATCAATAGAGCCCGCCAACTGTGCCCTTGACGCCGCCGACGACGAGATTTTCCCGAGACTTAGGATTTTAATTCAAATAGAGCGCACCGACGGCGCCATCAACCCCGCCGACAGTGAGCTCACAAAAAAAACACCTTTGACCAGTCAACCACCACTATTCATCATCCCCTTCCTCCTAAAAATGTCATTTTTGACCTACCACTATTCATCATCCCCTTCCTCCTAAAAATGTCATTTTCGACCTAGGGCTTGAAAGATCTCACAATTTTCGACCTAGGGCTTGAGAGATCTTGGATTTGGGGCGATTTCAAGGCTTTTTGACACCGAAATTTGATCATTTCTAGGTAAGATCTTCACTCCAAACTAAAATATTTGATTTTCACCATGGATTTCTTTCACATTGATGATATCCAAAAAATTTGAGAATGTGAAGAAAATTTGGGATGAAATTCATGGATGTTAGTGTTGAACTCTTAGAATTACTATTGGAAGCCATGATTTGCATATTTGAAGTAATTTTTGGAAGTGTTGAACTCTTATAATTACTATTGGAAGCCATGATTTGCATATTTGAAGTAATTTTTGGAATTTTTCTATAATTTACCATTGGAAGCCATGATTTGCATATTTAAAGTAATTTTTGGAATTTTTCTATAATTTGATTAGATTAAAATGGCTCCACGTCAAAAGAGGAGAGTTGAGTTTGACGAGTCTCTCTTCGGCAATGCGATGACTCAAACAAAATTTACTTCCATATTTAAAGGAATGAAGTGCATACAAGATCGAGTTTTTGAAAGTTCGGGAGGAGAAATTGAATGAGTTATTGCTAAGCGGAGGTGGGAAAACTTTTGTTACACCACCAATAAAGCTGATGAAAATGTTGTGAAGGAGTTATATGACAATGTGATTTATTCTGATGACGAAATTGTTCAAGTGCGTGGATTTCCTGTTGAGTTTACTGCCCCCTGCATCAACACTTTTTATGAAGTCCCAAACTCTTATAACTGCAAATATGAATCCTTTAGTAAGATGGAAGGCCCCTTAATGATGTGATCAACTTTCTCACTAATGGGAAAGGAACATGGAAGATAAAACAGCTAGAACGGGTAAATTTTTCTGCTTCTATGTTGAATGCCACCTCTAAGGCGTGGCACTATTTTATTTCCTCTACTCTGTTACCAACCTATCACCATAGTGAGGAAACTAGAGATAGAGCTATTAAAAATTTCTGTATTTAGAATAATAAAACTGTAAATGTGGGAAGAATAATTCTTAAGAATATATTGACTACAGCGAGGAGTGAGACTAGTGGAGGTCTAGGACATCCTGGACTTATTTATACAATTTGCAAACTTTTTGGAGTGGAGATTGGAGATGAAGAATGGGTTTATCCTATGAAATCCATTAGTAAGGTTAATTTAAGGACTTATGAATCCCATGAGAAATGGAGAACAAGGAGTAGAAGTCAAGAACCTTCTACTAGTAGAAAAGTCTCCTCTACAAGTTATGACCTTCCACCTTCTAGTTCCCCTACCCTCTCTGATTTGATGAATGAGACTTGTAACAGAAGAGCATAGAATTGCTAAATGAAAGGATTTGAGGTTTAGAACGTCGCTACGATTATGATGGTGAGTACCTTCAGAGGCATTCAAATTTTGAGGTAGCCTATTATGAAGCTCAGGCCCGCACTACAGAGGTGAGCCTGATGTTACGTTTCCTGAGTGCCCCTGATATACTCAGTATTAGCCCAATCCACCTGCTGATCAAAGAGATGAAGATATAGCTTGGGATTTTGATATTGAATGAATTGATGTACNCATAAAATATATGTTGACATGCATTCTGAGGAGATCCAACAGTCCATAAGAGAGAAAGTACGACAATAGAGAGCCCACAAATAGAGGACCAGGGGACCATTTATCCAATAGGATGTAACCATCTGAGCCAAAGTTGAAGGTCCATTGAACTAGGAGAATGACAAAAAGAACGATCGAACGATCTGAAGCTGAACCAATCAGAAAACAAAAATTTAGATAAGCATCCGAGCTCACCACTATAAAAATGCTTACTGAAGGTGTCGACCTACCTTCCACTAGATCTGACCCTAAGAAGAATTCAGTTCCTCACAATCACCAACCGTCCCAAGGATGCCCCCAAGGCTCCTCATCAGAGACCGAGGATTGGCAATACAATAGAGTTTTATAGTTTTCCCACAAACTTTCCTAGTCAAGAACGAGCTGCCTATCAAGTTAAGTTGATTCACCATTTTCTTGATAGCCTAGTCTCTCCACCGACAAGAACTCTTCAACCATGGATCGAATGTCGATAACCATACTAAATGAATCAATCCACAAAGCCTAGCCAACTGAATCAGTTCTACAATCCTCAAGCTAATCNCGTCAAGAACGAGCTGCCTATGTTGATTCACCATTTTCTTGATAGCCTAGTCTCTCCACCGACAAGAGCTCTTCAACCATGGATCGAATGTTGATAACCATACTAAATGAATCAATCCACAAAGCCTAGCCAACTGAATCAGTTCTACAATCCTCAAGCTAATCAATCTAAGCAGACCAACAACACCGACTGACCAAAAGAAAATATGTTGAGATTTCCATACTTATTTTATACTGTTTTTGATGATATTGCACTTTAAAGAAAGGTATTTTTGATGTTTTGTTGTAGGANCAATATGCAAAAAGGAATAAATTTGGAGCGAAAAGGGCCAAAATGTGAAGATTTGAACTAGGCTGCCGATGACGCCCTTGACGCCGCCGACGACGACATTTTCCCGAGACTACAGGATAAAAATTCTCTAGAAGCCCGCCGACGGCGATATCGACGGTTATGTCTACTCAAGCTTTGGATAAGGCCAAATTTTGAAGGGATGCTTAAGCAACTCTTGGGAAAGCTCATCCACAACTTTAAGAAAGCATTTTGGCTGAAAATTAGAGAGGTCCTGAATGTTAGAGAGGTCATAAAGTGTATAGAATTTCCATTAGTGTGTAACAATTGTGAGGATTTCTTCGAGAGATTGTAAGAGTGGAGGGNTTTTAAAAGAAGATTTTGGCCGAAAATTTAGAGAGTCTAGAGGGTCTAGAGAGTCAAGGAGGGGGAGAGAGGTCCTGGATGTTAGAAAGGTTCCAATAGTGTGTAACAATTGTGAGGGATTCTTCAAGAGATTGTAAGAGTGGAGGGAAAGTGAGAGATTTGTTCCTCCTTGATGCTTCAAAGAGGAATTCTGCGTGCTATAAAGAAAAAAAAAGATTCAGAGGAACTTTGAGGAGTGTTCTTGGGGAGAAATTAGAGATAAGTTATTTACTTGTTAAGTTTGTATAACTTTGCTTTTATATATAAGTTCTAAGTTTTGTCGTATCTTCTCCATGAGTTTAAGAGGAACTTCGAGGAGTGTTCTTGGGGAGAATTTAGAGATAAGTTATTTACTTGTTGTAGTCAGGAACTTCGAGGAGTGTTCTTGGGGAGAAATTAGAGATAAGTTATTTACTTGTTGTAGTTTTGTGTGTTGTAAAGAAAGGAAGAGATTCAGAGGAACTTTAAGGAGTGTTCTTGGGGAGAAATTAGAGATAAGTTTATTTATTGTTGTAGTTTTTATGGCTTTGATTTCATTTATGAATTCCAAGTTGTGTTGTGCTTTCCCCATGAGTGCTGAGTAGTTTTTCTGAGTAGTTTTTCTATATTCTCCTTGTCTTTAGTTTTGTTGTGTTTTTCCCATGAGATCTGAGTAGTTTTCTCTGTCTTTCTCCTTGTGTCGAGATTTGTGAAATGGTGATTGGATAAGTTATTTACTTGTTGTAGTTTGTATGACTTTGATTTTATATATGAATTTCAAGTTTTCATGAGATCTGAGTAGTTTTCTTTATCTTTCTCCTTGTCTCAAGATTTGTGAAATTGTGTTTTCCTCATGAGATCTGAGTAGTTTTCTCTGTCTTTCTCCTTTTCTTGAGATTTGTGGCCCATGAGATCTGAGTAATTTTCTCTGTCTTTCTCTTGTCTTGAGCTGTGAAATGGTGATTCCATGAGATCTGAGTAGTTTTCTCCGTCTTTCTCCTTGTCTCAAGATTTGTGAAATGGTGATTGTCTTTCTCCTTGTCTTGAGATTTGTGAAATAGTGACTATTGTAGTTTGTATGACTTTGATTTTATATATGAATTCCGAGTTTTGTTGTGTGTTCCCCATGAGATAAGTTTGTATAACTTTGCTTTTATATATAAGTTCTAAGTTTTGTCGTATCTTCTCCATGAGTTTAAGAGGAACTTCGAGGAGTGTTCTTGGGGAGAATTTAGAGATAAGTTATTTACTTGTTGTAGTCAGGAACTTCGAGGAGTGTTCTTGGGGAGAAATTAGAGATAAGTTATTTACTTGTTGTAGTTTTGTGTGTTGTAAAGAAAGGAAGAGATTCAGAGGAACTTTAAGGAGTGTTCTTGGGGAGAAATTAGAGATAAGTTTATTTATTGTTGTAGTTTTTATGGCTTTGATTTCATTTATGAATTCCAAGTTGTGTTGTGCTTTCCCCATGAGTGCTGAGTAGTTTTTCTGAGTAGTTTTTCTATATTCTCCTTGTCTTGGTTATTGAAGCCATAAAAATGTTTAAGAAATTGTGATGATCTCTTCACTTCGATCTTAATTTACTTTCAATTTAGTCAATTGATTTGTTAAATTATGTTGAGTTTTTCAACTAAAGAAAAGATTACGTCCAAGATTCAGGGAGGTCAAAGCCCTTAGAAGTTGGGTGCAAATAAGTAGGTAAATAATATTATCGGGCATAGAATTGGAGATTTTAGAGTGACAGACTAAAATCCCCAATTCGTAATCGTTTGGTTGCTGAAGTGTAGATGTTAGCCATCATGTGAGGGGAACGTGAGAACTCCAAAGTGAGAGCCGGTATCCTCCCAGCATAGCCAGAGATTCAGTAAACAAGCATAGGATTAGTCAATGTTCTTTATGCCTGGACCAAAGGGTAAAGAATAGGAATGCNACTGTTTTTCTCCTTGTCTTGAGATTTGTGAAATGATGATTTGAATTGGTGAAGTCATGAAAATGTTTAAGAAATTGTGATGATCTTTTCACTTCGATTTTAATTTACTTTCAATTTGGCCAATTGATTTGTTAAAATATGTTGAGTTTTACAACTGAAGTAAAGATTACATCCAAGACTAATTTACTTTCAATCTGGCCAATTGATTTGTTAAAATATGTTGAGTTTTACAACTAAAGTGATATATTACATCCAAGATTCAGAGATGTCAAAGCTCTTGAAAATTAGGTGCAAATAAATAGGGAAATAAAATTATCGGGCGTAGAATTGGAGATTTTAGAGTGTGGAAAGCTAAAATCCTCAATTTGGTCCTATCATTTGGGTGTTGAAGTGTAGATGTTAGCCCTCAGGCAACTAAAATCTTCCAATTTGGTCCTATCGTTTGGGTACTGAAGTGTAGATGTTAGCCCTCAGGGGAGGGGAACGCAATTTGGTCCTATCATTTGGGTGCTGAAGTGTAAATGTTAGCCCTCATGTGAGGGGAACGTGGGGGTCCTATCGTTTGGGCATAGAATTGGAGATTTTAGAGTGACAGACTAAATCCCTAATTCATCAGGGCATAGAATTGGAGATTTTAGAGTGACAGACTAAAATCCTCAATTCGGTCCTATCGGTTGGGTCAATTTAGTCCTATCGTTTCTGTTGAAGTGTAGATGTTAGCCCTCAAGCAAGGGGAACGTGGGAGCTCTGAAGTGAGAGCCGGTAGACGTAGAATTGGAGATTTTAGAGTGACAGACTAAAATCCCCAATTCGGTCCTATCGTTTGGGTTTAGAATTGGAGATTTTAGAGTGACAGACTAAAATCCCCAATTCAGTCCTATCGTTTGGGTGTAATATGCAGATGTTAGCCCTCAGGTGAGGGGAACGTGGGAGCTCCGAAGTGAGAGCCGGTATCAGTGTAGATGTTAGCTCTCAGGCGAGGGGAACGTGGGAGTTCCGAAGTGAGAGCCGGTATCCTCCCAGCCTAGCCGCAGATTCAGTAAACAAGCGTAGGATTAGTNGTATTTGGCACAATGAAATTTGTACTAATTCGCTTTATCGATTCACTGTAATTTCTTGACAAGGAGAAGGATGCTTTCTTATATATTGAATATCATAATTAAACCCTCNCTCCTATTTGACACAATACAAATTAAACTGATTCATTTTATCCATTCATTATAATTTCTTGACAAGGAGAAAGATGTTTTCTTATATATTGAATATCACATTAAAAGTCTCATTAGTATAATTAGTTATTTAAGAGTTATTAAAAAATTATATATTTATTTCAATTGTCTATTAGTGACAGATAAGCAAATTGAATTTCATTGTTGCGATTAAGTATTGCTTTTCTTAAAATTTTAGTTCGTAGTTCTAATCTTACTCCCAGTGGGATCGATATCTAAGACTCCATTAGAGCCCTATATTACTTGAGCGATACATATACTTGCATTGATAAGTGTGACTTTGCACAATTATTGAATATTTTATACACATCTTTATCAAATCTATAACTGTTATCAAGTTTTTGGCGACTCTATTAGAGCCCTATATTACTTGAGTGATACGTATACTTGCGTTGATAAGTGTGACTTTACAATTATTGAATATTTTTATACATACATCTTTATCGACTCTATAACTGCTATTAAGTTTTTGGTGCAGTTGCTGAATTAATTACATCCAGCTTTATCGAATATATAATTGTTATTAAGTTTTGGTACAGTTGCTGAGGAATTAAATCTTTTAGCAGCAGTATTATTATTTATATATTTTAAGCATATTTAAAGTCGTTGTCATGAGATCGAAACACCCTGCTTCGGGGGGCATTCGGTGCCCGCACCCGGGCATTGTTTAGCGCTCGCTTCACTATCAGAACTTAATGGATGTTGAATAATTTCTTCAATAGGAAAATCTANAGCATATATAAAGTCGCTGTCATGGGATCGAAGCACCCTGCTTCGGGGGGCATTCGGTGCCCGCACCCAGGCATTGTTTAGCGCTCGCTTCACTATCAGAACTTAATGGATGTTGAATAATTTCTTCAATAGGAAAATCTAATAGATATTGGGTGCAACTCTTTTCTTAATGAGTTTAAAATTTTCATAGAAATACGTCATGACTTCCTCTCGGTGGATGAGAATACGACTGCACAAATGCTAATGGGTCATTCATCGGCCGTCTTCATAAAGATAAAACTTCCCCAATTACTTGCCTATTTCAATGCTTTGATTTTTAAATTTCTTTTGAAAGAAAGAATTTTTCTTAATTTCTTTCACTTAAAATAGATTTTTTTTTCCGACGGGGTAAGCACTCGAATCCGACATGTTGGGATTTTTCATTTAGTTTTCAACCAATGTGCTAGGCATTTGNTTTTTCTAAAATCTTAGTTTGTAGTTCTAAACCACTCCCTATGGGATCGATATCTAGGACTCCATTAGAGCCCTATATTACTTTGAGCGATATGTATAATTGTGTTGACAAATTTGACTTTAACATTATTGAATATTATATATATATACATCTTTATTAAATCAAACATATTAAGTGTGACTTTACACTCTATTAGAGCCCTATATTACTTGAGTGATACGTATACTTGCGTTGATAAGTGTGACTTTACAATTATTAAATATTTTATACATCCATCTTTATCGAATCTATATGTAATTTGACTTTAACATTATTGAATATTATATCTATACATCTTTATAATCATATATATATATATATGATTTTGCACAATTATTGAATATTTTATACACATCTTTATCAAATCTATAACTGTTATCAAGTTTTTGGCGACTCTATTAGAGCCCTATATTACTTGAGTGATACGTATACTTGCGTTGATAAGTGTGACTTTACAATTATTGAATATTTTTATACATACATCTTTATCGACTCTATAACTGCTATTAAGTTTTTGGTGCAGTTGCTGAATTATATACATCCATCTTTATCGAATCCATAACTGTAATTAAGTTTTGGTACAGTTGCTGAGGAATTAAATCTTTTAGCAGCAGTATTAAATCTGTCCATATTTATCTTATATTTTAAGCATATATAAAGTCGCTGTGAAGTTTTTGGCGCCGTTTCATCCATATTTATCTTATATTTTAAGCATATAAAAAGTCACTGTCAAGTTTTTGGCGCCGTTGTCAGGGAGTGATTGAGTGAGTAAATCTTTATCGAATCTATAACTGTTATTAAGTTTTGGTGCAGTTGCTGAGGAATTAAATCTGATCGATACGTATACTTGCGTTGATAAGTGTGACTTTACAATTATTGAATATTTATTACGTCCATCTATACGTATACTTGCGTTGATAAGTGTGACTTTACAATTATTGAATATTTATTACGTCCATATTGCGATATGTATACTTGCGTTGATAAGTGTGACTTTACAATTATTGAATATTTATTATGTCCATATTTATCGTATACTTGCATTGATAAGTGTGACTTTACCATTATTGAATATTTTATATATACATCTTTATCCGTATACTTGCATTGATAAGTGTGACTTTACCATTATTGAATATTTTATATATACATCTTTATCGAATCTATAATTGTTATTAAGTTTTTGGTGCAGTTGCTGAGGAATTAAATCTTTTAGCAGCATTTTTTAAGCATATATAAAGTCGCCGGTCAAGTTTTTGGCGCCGTTGCCGGGGAGTGAGTGAGGGTCACCAACCTCAAAAAGGTGAATCAGAAATTTGAGACTGATTCCAAAATGAGAATTAAAAGGTAGTATCAAAAAGAGAGCGTCGAAAGATAAGGACTGACCTCGAAAGTAGTGAATCATAAATTAGGGACTGATTCAAAAATAAGAATTGAATGGTAAGGATCAATCTCAAAAAAAGAGCGTTGGAAGGTAAGGACCAATCTCGAAAGTAGTGAATAAAGGATTAGGGAATGATTTGAAAATGAGAATTGAAATGTAAGGATCAATCTAAAAAATAGAGCATCGGAAGGTAAGGACCGACCTCAAAAGTGTGAATCAGAAATTAGGGACTGATTCAAAAATGAGAATTCTACAGAGTTTGTAGTGTTTAATTTAAAGACATGTGTTGTGTGCAAAGGTTGACATTGTTGAAGAGGATTTGTGAAAATTTGCGAGTTTTTGGTGCAGAATGTGGAAATGCGCGAGGATGTGAAGAGAATTAGTGAAGAAAAAGATATTTGTGTTGCGCGAGCAAAGAGTAAGAAACTCCGAAATCAAGAGAATCTACTCAACAGATTTATTTTCTTTCCTTGTTATTTTTATCACATTTAATTTTTCAAAATATACTTTCAAAACTTTATTTTAGTTGGTTGACTTTTAAAAAGAGAGTTGTTTTGTTGTTTGTTTATTGGTTATTTTTGTTTAAATTTTATCATCGTTAAAATTTTTTTTGTTTGTCATTTAGTTCTTTGTTCATTGTAACTTTGAACCGACGTGTGGTTCGTGGCTTACATCCATCACACAAATGGTAATTGACAAAATGACACATTTTTGAAAGAAACTTCATTAATATGCTCCAACAAAATGTTACAGATCAAGTGTAGGCCAACGTCTCAAAAGGTAAAATATGCAAAATGCATCAAAGTACATACAAAATATCTCATGCCAATTACACATTATAGGCTGAGAATCTCTAGTAAATATCACATTGCTATAATGTAGTAAAGGAGAAAGGAATCCTCTGACTGTTTGTTCCTGCTGTGATGAGCTCCTGATCGAGATGACCTTCTAAGCCACGCTTAAGGACAAGAGTTCCCTTCGGATGTGCTCAGAGGTGCAACCCTCATAGCTTGTAAGGTAGTAGTTCCTCCAATTCTGGATCTAGCTGAAATCTGTGCGGCATTTTGTTGTCGTCCATTAGTCAAAAGGTTACGGACACCCTGTAGTGTTGCACTCCTATAATGCAATGCTTGGCAACGTTTGCACTGTTGCCTTTAAGAATAAACACTGAGCAAACTGGTAGGGAAATCTCCACAGAGCCTCTGAACTCACCAGGACCGATGATGTCAATTTCTTTCCCAAACAAGATGTTACTTTTACTCATGAATGAGACTGTACAAAAAGGCCTCACGAAGTCATGGTGATCGATGTGTGGAGGAATGCAATCACCCTCATTGTAGATGTTGATAACACAACTATTTGGAATGCAGGTAGCAGACAGAATATTCCATCTAATAATTCATTTGATCATCCACTTTATCATTGGCGGTAGTGGATCTATTTGATCGTGTCTAAGGATACCAGGCGAATTCCTCTGTCTATCATTTGTGAAGTTGTATCAGTAGCCACACTGGATAGTACTCCTCCCTTTTCCTCGCATCCATTTTCTTGGCTCAAAATAGGTCCTTTCCATAAGTAGACCTGCTCGACCTCTATCCCCTAGGTCAAAAATGCAGTCAAGAATACTTTGTTCATCAGTCTCTGAGAAGACTCTGGTATACAGTTCTAATTCCCCTAGTAGGTTGATGAATTTTCCTTGTACTTCTTCGTAGAACTCAAAATATCTTTTCTTTACTTTGCTCATTTTATAATATTGCATCGTACTGGTGGTCGGTAGTTGTCGCGGGTATTCCCTTTTTTGAACCTCAGCAGGAACCCAAGCTGGTGCTGTCTCTAGCTCTAACAGAATGTATGATTCTGTGTCTGTCAGGGCGTTTGGCTCTGTACCCCTCTAAACATACGGCTCTGCATCCATTGGGACATATGAATCTACCTCTATCAGGTAATCAGGGGTCTGAGATCCATAATCGGTAGATGCATATTCCTCTAATGTGTTGTAGTGTTGTAGATGTAGGACATTGCAGTCCAGGCACTCCACGAATGCCCCTGTAGTTGACGCTCGTGCAGGTATTTTGGCATTGTAGGTAGGGCAACATGTACACATAACATCTGAAGCTGGTAGTATCTTTGGCTTTGTCACAAACTTGGGCTCCTCATCTGTAGCAGGCTGGTTGGAAGAGGTCTCTTTCATGCTCGAATCATAAATGTATCCCTCAAGAATAAGAGTGAGCAAGTTGTCTGCCTCTTTCTGGTGTCTCTTCTCTTCTCATAAGAAAGCTCTTTGTTTTTGTTGGTTGGCATTTCTTCGCTGTGTTCTTCATAGTGAAACAAACGGTATCCTTTCATTATCAGCAACAACTAGGCCCCCAGTCGGGATAGCTATCATGGATGTTAAATGGTCTGGCCTCTCTATCAGGTCCTGTTGTACCAACACGTTCTTTCCTTTTAATGACACACTGTCTTTGGTGGCCACCCTTAGTAGTAAGGGTAGCCTTCCTTTTCTCTTTTATTGATGAAATTTATTAAAGGGCCCTCACAATCCTTGCTGGCCTGGTTAAATTCCATGTAGAAGTCTATAGTGCCGCCTAGCGGTGCCATTTCTTGATTTAGTTTGAGGTTCCAGCCATTTTTGAAGGCAAAGATCAGCCTTTGGCATTATTTCTCTTTGAAGACGACAGAAAAAATGTCAGTGGGCTGAAACTTAGTGTGAACAAGAACAAAACAAAGTATTTATTAAGAAAATTTTTTGTTTATTTTTGTGAAGAGATCATTTATTTATGTGTGAATTTTGTTTAATTTAGTAGCATATTAAGTTTGAAAAGAGAAAATTGAAGTGTGTAATTTTCAAAAAAAAAAATTATTATGTTGAGGTTAATTTTGTTACAAAAATTTTGGATCTGGTCACAGACGTTTGGCCACATAGATAACCCCAATACAGTCAAAATTTCAAATCAAGCGAAAGCAAGCAATATCAAGTTGCATATTATGTCTTCAGGTATCGTCCGTTGATTGGTAGCATGGATCTTTCATCCAGGAAGTCCACTAACTGGTAGGCTCCTCCTCCGTAAACCTTTTCAACGACAAATGGTCCCTCCCAAGTTGGCTCTAATTTTTCACCTATCTTGTGGCATGCAATAATAGGCCCTTTGAGCACGAGGACGAGGTCACCAACTTTGAATGTCCTTGGGCGGACAAATTTGTCATGAGCTTGTACCATCTTTGTCTGGTAAAGTTTCAAATATTGTTGTGCATCAAGTCTTTTTCCTCCAAGACTCTCTAGTTCTTCGAGCCTAAGCTTTGCACTTTCTTCTATTGTGAGTTGGTTGGCCTGCGACTCTGAGAGACAATGTCTGAATTTCTAACGGTAGCATGACCTCGGACCCGTACACGAGCATGTAGGGTATGCACTGAGTGGGAGTCGTGAATGTCGTTCGGTAGGCCCACAAAGCTTCTAGTAATTTGTTGTGCCAATCCCTTTTATTTTCGTCCAGTATTTTTTTTCAAAATTTGTACTAGGGTCTTGTTGAAGGCCTCAACCAATCCATTTACTCTGGGATAGTAAATTGTAGAGTATCTCCAATCGATCCCGTGTCTTTTGACGATATTGTTGATTTTTGTGTTTTTAAAAGCTATCCCATTGTCGAAAATTTTTTCTCGTGGTACACCAAAATGATCGATGATTTGGTTCTTGAAGAACTGTAGGACGTGCTGTGTCGTAATCTCTTGTAGTGGCATTGCCTCAGCCCATTTAGAGAAATAGTCTGTAGCGGTAAGTATAAACCTGTGTCCTTTGGAAGATGGAGTGTTTATTGGAGCTATTATGTCTGTGCACCAACATTCAAATGGCCATGAAGCAACGGTTGGGTGTAGCACATTTGGAGGTTGGTGCAAGACCACCCCCATGCACTTGGCACTGGTGATATTTTATGGTTGTATGCATGCAGTCAAACATCATTACTGACCAATAATATGTGAGCCTCTTGATCTTCATTTTCATTTTTGGTCCCTACTGGCGAGCGCCACACAATACAACATGTACTTCTTTGACAATATTTTGGGCTTCAGCTATGCTTAGGCATCATAGCCACATCTGGTCGAATGATCTTCTATAGAGGACACCACTTACCAAGGCGTATGACATAGCCCTTTTTGTAATGTGATGTGCTTCAAACATGTCTTCTAACAACTTTCTAGTATGCAAATATTCTATTAATGGCTTGCACCAATCTTTGTTAATATACGCAACTACAATCGTTGTTTCCTCCTTTTCGAGCTTGTGTAGAGTGTCGAGGTCTAATTGAGACAAAACTTATCTTCCTTGAATTGAGAATTCAATGGAATCCTCCGGAGAACATGCCATTCTTTAGCAAGTTTTGCTAGAGCGTCAGCATGGGCATTATCTCCCCTAGGAATCCGGTAGAAAGTCACATAGGAGATTTGCTCCAGTAGCCTCATCGCGTATCGGTGATATTCTCTAGTCTTGGTTTTAGAATTTTGTATTGTCCGACGACTTGCTGGATGACAAGTTGAGAGTCACCGTAGATGGTACTGTTTGTTATATCCATTGAGAATGCCAACTTCAATTCGGTGATTAAAGCTTCATATTATGCTTCATTTTTGGTGCACGACTCTGTCAGGTTGTATGAGAACCTCAACATACCCTTATTTGGTGTGATAAAGATCAAACCGATCCCTGCTTTGCCTTGTATGACTGTGCCTGATTCTTTGTCTTTTTTGGCTGATGATGCACGGTAAAAGTACATCTCACAGCATTGCGCACAAGAAAATTTCATTTGTAACACTTGCTCATCTAGTAGTTCGTCGTCGAGAGGGGACCCAGCTAGCAGTGGGCGTGCATCGAGAAAGTCTGCTAGAATCTGTGCCTTGATAGCACGGAGGGGAACAAAAGTTATATCAAACTACAATAGGATCATTGACCATCTTGCTAGACGTCCTAAGAGTGTTGGTCAGGTCATTAATTATTGCAATGGGTTAACTTTTGAAATTAGGGCAATCTTTTAAGAAAACATGTAATGTCTAAGCTTTTGGATGGTGAAAATTAATGTCAGATAATGCTTCTCAATTGGTTGATACCTTACTTCCATTGGTATGATACGACGACTCAAGTAATAGAGTGTGTTTTCCTTACCCTCGTCATTGACTTAAGCTAAGAGAGCTTTAAGAGAGTCATCTAGGGCTGCGGTATAAAGTATTAAAGGTTTCCCTGTGATAGGGGCTGCCAAAACATAAGGTGTCATTAAATATTGCTTAACGTCCTCAAAGGCCTGTTTGCTTTTCTCTTCCCAAATAAATTTGGCGTCCTTTTTAATTAATGTTAAGAAGGGCTGACACCTACCTGAGAGATTAGAAATAAAGCGTCTCAGATATGCCAACTTCCCCTGGAAACTGCTTCAAGGTCTTAGTTGGAGCATTTCCAAGATAGCTTTAAATCTTTCCAGATCGATCTCGATTCCCCGATGACGGACAACGAATCCTAGAAATTTCCCGGAGGTGACGCCGAGTCGATCTCTAAAATTTTAGGAGGCACTTCCAAGATAGGTTTAATCTTATCGGGGTCGATCTCGATTCCCCGATGCAGACAATGAATCCTAAAAATTTTATGGAGTTAATGCCAAGGGATTCATTTTAAAGTCATATCATCATAGCCATTCGAATACGATCCTCAAATTGCACAAATTGTCTATTTTTTGTTTCCTTTTGATGAATAAATCATCCACGTTTCATTCTACTTAATTGTGAATGAGGTCTTCAAAAATTTTCATCATTGCACGTTGATATGTTGCTCTGGTCTTCTTTAACCCAAACAACATCAATGTGTAGTAGAAAATTCCGATCGGTGTCCTGAAGGCTGTAAGTGCTGCATCCTCGGGAGCCATCTTGATTTCGTTCTATCTCGATGATTCATCCATGAAAGAGAAGATTTCATGTGTAGAAGCGATATCCACCATCATTTATGGTATTGGTAGTGAAAACTCGTCTTTTAGACACGCTTTGTTTAAATCTCTGAAGTCAACGTAAATACGGATTTGTCCATTTTTCTTCTTGACAGGTACAATATTGGCTAACTATGTTGGGTATTGCTATTCTTTTATAAAGTTAGCATCTTTTAATTTCTTCACCTCGATAATGACTTGTTTCTCTATTTCAAGGAGCATTCTTCTTGAAGCTTATTTTACTGGGGTTATATTTTTATCTACCCCAAGTTTATGAACTGTAACCTCAGCTGACAGTCCTGACATTTCATCATAGCTCCATGCAAAGCAATCTTTGAATTCTATTAACAATTTGATCAACTGTAGAGATTCTTCATCGTTAAGTAGAGAGCTTATAAATGTAGGTCGGGGATATTCTTCAGTCCCAAGGTTGATTTCTTTCAACTCATCAGCCGTTGATTTAATTTCCTCCTCAAATTCTGGTGAAGCATCTTCTAGCAGTGGGTCAGTAGAGTCATCCTCTATATCGAGGCAATCCTTTCCAGATTCACTAGTAACAAACATATAAAATTATGAATCATTGATTGTTCCGACTGTACCAAATCCAAGACCCTCTTTTGAGTTGGGAGTTCGACTTTTAACACTCCACAATTTTTCAATAAGTTGTAATTTATCTTTTGGCACATATCCCCATTGAATTAACTTTTGTACATAAGGATAAAAGTAACCAAAAGGTAATTCCATTAATTCATTAGGATCATCATCCAAATTTACATTATTCTCAAGATTAGTAGAGTTAGAAGCATAGTAAAATTTGATCAGCTTTGAACCAGCACTACAAACTTCCTTGACCTCTAAACTCTTGACCTTTTGAGGGAGGATTGGATCAAGGGTCATAGTATTGACATAATGGTTTATCCGATCATACATTGTCTCATATTTGCTTTTCTCTGCATCTTTTAAGGATATCTCGTCATGAGGTTTCCTCTATTTTGTCATCATTATTTTGTCTTCAGAACTATCTTCATCACCGATGTTAATGGTTGGCCTAGTCCGTTCAACGATTAAGTTGGTTCTTGCTCGTCCACGTCCCCGGCCACGACCTCGGGTGCGCAAACTAAAAGAACCTCCACCAACCTATTATAAGAGAGTAGTGGAAGATCACTAAGGCGGAGTTGAATGGCCTTGTCATTGTACTTCTTTTGTATCTTTACTTTTGTTTGTTGCAATTTCGCAAGAGAAGAAAATTTTCTTTGGAGGCGCGTATTAGGTAGCATCTTCATGAATGCCAACTTCATCAACTAAAAATGGTTGTAGATCTCCTTTGATGCAATGTTCTTGTCTTTCTTTGTAGCACTTGATGCACTGATATAGAGACGATGGAAGCGTTGAAAGAGGTCTCGACGTCGATGATACGAAATTTAGCGGTTGTTGCTAGTTCTCCAACCTTCATAAACAATGTAATCGATCCAAGGGCTTTTTCTCCCTTTTGGTTGAATCCTCTTAGCATCATTTTATCAGCCGTAAGCTTCTGAGCTTCAATGTCCAAATAAGCCAATGTCCGTAGACTCATCGAGTTGAGTGATGCTCCAGGATCTACTAAAATTTTGGACAACACAAATCTGTCGATGTTGACGGAGATGTAGAGTGATCGGTTGTAGTTGGCGGTACCAAGCAGTAAATCTTCATCTGTAAAGGTCACCCCAGGCTGTTCTTTCAATGAGCAAACTTCATGTGAGGTTGTGCTGGCCAACTGAGTTAAGCAAATCTCTGGGTCAAATAAGGTTGTAACCAGAGACTCTCTCATCTCCTTTGATAGGGTTAGAGCATCATAGATGCTTAATCAGGCCAGCAACTTCCTAAGATGAGCTAGCATGTTGTAATCCACTTTTTATGGTCCTCTAATTTTCTCTTGGTTATGTGTTTCTTCTACTAGTGGAGGTGGAGGTAGTTCTTCTCGAGTTAGTATTATTTTCCTTTATCAATTGGAGCTGTTCTCGGGGGTAACACTTTCCCGCTCCTTAAGTTTATTTTAGTAAGTTCTTCTTCTTGAGATACCTTTGTTGAATTATCCAATGTTTCCTCTTTGTTATAAAGATCTAAGTTGATGACTTGCAGTACACTGCGGTGCTCGAGGATTGGCTCCTCACTCCTGGTACTGTCGTAACTGTTATTGTTGATGTCTTCTTCGGTCTTATTAGCGAGTTTGTCAGACTCAAGTTCAATTTAAGGATTGTTTTGGGAATTGAGATCAAATTTAGATTGGTCATAATCGATTACGTCATCACTAGAAATAGTTAAAACGTAACCAAAATCATGATCATTAATTCAGAAGACCTTGGAGGGGCAAAAAGATAATCATACAAAGTCAAGGGTTTGAGGATTTTCTTTCTCAAATTTGAGACAACCAATCTTACAGAAGGAACCCCTATCCTGCCCCCTGTGCTATCAATCTTCATGGTAGTTTTCATGTTCTTCTTTGTCTTTGTTGATGACAGCTCTTATGGCAAAATCTTCATCTCGGGCTTGATAGGCTGAAGACTGTGATCAGAAGCTTGCTTTGATGCATTCTGGATTTTCTTTAATATTTTCTCATATGATTTTCTCCAAACTTCACTCGATCCATCTTTTCTAGTGTATGTGGAAGATTATTTTGATGAATTCTGGATTTGATTTAGGACCCTCTTGAGTTTGTCCCAAGTCGTACTCCATCCCTCTTTTCTGGTATATGGATCAATCAGAGAGAGTAGTTTGGCGAAAATCATATTTATAAAACATTTTTCAGGTTCTTTTAAATATTCTTTCTAGATCATTATATTTCCTTCTTTGATATTTTTCTCGAGCCAAACCTTAAAGATGAAGCATTCTTCTATAGTGTATCTAAGCAATCGGTGATACGAGCAATAATTTGGTTGATCTTTCTTGTCAACTTTCTCGAACTTCTTTGGCTCTGGTAGTCTGAACTCAAGCTTCTTCATTAGACTTCTGAACATTTATGATACAACCTCATCTTTGAAAGAATACATCATTTTCTGCAATTCTGCCAAATAAATTCTCTTATTACCTGTTCGAGGTGACCCTTCTTGAGGTGGTCGCTGGCTGGACTGGCTATTCTTTCTCTGAGCCTGCTATGATGAAGACTGACGAGGATGTTCTACATATATCTACATTGGTTGTTTTCCTTTGTTGATAGTCACTACTATTCCTGATTTCTTCTCAAACACTCTAGCTGCTTTGGACTTCTCGTGTGAATCCATAATGTTTGATTTCTTCTTGAAGACTTCTGTCTTTACTGAGTAGCTTCTGTCGGCACTATTTTTGGTGTGGAGTTTGCCCGTAAGAAGCTGTCGGTCATCGGAATTGAAATCCCGTNATAATCCTAATCTTTTAAAAATTGAAAGAGGCATAAGATTAATGTTGGCTCCCAAGTCACATAAAACTCTTCCATAAATTTTTTTACCGATATCACATGGTATAATGAAGCTACCAGGATCTTTTAATTTTTCAGGAAGCTTTTTCTGAATAATTGCACTACACTCTTCGCTAAGTGCAACAGTTTCATTGTCCGTGAACTTCCTTTTCNACGAAGGGAATGTTCACCGTTAACTTCTTAAGAATTTCTAAAAATTTGGAAAATTATTTATTATGTTTGTGTTGTTTCAACCTTTGAGGAAACGGTGGTGGAGGTTTCTCCACAATAATTTTCATTGGTGTAAATGGATACTCTAAATCTGGGTATTCAGGTGGAGGTTTTTCCACAGTAATTTTCATTGGTGTAAATGGATACTCTAAATTTGGGTATTCATGATCCTTTTTTTTTTGTCCACTTTCTCTTTTTCATTTTCTATTTCTTTTTGCACCTTGTCTCTAATTCTTTTCCACTTCGTAACTGAATCGCCTTGAATTGTTCTTTTCCTTGATCTTTAGGATTTAGTTTCACAGTACTTGAAAAAGTTCCTAATGTTCGGTTACTAAGCGCAGTAGCAATATGCCTTAATTGGTTTTCAATATTCTTAATAGCAGTTCCTTGTTGTTGTAATTGATTTCCTTGAATTTGTAATTGATTTCCTTGATTCTGTAATTGATTTCCTTGATTCTGTAATTGTTGACCCATGTTTAATATTATCTCTTCCATAGATAACTTCTTCTCCTTAATTTGAGTATTACTGTTAAATCTTGGAGGATAAGAAGGTCTATAGTTACATTTTTTTGGTTGGATGAATGTCCTAATGGGTTTACTGAGTTGTTTGCCCATTGTTGATTTGTAGAAGCTGTTATTCCAATTAAAATTTGGATGATTCTTCCAACCCGGGTTATAATAGTTCAAATATGGGCTATTCCAATTGAAATTTGGATGATTCTTCTAACCTAGGTTATAATAGTTAGAATATGGGTTGTTGGGTCTATTAATAGCATTTAAGGTCTCATATGAAAGTTGCACATCCACAAATTGCCCAGATGAATTTTCTTCCATCATAGGAGGTGTTGAAGAATAATTCATCCCATAATGATCTAAATTCTTTGATATTGCAACAATCTGCGAAGCAAACATAGATATTGCATTAGAATCATGGATACTTTTGATATTGCAGCAATCTGCAAAGCTAACATAGATATTGCAGCAGAATCATGGATACTAGCTAACAGTAATTTGTGAAGCTAACATAGATATTGCATCAGAATCATGGATACTAGCTACTCTTTTAGTAGCAATCTGTGAAGCTAACGTAGATATTGCATCAGAATCATGGATACTAGCTACTCTTTTAGAAACATAGATATTGCATCAGAATCATGGATACTAACTACTCTTTTAGGATTTACCCGTTCAGACACAATGATCTAATTTCTTTGATATTGCAGCAATCTGCGAAGCTAACATAGATATTGCATCAGAATGATACTAGCTACTCTTTTAAGATTTACCCTTTCAGAGGTCCATTGAAAATTGTTGGTAGCCATCTCTTCTATTAATGAATAAAATACTAGCTATTCTTCTAGGATTTACCCGCTCAGAGGGCCATTGAAAATGTTGGTAGCCATCTCTTCTATTAATGAATAAGCCTCATCAAAAGGTTTTGACATTAGAGAAACCAGCCACAACATCTATAATTGATCTAAGTGATCCCACTAGTCCATTATAAAAAGTTTGAATGGTAGTCATCTCTTCTATTAACGAATAAGCCTCATCAAAAGGTTTTGACATTAAAGAACCACCAGTTGGCAGCCATCTCTTCTATTAATGAATAAGCCTCATCAAAAGGTTTTGACATTAAAGAACCACCAGCCGCAACATCTACAATCGATCTAAGTGATCCCACTAATCCATTATAAAAAGTTTGAATTATCAACCAATGCAGCATCTATAATTGATCTAAGAGATTCCACAAATCCATTATAAAAAGTTTGAATTATTAACCAATCTAGTAACGAATGGTGAGGATACTTCCTAAGAAGATCTTTAAATCTCTCCCAAGCTCATATATTGACTCTCCATCAATCTGATAGAACAATGTTATGTCATTTCNCTGCTATTAATGAGTGTTTTTGCATGAAAATTATTGAATATCTATTAAATGAACATTTTAAAGAACATTTTGAAGATCAAAAGTATGTTGAAAAAGATGAGCATTTTGAAGAACAAATTGAAGAGAATGATGAAATTATTTTGGATGAATTAAAAAGGAAGAATTAGATTGTGTTCAAGAAAGATTTGAGATGTTGGATATTACAGAAAATGCNATCTATTTCCATCAATTATAAAACCACCTGAACTTGAGTTGAAAATATTACCTAACCATTGGAAGTATGTGTTTTTGGGAGACTCATCTAAATTACCTGTTATTATATCTTCAGAATTAAAAGAATTGCAAGAGCAAAGACTGTTAGACACATTAAAAAGATATAAGAAAGCTTTTGGTTGGACCTTAATCAGCAAGAGCAAAGACTGTTAGATACATTAAAAAGATATAAGAAAGCTTTTGGTTGGACCTTAGTGGATATTAAGGGAATCAGTCCTTCAATTTGTATGCACAAAATTATGTTAGATGAATAATATAAACCAAGAGTTGATCCACGAAGGAGATTGAATCCGATAATGAAAGAAGTAATAAAAAAGAAAATTTTGAAATGGTTAGACACTGGAATTATATATCCTATTTCAGATAGTGAATGGGTAAGTCATATTCATTGTGTTCCTAAGAAAGGAGGAGTGACTGTTGAAATAAAAAAAAATAATGAATTAATTCCTATCAGATAAGTTACTGGGTGGCGTATTTGCATTGATTATAGAAAATTAAACAATGCCACCAGGAAAGATCATTTCCCTTTACCCTTTTTATATCAGATAGTGGATAAACTTGCTGGGCACAAATATTTTTTCTTTTTAGATGGATATACCGGTTACCATCAAATT
>JXCR01147170.1:83370-94742 GCA_002079205.1 Phalaenopsis hybrid cultivar
GCTGTAGTCAATATATTCTTAAGAATTATTCTCCCCACATTTATAGTTCTACTATTCTGAATACAGAAGTTCAGAATAGCTCTATCTCTAGTTACCTCACTATGGTGATAGGTCGGTAACAGAGTAGAGGAAATGCAATAGTGCCACGCCTTAGAGGTGGCATTTAGCATGGAAGCAAAAAAAATTACCCGTTCTCATTGTTTTATCTTCCATGTTCCCTTCCCATCAGTGAGAAAGTTGATCACATCATTGAGGGGCCTTCCATTTTACTAAAAGATTCATAGTGGCAACTATAGGAGTCTGGGATTTCATAAAAAGTGTTGATACGGGCGGCAGTAAACTCAACAGGGAATCCACGCACTTGAACGATTCCATCCTCAGAATAAATCACATTGGCGTAAAACTCCTTCACAACATTTGCATTCACTTTATTGGTGGTGTAACAAAAGTTTTCCCACCTCCGCTCTGTAATAACTCGTTCGATTTCTCCTCCCGGACTTTCAAAAACTCGATCTTGTGTGCACTTCTTTCCTTTAAATATGAAAGTAAATTTTGTCTGAGCCATCGCATTGACGAAGCGAGACTCGTCGAACTCAACTCTTCTCTTTTGTCGTNTTAAGAGCTCTTTTGGGAGGTGACATTGAGCTTCATAATAAGCTATCTCAAAATTTGTATGCCTCTGCAAATACTCACTATCATAATCATGTAGTTGTTCTAAACCTCCAATCCTTTCACTTATTAATTATATGCTCTTCCGCTGCAAGGTCAACTCATTTATCAAATCAGAGAGGGTAGGGGAACTAGAAGGTGGAAGGTCATAACTTGTAGAGGGGACATCTCTACTAGTAGAAGGTTCTTGACTTCTACTCCCAGTTCTCCATTTCTCATGCGATTCATAAGTCTTTAGATTAGTCTTACTAATGAGTTTCATAGGATAAACCCATTCTTCATCTCCAAATTCTACTCCAGAAAGNATCCAATGTACTAAATGATTCATATTGGCAGCTGTAAGAGTCTGGGACTTCATAAAAAGTGTTGATGCGGGCGGCAGTAAACTTAACAGGGAATCCACGCACTTGAATGATTCCGTCATCAGAATAAATCACGTTGGCATAGACCTCCTTCACAACATTTGCATCAAATTTATTGGTGGTGTAACAAAAGTTTTCCCACCTCCGCTCGACAATAACTCGTTCGATTTCTCCACCCAGACTTTCAAAAACTCGATCTTGTATGCACTTCTTTCCTTTAATATGGAAGTAAATTTTGTTTGAGCCATTGCATTGATGAAGCAAGACTCGTCAAACTCAATTCTTCTCTTTTGTCGTGGAGCCATTTTAATCTATTAAAATTATAGAAAAATTCCACAAATTACTTCAAATATGTAAATCATGGCTTCTAATAGTAATTCTAAGAGTTCAACAATAAGATCCATGCATCTCTTCCCATATTTTTTTTACATTCCCAAATTTTTTGGATCTCCTCAATGTGGGAGAAATCAATGATGAAAAAAAAATATTTTTAGCTTGGAGTAAAGCTCTTACCTAAAGATGATCAAATCCGGTGTCAAAAAGCCTTGAAATCGCCTCCTAATCCAAGATCTTTCAAGCCCTAGGTCAAAAATGGCGTTTTTAGGAGGAAGGGGATGATGAATGGTTGACTGGTCAAAATTACGATTAAAGGTGTTTTTTTGTGAGCTCGCCGTCGACGGGGTTGAGTTGACTGGTCAAAATCGCGGTTAAAGGTGTTTTTCGTGAGCTTGCCGTTGGAGGGGTCGATGGCGCCGTCGGCGCGCTTAATTGAAATTTAAATCCTAAGTCTCGGGAAAATCTTGCCATCGGCAGCATCGAGGGCGCCGTCGGCGGGTTCTATTGATTTTGTCCAAATTCTTGATTTTTGCGATTTCAATCAATTCCAAGTCTAAACGATATCCGTTTAATCATTATAGACATAATTTTAAATAACTAAATGATGTACTTAGAACATATAAACTTTCACAGCACAAAACATCACATTTATATATAAATTCCAAGGGGTACAATATACGTTACATAACATACCTAAGTTTGGTATTTTCTCAACCTCAATACATTAATTCNTGAATACACAAACATCCATTTCTATTACAAAAAGATTATATAAAATATAAAAAATACAAACATAAGTACATCAATTTCATTCTATATCAAAATCCCAAGCTATATCTTCATCGCTTTTGGTCAACAGGTGGATTGGGTTGATACTGAGTATATTGGGGGCATTCAGGAAATGTAACATCAGGCTCTCCTCTGTAGTGTCGAGCCTGATGTCACGGACAAATAGTCCCACATTGGCTAGGTGTAGGGCCGAAAAGCAGTATTTAAGTCCTGGNCGCGACAGTAGTGTAGCACAACACTTCCCATCTTCGCCGCACTATCATTTCTTCAATAAACGTCATGGGATTATTCAATCCGCGATTCATGAATCCTCGTTCTTTGATTAATCTTTTCTTCGTCAGTAACTTGNAGTTTCTCCTTGGAATGAAATTGGAATAGTGGCAGACAAGAACATTCTCTATCATATATAATTCGTTGATCCATGCAGGAGTGAAAGTGATGCATCTCCCTCGCACATAAACAACTCCTTAGTTGATTCCATGCAAATTTGCATAAAACTCTTTTACCACTGGAACCACCACCGCGACAGTAGTGTAGCACAACACTTCCCATCTTCGCCGCACTATCATTTCTTCAATAAACGTCATGGGATTATTCAATCCGCGATTCATGAATCCTCGTTCTTTGATTAATCTTTTCTTCGTCAGTAACTTGTTGAATATTCGCTGCGCTTTCGTACTAATAAACTTCCGTCGATTGAAAACCCACATTCTAGGATTATCAGGGGAATTGAACGCCATGGAAATGGAATTGGTAGAGTTTCACTTCATTTTTGGAGCAAAAATATGAATTAGAATTCAAATTTTAGAGTTTAAAAAGACAATTCTCGCCCAAAAACTATCAAAAACCGCCACTCGAACACAAGAAACCGTCATTTTACTGGTCTCGCCGTCGACGGGGTCGAGGGTGCCGCGGCGCGCTTCTGTATTAATTTTTTCTGGACTCTCGGGAAAAACCCGCCGTCAGTGGCGTCGAGGGCGCCGTCGGCGCCCAAGGCAAAATTTTCACAGTTTTGCTCTGGTCCGAATACGTTCCAATTTTCTTCATGGATCCAATTTTTAAGATGTTTCAAAGGTAAATAAGAATAATAAAGTTTAATACTACCATAAACTAGCGATAATCTCAAATAAAAACTACTATAATTACTATAAAAATAAAGATAAATATGGGTTGCCTACCATAAAGCGCTTGGTTTAACGTCGTCAGTCCGACCTATTCAGGTGTTATTCAGGTTGACTGATCATTAAAACCTCTTTAAAATTTGGTCTTTTACCCTCATAATATGGTTTTAATCTATGACCATTTACTTTAAATCTATTTCCCGTTTTCTGATCTTCAATTTCAATAGCTCTGCAAGTATAAACTTGAGTCACAGTAAATGACCCTAACCAACGAGACTTCAATTTTCCATGGAATAACTTCAGCCTAGTATTGTAACGCCTTATTGTCCTGGTTCAAAGTTCGTTTGGCTAATCTTCTGATCATGCCATAACTTTAATTTTTCTTTAAAAATTGTATCGTTATCATAAGATTCATTTCTTAATTCTTCAAATTCATTTAATTGTAACAATCTCTTTTTACCAGTATCTTTTAAATTATAATTGAATTCTTTAATCGCCCAAAATGCTTTATGCTCCAATTTTACTGGTAAGTGACAAGTCTTTCTAAAAATCAATCTGTAAGGAGTCATTCCAATAGGATTTTTATAAGTAGTCCAGTAAGCCTATAATGCAGTATTCAAACTATTGGACAAATCTATTCTACGAGGGTTTATAGTCTTTTCAAGTATTTGTTTAATCTTTATATTAGAAACTTCAGCTAACCCACTGACTTGAGGGTGATAAGCTGTAGAGATTCTGTGAATAATATTAAATTTTTCTGCCAATCTCTGAATGTATTTATTTCTAAAATGGGATCATCCATCAGTGATAATCATTCTAGGCATTTGTATCTAGTGAAAATATTTTTCATTAAAAATATTGAAACACTTTTAGCGTCACAATGAGGTAAAGCTTGTGCTTCAATTTAGTGAAAATATTTTTCATTAAAAATCTTGAAACACTTTTAGCGTCACAACGAGGTAAACCTTAACTTATTTCTAAAATGGGATCCTCCATTAGTGATAATCATTCTAGGCATTCCGTATCTAGTGAAACTTTTTTTCTATCAAAAATCTTAAAACACTTTTAGCGTCACAATGAGGTAAAGCTTGTGCTTCAATCCACTTAGAAACGTAGTCTACGCAACTAATATGTATAAGTTCCCATATGAAGGGATAAATGGTCCCATGAAATCAAATCCCCAAACATCAAAGATCTCAACTTCTAACATGAAATTAAATTAATATATATAAGTTCCCAAATGAAGGAATAAACTGTCTCATAAACTCTAATCCCCAAACGTCAAAGATCTCAACTTCCAATATGAAATTCAGAGGCATTTCATTTCTTCTAGATATATTGCCTACTCGTTGACATCGATCACAAGTTTTTATATATCTATAAACATCTTTAAATATGGTAGGCAAATAAAATCCAGCTTGTAAAATTTTATAAGTTGTTTTATCAATCCAAAAATGTCCTCTAAATTCAAAATCATGACATTTCTGAATGATCAACTCAGTTTCTTCACAAGTTACACATCTCCTCATAATAAGATCCTTACTTTTTTTATATAAATAAGGCTCATCCCAAAAATATGCTTTCGCATCATGAATAATTTTCTTTGTTGTTGCAATGTCAGTATAGGTGGCAAAATATCACTTACGATATAGTTAACAATATCAGCATATCATGGTATTTTCCACTCATTAATATTATAAAGTTGTTCATCAGGGAAACTATCTATAATTTCATTATCAGTGCTAGATAATTCATGATTTTCTAATCTCGATAAATAATCAGCAATTTGATTATCAGTTCCCTTTCTATCAATAACCACAAGATCAAATTCTTGCATCAATAATATCCATCTAATTAACCTTGGTTTGGCATCCTTCTTTTGCATCAGATATTTAATAGCAGAGAATCCATCTAATCAACCTTGGTTTTGCATCCTTCTTTTGCATTAGATATTTAATAGCAGAGTGATCAGTATGCACAACACATAAAATTTGATTATCAGTTCCCTTTCTATCAATAACCACAAGATCAAATTTTTGCATCAAAAGTATATCAACCTTGGTTTAGCATCCTTCTTTTGCATTAGATATTTAATAGCAGATTGATCAGTATGCCAACCTTGGTTTAGCATCCTTCTTTTGCATCAGATATTTAATAGCAGAGTGATCATTATGCACACTGTGGTTTAACATCCTTCTTTTGCATTAGATATTAAATAGCAGAGTGATCAGTATGCACAATACATTTAGCTTCAGTTAAATAAGATCTAAATTTATCTTTATCTAAAGCATATACAATTGCCAGTAACTCTTTTTCAGTAACAGTATAGTTAATTTGTGCATCGTTAAGAGTTTTACTAGCGTAATATATCACTTTAAAAATCTTTTCGTACATTTGTCCAAGAACAGCTCCAATAGCATAATCACTAGCATCATACNAAAATCGTCCATAAATACTTCCATTCCATCATCAATTAATTACTAAATATGGACATCATACATCTCTGGAATGTTGCAGGTGCATTACATAATCCGAAAGGCANGTTGACATCAATAACAAGCTTTTATATATCTATAAACATCTTTAAATATGATAGGCCAATAAAATCCAGCTTGTAAAATTTTATAAGCAGTTTTATCAATCCAAAAATGTCCTTAAATTCAGAATCATGACATTTTTGAATGATCAACTCAATTTCTTTATAAGGTACACACCTCCTCATAATAAGATCCTTACATTTTTTATATAAATAAGGCTCATCCTAAAAATATGCTTTCGCATCATGAATAATTTTCTTTGTTGTTGCAATGTCAGCATATGTGGCAAAATATCACTTACGATATAGTTAACAATATCAGCATATCATGGTATTTTCCACTCATTAATATTATAAAGTTGTTCAGAAACTATCTATAATTTCATTATCAGTGGTAGATAATTCATGATTTTCTAATCTCGATAAATGATCAGTAATTTAATTATCAGTTCTCTTTCTATCAATAACCATAAGATCAAACTCTTGCATCAATAGTATCCATCTAATCAACTGTGGTTTAGCATCCTTCTTTTGCATTAGATATTAAATAGCAAAGAGATTAGTATGCACAATACATTTAGCTCCAATTAAATAAGATCTAAATTTATCTAAAACATATACAATTGTCAGTAACTCTTTTTTAGTAACAGTATAGTTAATTTGTGCATCGTTAAGAGTTTTACTAGCATAATATATCACTTTAAAAATCTTTCATACATTTGTCCAAGAACAGCTCCAATAGCATAATCACTAGCATCACACATCAGTTCAAATTTCATACCTTTGTCCAAGAACAGCTCCAATAGCATAATCACTAACATCACACATCAGTTCAAAATAATCTTTTCATACCTTTGTCCAAGAACAGCTCCAATAACATAATCACTAGCATCACACATCAGTTCAAATGTTCCCAGTTATGTGAAACTATAATAGGGGCTGTGATTAATTTTTTCTTTAATTACTCAAAGGCTTTAGTTAGGTGAAACTATAATAGGGGTTGTGATTAATTTTTCCTTTAATAACTCAAAGGCATCAAGGACTGCTCCAATAGCATAATCACTAGCATCACACATCAGTTCAAATGGTTTCTCCCAGTTAGGTAAAACTACAATAACATAATCACTAGCATCGCACATCAGTTCAAATGGTTTCTCCCAGTTAGGTGAAACTATAATAAAGGGTCGTGATTAATTTTTCTCTTAATAACTCAAAGACATTTAAATAGCTTTCAGTAAACTCAAATTTCTTGTCCTTTTCTAAAATGTGATTAATTTTTCTTTTAACAACTCAAAGGCATTTAAACAGCTTTCAGTAAATTCAAATTTCTTATCCTTTTCTAACTATTCACTAGCCTCACACATCAATTCAAATGGTTTCTCCCAGTTAGGTGAAACTATAATAGGGGCTGTGATTAATTTCTTCCTTTAATAACTTTAAGGCATTTAAACAGCTTTCAATAAATTCAAATTTCTTGTCCTTTTGTAAAAGTTGGCATAGAGGTTTGATAATTTTTGCAAAGGCATTTAAACAGCTTTCTGTAAATTCAAATTTTTTGTCCTTTTCTAAAAGTTGGCATAGAGGTTTAGTAACTTTTGAGAAATCTTTAATAAAATGCCTGTAAAAACCAACATGTCCATGAAAACTCTTAACCTCTCTTAAATTAGTAGGAGTTGTTAGTTTAGATATAACTTGAATTTTTGCATGGTCTGCTTCCATACCATCTTCTGAAATTTTATGCCCTCGAACAATTCCTCTGGCAACCACAAATTCACATTTCTCCCAATTCAGAACCAAATTAGTTCTTTCGCATAACTCCAAAACTTTTTTAAGGTAAATTAAGAATGCATCAAATGATGTTCCAAATACAGAGAAATCATCCATAAATAATTCCAATCCATCATCAATTAACTTACTAAATATAGATATCATACATCTCTTGAAAGTTGCAGGTGCATTACATAATCCAAAAGGCATTCTTTGAAAAGCAAAAGTTCCAAAAGGACTAGTAAATGTTGTCTTTTCCTGATCCTCAGGAGCAATAAGAATTTGATGGTAACTGGTATATCAATCTAAAAAACAAAAATATTTGTGCCCAGATAGTCTATCTACTATTTGGTCTAAAAAGGGCAAAGGGAAGTGATCTTTTCTAGTGACAGAGTTTAATTTTCTATAATCAATGCAAATACGCCACCCAATAACTTTTCTGATAAATATTAATTCATTATTTTCTTTTATTTCAACAGTCACTCCTCCTTCCTTAGGAACACAATGAATTGGACTTACCCACACACTATCTGAAATATGATATATAATTCCAGTCTCTAGCCATTTTAAAATTTCCTTCTTAACTACTTCTTTCGTCATTGGATTTAATCTCCTTTGTGGATCAAATCTCGGCTTATATTATTCATCTAGTATAATTCTGTGCATACAGATCGAAGAACTAATTCACTTAATATCAGCTAAGGTCCAACCAAAAGCTTTCTTATAACTTTTTAATGTATCTAACAGTCTTTGCTCTTGCAGATCATTTAATTTTGAAGATATAATAAGAGGTAATGTAGATGAGTCTCCCAGAAACACATACTTCAAATTTCTCGGCAACATTTTCAACTCAAGTTCAGGTGGTTTTATAATTGACTGAAATAGATTCTTAGCAGCATTTTCTGTAATATCCAGCATCTCAAATCTTTCCTGAACATAATCTAATTCTTCATTTTCTAATTCATTGAAATAACTTCATCACTATCTTCAAATTGTTCTTTCTCTTCAAAATGTTCTTTAAAATGTTCATTTAATAGTTGTTCACTAATTTTCAGGCGAAAACATTCATTTTCTCTTTCAACATTAGGGTATTTCATAGATTTTACAATGTTAAAAGTCACATCTTGATTGTTAACTCTCATAGTTAATTCTCCTTTTTGAACATCTATCATAGCTTCTTTAGTAGCTAAAAATGGTCTCCCTAAAATGATAGGTATTTCATTATCTTCCTCCATATCTAAAATAATGAAATCCATAGGAAAGATAAATTTATCAACTTTTACTAACACATCTTCTATAACTCCCTTAGGATATGTAATTGAAGGATCCGCTAACTGAAGAGTTATAGAAGTAGGTGAGACTTTTCCTAATCCTAATCTTTTGAAAATTNGAAAAGCAAAACTTTAATCACAACAACGACGTTCAATTTGCTTATTTGTTACTAATAGACAATTGAAATAAATAGATAAGTTTAATAACTAATAAATAACTAATGATATAAAGTAGGGTTTAATTTTGATATTCAAAATATAAGAAAGCATCCCCCTTGTCAAGAAATTATAGTGAATGGATAAAATGAATTAGTTCAATTTATATTGTGCAAAATTATATTCCTTACCCTTTGGTCCAGGCATAAAGAACATTAACTAATCCTATGCTTGGTTACTGATTCTGCGGCTAGGCTGGGAGGATACCGGCTCTCACTTCTCTCCCACGTTCCCCTCACCTGAGGGCTAACATCTACACATCAGCACCCAAACGATAGGACCAAAACACGTTCCCCTCACCTGAGGGCTAACATCTACACATCAGCACCCAAACGATAGGATTGAATTGGGGATTTTACATTCGCTTTTTTACTGAATCTGCGGCTAGGCTGGGAGGATACCGGCTCTCACTTCGGAGCTCCCACGTTCCTCTCACCTGAGGGCTAACATCTACACTTCAGCACCCAAAAATGGGACCGAATTGAGGATTTTAGTCTGTCACTCTAAAATCTCCAATTCTACGCCCGATAATGGCTCTCACTTTGGAGCTCTCACGTTCCCCTCACCTGAGGGCTAACATCTACACTTCAACACCCAAACAATAGGATTGAATTGGGGATTTTAGTCTATCACTCTAAAATCTCCAATTCTAAGCCCGATAATTTTATTTCCCTATTTCAATTGAGGATTTTAGTCTGTCACTCTAAAATCTCCAATTCTACGCCCGATAATTTTATTTCCTAGGCTGGGAGGATACCGACTCTCACTTTGGAGCTTTCACGTTCCCCTCACTTGAGGGCTAACATCTACACATCAGCACCCAAACGATAGGACCGAATTAGAGATTTTAGTCACTTGAGGGCTAACATCTACACTTCAGCACCCAAATGATAGGATCGAATTGGGGATTTTAGTTTGTCACTCTAAAATCTCCAATTCTACGCCCCGATTCTGTGGCTAGGCTGGGAGGATACCGGCTCTCACTTCGGAGCTCCCACGTTCCCCTCACCTGTTTACTGAATTTGTGGCTAGGCTGGGAGGATACCGGCTCTCACTTCGGAGCTCCCACGTTCCCCTCACCTGAGTGCTAACATCTACACATCAGTACCCAAACGATAGGACTGAATTGGGGATTTTAGTCTGTCACTGAGGCTAGGCTGGGAGGATACCGGCTCTCACTTCGGAGCTCCCACGTTCCCCTCACCTGAGGGCTCGTAGCTAGGCTGGGAGGATACCGGCTCTCACTTCGGAGCTCCCACGTTCCCCTTGCCTGAGGGCTGACTAGGCTGGGAGGATACCGGCTCTCACTTCGGAGCTCCCATGTTCCCCTCGCCTGAGGGCTATTAGGCTGGGAGGATACCGGCTCTCACTTCGGAGCTCCCACGTTCCCCTCGCCTGAGGGCTAAAAGCTGGGAGGATACCGGCTCTCACTTCGGAGCTCCCACGTTCCCCTCACCTGAGGGCTAACATGTCTGGGAGGATACCGGCTCTCACTTCGGAGCTCCCACGTTCCCCTCACCTGAGGGCTAACATCAGAGGATACCGGCTCTCACTTTGGAGCTCCCACGTTCCCCTCACCTGAGGGCTAACATCTACACTAGCACTCAAACGATAGGACAAAATTGGAGATTTTAGTCTATCACTCTAAAATCTTCAATTCTTCGCCCGATAATAATATTTCCCTATTATTTGCACCCAACTTCAAAGGGCTTTGACCTCCCTGAATATTGGATGTAACCTTCACTTTAGTTGTAAAACTCAACATATTTTAACAAATCAATTAACCAGATTGAAAGTAAAAATCTAAGTGAAAAGATCATCACAATTTTCTATACATTTTCATGGCTTCACCAATTCAATTCACCATTTCACAAATCTAAAGATAAGGAGAAAGTCAAAGAAAACTACTCAGATCTCATGGGGAAAACACAACAAAACTTGGAATTCATATATAAAATCAAAGTCATACAAACTACATGAAGTAAATAACTTATCTCTAATTTCTCGCCAAGAACACTTCTTGAAGTTCCTCTGAATCTCTTTCTTTCCTTACAGCACACGGAATTCCTTTTCGAAGTAGCAAGGAGGAAGAAATCTCTCACTTTCCCTCCACTCTTACAATCTCTCGAAGAAATCCTCACAATTGTTACACACTAATGGAACCTCTCTAACCTCCAGGACCTCTAGCA
Organism: Phalaenopsis hybrid cultivar; assembly: GCA_002079205.1. Classification (NCBI taxonomy): domain Eukaryota; kingdom Viridiplantae; phylum Streptophyta; class Magnoliopsida; order Asparagales; family Orchidaceae; genus Phalaenopsis; species Phalaenopsis hybrid cultivar. The sequence goes on from JXCR01147170.1 coordinate 94,627, forward strand.
CACTATCTCCCCCTTCTATTTTTTGGTCAAAATGTTCTTTTAAAGTTGTAGATGAGCTTTCCCAAGAGTTGCTTAAGCATCCCTTCAAAATTTGGCCTTATCCAAAGCTTGAGTAG
>JXCR01147170.1:112246-129018 GCA_002079205.1 Phalaenopsis hybrid cultivar
TATATATATATATATATATATATATATATATATATATATATATATATATATATATACATATATATATATACTATATATGTATATATAGTACATGTATTATTCTATAAAATTTTTAAATATTAAATAGGTATTACATCACAATTCCTTGGATATCTTAAATTTTTCATTAGATGTTATAAAAACAGCATTTAAAACTCCATAAATCAATTAAGAATTTAAAGATTTGCTACCACTCAATTCTTATGTATTTACATATATAAAACTTAAAACTTCAATTTTTTACTTGTATTTCATATTATTTATGAATGGAAATGTGCATTACTTATTAAAAGTAAAAATAATAATTTTTTTCTTATATATATATATATATGATATGAGAGATTTAGATGGTATAAAAGTAAAAAATAATAAAGTTTAGGTGTTGGATATGTAAATACATAAAACTTGGGTGGTATGTATGTAAAAACACATTAAAAATTTTCATAATTCTTGTTATTCATTTCTTCCATTGTTGGAATTTGTTATTGTTATTTATAATTATTTCTTGATATATAAAAATTATGATTTTTGTAAAATAGGTGTTGTATTTTGGTTTAAAATAATAAAATTTGTATTTTTATTATAATTCTACTTGCTTGTGAATGTTTTTTTTATTTAAAAAAAAAAAAAAAACTAAAGTCAAACTATTTCTGTTTATAAGGGTTCATCTAGATTATAATGGTTATATGGGTAGTCATAAACTACAGAGTTCTTACTTGAATGACTCAAAAGGGAAAAAATTATAAGGCTTCATCTAGATTAAGGGCCCGTTTGGGGCAGATTAAAGTTGCGTTCGGCGTTTTCGGAACGCCGTGGTTGCGTTTGGAAAAGGTGTTCGTAACTGTGGTGCCAATAATCGCGTAAAGTTTTAGCCTATAATCCGATGGATCATTTGCCGCTCCTCGCCCCCTGCATTTCAGCGTTTCGGAATAACTTATTACCCCGCTGTTCCTTCAATCCCGTCTCGCGCCCCCTTCAGTCCCGTCTTGCCCTAGATCTGCGTCTCCCCTCTGTCCTCTCGCCCTCTTGCCGCTCCTAGCCCCCTGTCTCGTCTCTGTTGTTCGATCCCGTGAACCCATTGAAATACTTTGCAATATTTCAGGTATCGTTTATTTTTAGAAGATCGTTGTCTTGGTTTGTTGCCTGGGATGTATGTATGGATTTTTTTAGGGCTTCGAAATTGTCTCTTATCTTAATGATTGTAAAACTAAAACTATAGAGTTCTTTTCTAAAAATTCAAAGATGTGGAAATACTAAGTATGCAATTTATGCTTGACATTCTGTAAATATAATAGAAAATGTGAAAGAAATAGTAAAAATGATCATATTAAGTGATAGTGGAAAAAATATTACCTCAGGAGTGTTGATGCATCAGTACTCCAATGAGGAGGTGTCACATATGCAATGGTCCCACCATAATACCACGTGGCACCTCCCCATTGGAGTACTAATGCATCAGTACTCCTGAGGTAATATTTTTTCGTGATAGTGATCGAGCGTCAAGTAAATTATAGTGGTCGGTCTACGGTAACTATTAGTAGTGATACATTAGTGATGCTCTAAAGCTTTTGGAAGTTTTAAGTTCATTCAAATTTCAAATTCGACATTCTTCCATGCAAAGAACACGACATATTATTTATTATTCTTAAAATTGATGTTTTGGCAAGTTTAATCAAAATCTTAAAATAATTTATTAAACAATCCATGTTGATTTTTTTTAATTTCAGATGATTCATTCAATATTTATGTATTTTGAGAATATTAAAAATTGAGTGATTTAGGTTTGTTAAATTTCTTTCATCGAGATATTTGCTTTGTTGTATGCAGGCAAAAATCGTAAATTGTTTTGCTTTTTAATTTATTCTATAGAATTTTCAGCTACACTTTAAGTGTTTGATTTGAGCTCATTTAAAATTTGATTAAGTCACTTATAATGAAATTAGTTTGGATTCGAGGATTTACTTTCAAAATTACATATCTAACACAAAATTATTAAATAATATACCCATAACCCATAACTAAAGGTAAAAATATTATGTGTNTAAAACTTAAAACTTCAATTTTTTACATGGATGTCATATTATTTATGAATGGAAAGGTGCACTACTTATTAAAAGTAAAAATAATAGTTTTTTTTTTTATATATATATGATATGAGAGATTTAGATGGTATAAATGTAAAAAATAATAAAGTTTAGGTGTTGGATATGTAAATACATAAAACTTGGGTGGTATTTATGTAAAAACACATTAAAAAAAAAAAAACTAAAGTCAAACTATTTCTGTTTATAAGGGTTTCATCTAGATTATAATGGTTATATAGGTACTCATCAATTACAGAGTTCTTAATTGAATGACTCAAAAGGGAAAAAATTATAAGGCTTCATCTTGATTAAGGGCCCGTTTGGGGCAGATTAAAGTTGCGTTCGGCGTTTTCGGAACGCCGTGGTTGCGTTTGGAAAAGGTGTTCGTAACTGTGGTGCCAATAATCGCGTAAAGCTTTAGCCTATAATCCGATGGTTCATTCGCCGCTCCTCGCCCCCTGCGTTTCAGCGTTTCGGAATAACTTATTACCCCGCTGTTCCTTCGATCCCGTCTCGCGCCCCCTTCAGTCCCGTCTTGCCCTAGATCTGCGTCTCCCCTCTGTCGTCTTGCCCTCTCGCCGCTCCTAGCCCCCTGCCCCGTCTCTGTTGTTCGATCACGTGAACCCATTGAAATACTTTGCAATATTTCATGTATCGTTTATTTTTAGAAGATCGTTGTCTTGGTTTGTTGCCCGGGATGTATGTATGGATTTTTTTAGGGCTTCAAAATTGTCTCTTATCTTAATGATTGTAAAACTAAAATTATAGAGTTCTTTTCTAAAAATTCAAAGATGTGGAAATACTAAGTATGCAATTTATGCTTGACATTCTGTAAATATAATAGAAAATGTGAAAGAAATAGTAAAAATGATCATCTTGAGTGATAGTGGAAAAAATATTACCTCAGGAGTACTGATGCATCAGTACTACAATGGGGAGGTGCCACATATGCAATGGTCCCACCATAATACCACGTGACACCTCCCCATTGTAGTACTGATGCATCAGTACTCCTGAGGTAATATTTTTTCGTGATAGTGATCGAGCGTCAAGTAAATTATAGTGGTCGGTCTACGGTAACTATTAGTAGTGATACATTAGTGATGCTCTAAAGCTTTTGGAAGTTTTAAGTTCATTCAAATTTCAAATTCGACATTCTTCCATGCAAAGAACACGACATATTATTTATTGTTCTTAAAATTGATGTTTTGACAAGTTTAATCAAAATCTTAAAAAAATTTATTAAACAATCCATGTTGATTTTTTTTTAATTTCAGATGATTTGTTCAATATTTATGTATTTTGAGAATATTAAAAATTGAGTGATTTAGGTTTGTTAAATTTCTTTCATCGAGATATTTGCTTTGTTGTATGCAGGCAAAAATCGTAAATTGTTTTGCTTTTTAATTTATTCTATAGAATTTTCAGCTACACTTTAAGTGTTTGATTTGAGCTCATTTAAAATTTGATTAAGTCACTTATAATGAAATTAGTTTGGATTCGAGGATTTACTTTCAAAATTACATATCTAACACAAAATTATTAAATAATATACCCATAACCCATAACTAAAGGTAAAAATATTATGTGTGGATGAGAAGTGGTTGGATTAGGAGAGGATTGGTGGTATTGGCGTGGTATTCATGGTATTGGAATGAAATTGGGATTGTATTGAGGTGCAATGTAAGCTCATTACCACCCTAATACCACAGTCCACATGTAAACTTGGCTTCACTCCTACTAAAGGGGGTTAACAGAACTTGTCTTAATGTTTGTGCTAGCTCTGTCATCCAACAATACTATTTGATTTTACAAATACCGGGACTGCGCCCTTGTTGTGGGTGTCTTTCTTTTTTGTCCTCACCGTCAACCATGACGACAACTGCTGCCTCACAAACACCTTCAACTTCCATGTTGTATTTATGGCTTTTATGGTAATTTAGGGGTAATTATTCTTTTGGTTTTATTTACTTGTATGTCTTAGTCCTTCTCTATAAAAGGGACTTAGAGNTTTTGCTTTTTAATTTATTCTATAGAATTTTCAGCTATACTTTAAGTGTTTGATTTGAGCTCATTTAAAATTTGATTAAATCACTTATAATATAATTAGTTTGGATTCGAGGATTTACTTTCAATATTACATATCTAACACAAAATTATTAAATAATATACCCATAACCCATAACTAAAGGTAAAAATATTATGTGTGGATGAGAAGTGGCTGGATTAGGAGAGGATTGGTGGTATTGGTGTGATATTCGTGGTATTGGGATGATATTGGGATGGTATTGAGGTGCAATGTAAGCTCAATATCATCCTAATACGACAGTCCACATGTAAACCTGGCTTCACTCCTACTAAAGGGGGTTAACATAACTTGTCTTAATGTTTGTGCTAGCTCTGCCATACAACAATACTATTTGACATTACAAATATCGGGACTCCGCCCTTATTGTGGGTGTCTTTCTTTTTTGTCCTCACCGTCAACCATGACGACAACTGCTGCCTTGCAAACACCTTCAACTTCCAAGTTGTATTTATGGCTTTTATGGTAATTTAGGGGTAATTATTCTCTTGGCTTTATTTACTTGTATGTCTTAGTCCTTATCTATAAAAGGGACTTAGAGCTATTGAGAGGTATATGGCAAGAAGTGTGAGTTTTAACTCATAGCATTTTTTTTCTTTCTGTCATTCGGTGCTAGTAAAATCTCCTTTCTTGTGGACGTAGGCGAATCAATTTAACGCAGAACCACATAAAGCTTTTATTTTTTATTATTGTTGTGTGAATTTTTATGTTTGTCGGGCACCCTTTCAGTCAACTTCTGTTTCATCATTTTGTGAGGATTTGTCAGCTTGTCTATTATCGTATAATCACTTCTCCTAATAAACTTTCTTCCGGATCGTATGATATGGAGAAAAGAGGGATCAAAATGCAACGAGATATGATGATGAAAAAAACGTGGAAAACTGTGTGGAGGGCTTTCATAAAGTGAACTTTGTCGGGATAACTCCAAAATCTACATCTGAAATGAGATCAAACCAAAAATGCCTTGGAAGCATGTTCACGAAGAGGACCTTACAAAAGAAACCCACAACCAAAGATTCAAATTTTTTTTATATGTTATGAGGTCTTTTTCTTTCTATAAGGGCAAACCTCTATAGTTAATTACATCTTAAGTAGCCAAAGCCACTTAAGAAAACCCTTGATGAAGGATGTGATTTCATCTTAAGGAGGTTAAGCTTATCATTCTTGCGGAAGGATTTTAATATCTTACATTGATGTTTTATTAGGACTTATACTGCACGACATTCGATCATATAAAAGCCTGAATGTGAGGATTGGCGTCGNTTAGAGCTATTGAGAGGTATATGACAAGAAGTGTGAGTTTTAACTCCTAGCATTTTTTTTCTTTCTGTCATTCGGTGCTAGTGAAATCTCCCTTCTCGTGGACGTAGGCGAATCAATTTAACACAGAACCACATAAAGCTTTTATTTTTTATTATTGCTGTGTGAATTTTTATGCTTGTCAGGCACCCTTTCAGCAACTTCTGTTTCATCATTTTGTGAGGATTTGTCAGCTTGTCTATTATCGTATAATCCCTTCTCCTAATAAACTTTCTTCCGGATCGTATGATATGGAGAAAAGAGGATCAAAATGCAACGAGATATGATGACGAAAACAAACGTGGAAAAGTGTGTGGAGGGCTTTCATAAAGTGAACTTTGTCGGGATAACTCCAAAATCTACATCTGAAATGAGATCAAACCAAAAATGCCTTGGAAGCATGTTCACGAAGAGGACCTTACAAAAGAAACCCACAACCAAAGATTCGGATTTTTTTATCTGTTATGAGGTCTTTTTCTTCCTATAAGGGCAAACCTCTATAGTTAATTACATCTTAAGTAGCCAAAGCCACTTAAGAAAACCCTTGATGAAGGCTGTGATTTCATCTTAAGCAGGTTAAGCTTATCATTCTTGCGGAAGGGTTTTAATATCTTACCTTGATGTTTTATTAGGACTTATACTGCACGACATTCGATCATATAAAAGCCTGAATGTGAGGATTGGCGTCGTAGCTAGACAAACAACCTTAGAGTCCTAGGGTGAAGTTCACCGAGAGAAGTGAAACTTCAGAACCCTATCCTATGCATTGTAATGGACCTACAACCCTGCCTGTAAATGGCTACCATCTAAACCACCTAATCACATTCAAAACCATGCNTTCGTAGCTAGATAGACAACCTTAGAGTCCTAGGGTAAAGTTCACCGAGAGAAGTGAAACTTCAGAACCCTATCCTATGAATTGTAATGGACCTACAACCCTGCCTGTAAATGGCTACCATCTAAACCACCTAATCACATTCAAAACCATGCATGTCTGGTCTCGATGATGCAAAATATGTTAGGTAGTTCTTTATTAGGAGTTGTAGGTCTTATGACTAGAATATAAATCAAGCTGCCTAGGTATATATGATATTCATAATGTCTTAAGACTAATGCAAACACATTTTAAAATTTCAAATTTAAATGTTTTATGTCTCACTACACTCAAATGTTGAGTTTTAATTGGTGTTGAGTGCATTGAAGCAAGTTGTGCACTGGGTTATGCAAGCCTTTGATGATGAATGCATAGAAGTTCTATTAAAAAATCTTAATCAGGATGTATGAGCAAAACTCACTCTAGAAGGTAATGGTTATCACGGGTCAAACCACCCCATTTCGTGCAGTGAGTGAGGGTCAGAAGACAAAGAAAAGGAATAACATGTCATACATATGTCTACAAATCATTTTTTCATTTATTTTTCTAAATGAAAAAAAGTGTTTCTACTCAATTTTATTTTTGATGTCGATCGAGATTGTTTAGATGCATGGCGTTTCTATGATTTTGAATGCGATGATTTTTTTAATAGTCTCGATTATGAGTTTCTTTTTGAAAAGGTTAAGTTGAAGTGATTTGGGCTGGAGTAGAAGTTTTATTCCTTAAGTAAGCCTAGCGGTAATCCATGAATAGGCAAAAATCTAGATATCAGCCTATAATTTGGACAAACCTATCGAATGGATACAAATAAACCGACATTTGTGGATGTCAACCCTAACTTATGTCAGCCCGTCAACTAACATCATTTGAACTACTGTGATGTTTTAGGTGAAGTTCATCCTTTGCTTTGTGTTTCGTTCTCTTTTAGATAGTTTAGATGTTCATAACCAGTCGATCATAACACCTCCTAACTCTAGAAAAGAAAAGAAGATTCAAAGGAAAATTATCTAGGTTACTACATCATTTCTGCAAAAGAAAAAAGAGTTAGAATACCTTAATAAAATTTAAAGTAAATCTAAGGTGGCATTTTATATGTCATCCCTACAAAACAGAGTCAGCACATTGTAATAACATGTAAAGTAAATTTAAGGTAACATTTTGTATTTTATCTCTACAAAATAAAGTTAGCATAAGTGTATTTAGTATGATGAGTTGGTCGTTAATTTTGTTATTTTATCTCTACAAAAAAAAAAATTCTTTAATCTACTTAGTCCAGAGAGCATAATTAACATTGAGATATTTGAAGAAGAATCCCATTTTAGTGCAAACACTTACTCATTCTAGACGGCTAGCTTTACATGACTTAACTAAGTTAATTAATTCACAATTTAATAATTTTAATCCATCTTTGCTACAAAATATTCAATAAGGAAATATCATTAATTCCAATTTAAAATAAACTTATAAATGTAATAAAAAAAAACATAGAACTATAATTCTTAATTATTACTACCAACCAAATAATTACTTATATTCTTGTAAAGAAATTAAATAAAATGAATTTAAATCAAACCCCATAGGCAAGCCATGCCTCAGGTCATCCAAATTAACGCAAAATCCTAGGAGCCTTTCTATGAACCCTTGACACCCGGTTCTATGAAGATCTCTTGGATGATGCAACCCATGATTGTTGACATGAATTTCTGGTCTGGGCATATTTGACCATCTCCCAGACTAAGTAGATCAGAGAATCAAACAACCCCTGGATGATAGAAAGACATGGGGGCATCTTAACCGGGGTGTCCAAAATAAAAACAACAACCAACCAAACAATCCAAAACATATTTTATGCTAACTCTGTTTTGCAGGGCTAGAAAAGACAAAAGGTGGATGTCACCCTAGATTTACTTTGCATGTTATTAGGGTATGCCAACTTTGTTTTATAAAGATGTGGTGCATGGTTTTTGTGTTGATGTTTTTGTAAATATTTTTCAATATTACAAAACACACACATGAAAGTGCTAATAATAAATATGCAATTAAAATCCAAATAAAAATAACATTAGTAAAAATAAGTCGTACCAACCTTTGGTATGAGAAGGCGGGCCGCATGACAGCTGAGGTGGATGGCAACGTCAAATGGTGGAGCGCCTCTTGTGAGTTCGGAGTCATCGTAGGATGAGGTGGGACTGTGTGTTTAAGTAAGAAAATATGGATTTTCTGAATTATATTTAATGCCTGGTATTCAAAAATCCATATATTTCTCTAAAAAAATCATAAAAATAAAAAAAAAATACTCTCTTGCTCAGTGAACAGAAGAGAATAATGTGGATGAAAAATAAAAATTATTTGCCGAGTATATGATTTTTAAATAATTAAATACTCTCTGAGGTATTTTAATTTACTATGATTAAATACTAACCACCAAGGTTTGAATTTTTTAGGGTTGGTTCCCCATGATAGAGGCCATCTTCTATGATTTTTCCAAAGTCAGGGAAAACCTCTTTGCTTCTAACCCTAATTTTCAAGCCTAAGTGACTATTTTGGCTTTATTTAATCATATAAATTAAAATATCCCTCAGAAAATTATGGGATTTATTTTATTAGGTTTCTTGTGGTCAGAGGAGCTTAGGAAAAATAATGTGATGATTTGAATAATTTTGTATCTTTCTGTTATTAATTAAATAGTTTTACCTTATATTAATTTATTTAAATTAAATATAAATTAAATTTAATAAAATCAATTCCACATTGTTCATAAGAATTATTTCAAGTCAGTGTAAAAATTTCAAATTTATTTAAGCTAATTTTGCCAAAAGTGGATTTTGCAAGTAAAAATAGTATTTTTGCATGAAATAAACTGTATTAAATTAAATAAGCTTAGAAAAATTATAAAAATTATTTTTCTGAGTTCCTTGTGATTAGGGGCATTTAATAAAAATAAAATCCATTTTTATGAAAATATTTTATTGTTGAAGTATATTTTTCATTAAAAATAATTAAAATAATCAAGATTTTCAAAAATAAAAAAAAAATTGTCCAAAATGTTTGCAATTTTTCCCTAATCACTTTTGGACCCCTAAAAATATTTTTTCCTGATTTTTGTAAATTAAAAATAAATTTCTAAAGGCCTAAATTGTATTTTCCTTATTTTCCCATTAGAATAATTATAATAAATTAAATATAAATCATAAAAATATAAAATTTGTTTCTCTAAGTTTTATTGGACTTATGAGGGTTAAAAGTGATTTTTGAAGATTAAAACATATTTTTGTATTTAAATAATCATTAAACTTAATCTTTATATAATTATAATAATTACAATATTATTCAAACTATCATTAAATTTTGTCTCAGTATTCTTCTGACCTAGGAAATCTCCAATAATTTTCCCATAAATTAAAACTTTATTTTGATTAATTAAATAAATTAACATTGAAAAATCCTATTTTTAAAAATAATTACTCAAATTAAATCAAATTTTGAAAAAAATCATACTTTCCTCCCTAACATTTTAATTAATCCATGGATAGGATACTCAAATATTTTCAAGGCCATTTGAATTTTTCTTGAAGAATTATAAGATGAAGAGCCCCACAAGGGCAGGATAGTAATTTTAGGCTTTGATGTCTTAATCAAAATTTAGGATTAACCATTGGGGATGGTAAATTTTGATCCTTAATAAATATGTTAGATGATTGAAATGCAATGGGTTAAAGATAGAAACTAACTTACCACCTTTTCACAATATCAACAAAATTATAATTTCCCTAATCTTCATGATTTGGAGGTCAACTAAGATCAAACGATTCTCAAGTGGTGGGCTTAAGCCAGGGAGATGATAATTCATTTACCTTAAGCCTAAAATTGATGATGATGATGATGTGATATTTTTAAAAAAAATAAAGTCACTTAAACCAAGATTTTAGCCACCACCATTTTCCTGCATTATGATTGTTAAGGGCATAGTAGATGCATAGGCTCGATGTCTAAATTCAATTGATTGGATATAGAAGGTAATATGATTGGGGATTAACACCTCTTTAAACACTCTAAACCCATTTGTGATGAAAACCAAAGCTTTAATGACTTAAGCTTGCCTTAGGGGAATTCATCCGTATACTCTTTAAAGTAAAGTATCAAATTGATTAAGTAACCTATCCTTAGGATAATTGAATTGTCAAGCTTCACTGGGCAATGGGGTAGTCACACTCCTAGATGATTAATGGAAAAATATGATGAAGTTCTAAATGAACTCAAAATAATTCAAGAGAGCCTCGAAGTAGTTTAGGGTAATTCCCCCGAACACTTTGAAATATTTTGGATATTTTGAAAGACAAATTGAACTTGTCATATTTTGTTCTAAAATCATCCACTAAGGTCTTCCGAGACTTGATAAAGTCATACTTTGGGGTATACCTTCATCTACTCCTGCAATTTAAATTCTTCACAAAATTGTATACACACTGTCAGAACTAACCTTTCAGGTTGAGGAACTAGAAGAAACGACAAGTACGTTTTTAAATTATTGCATTTAACTTTCTGTACTTTTTGTCTCGAACTTGCATGTTAAACAATGATGTCACCCTGCATGTTAAAATCAAAACTACAAGGATAACCACAAAACCAAAACTAAAATCAAAAAAATAAAGTTCACCGCCAGAATATTCAAAATATAAGATAACTCAAAATTTAATCACATACATCACAAAACAAAAATTGTAACTAAATTAAAACGTCTCTATCGGATGATCGGGAATCCCTCGGAGGAGGTAACCTATGGTTGCTAACGAGATTTCCCACGGTCTTAATGAAAGTATGGAACTCACTGAGTTGAGTTTAGTAAATTCATTTGGACTAAGTGAATCCAAAAGAAAATAGTGGTGTCAGAACGAGGGAACCGTAGGATCCTAACCGGTGTCGCTCTAATCAACTTTAACATTCCCCATAACATTTAAATAACCATAAGTTTAGGAGACATTTGATTTGACATCATGACTTGACACGTTTGAAAACTTAAACTTGCTACAACGAGAAGCTTGGAGCTAGCATTATCGGCAGCACGTTCATCTTTAACTGCAAAACATGTCTACATCAGTTAAACCATTCTCTCCTTAAAATTAAACTACCAATCCATAGGACTTTGAGGTTGTTTGCTTATGCAACATAAATCCTCAACTTATCTTTAGGCCTTTGTATGGTTCTGCTATACAATATAAGCCTTAACTCGTCTTAGGATTTTGAGGTTGTTGTTCGTTACGACTTAAATCCTCACATCTTCTAGGCTTTTTATGTGAACGTTTCACACAAATGTAAGCCCTATATAATGAAATTGGAAGGATGAAACATTTAAATATTTCTCCAATAAATTGAAGCCAAACTATAGGATAGCTTGGGAAGTCACTGAGACTCTTCTCCGGATCTATGAAATCCACTAGTCTCTTCTTTCTTTAGATTCAAAAAATAAAATGTTCTAAATTTGAGTCATTCCCCTTTCACACCTCTTTATCTGATCTCTTTGAAAAGTCTTATCCTTTGAAATTCCTGAAGATAATATCCCATGATTTTTATCAAGAGTTTTCTTAGGTGACTTCATTTATCTAAGTTGTAATTAACTATAAGGGCTTGTCTTTATAGGAAACTTTCAAGAAATCAGCTTAATATAAACCCTATTTAATATTTCATACTAAATAAGGGAACTTATCGGCTTATAAATAAAATGGTAGACCAAACGGATGTGATATATTTTTTAGTTTATTTGATCGAGCCTCACACTCAAATCTTTGTTTATCTTTTGGGATAAATACATGGCTTGAGGTGTAGTGCTCTTTCATTTAAACTTTGAAAGATATGGGATCAGTTTGGTTTCATATTTTTCTAAAACTATATATATATATATATATANTTTAAAAAAATTTACTCAAATTAAATCAAATTTTGAAAAAATCATACTTTCCTCCCTGATATTTTAATTAATCGAGGGATAGGATACTCAAATATTTTCAAGGACATTTGAATTTTTCTTGAGGAATTATAATATGAAGAGCCCTATAAGGGCAGGATAGTAATCTTAGGCTTTGCTGCCTTAATCAAAATTTAGGATTAACCTTTGGCGATGGGAAATTTTGATCCTTAATAAATATATTAGATGATTGAAATGCAATGGGTTAAAGGTAGAAACTAACTTATCACCTTTTCACAATATAAACAAAATCATAATTTCCCTAATCTTCATGATTTGGAGGTCAACTAAGATCAAATGATTCTCAAGTGATGGGCTTAAGCCAGGGAGATGATAATTCACTGACCTTAAGCCTAAAATTGATGATGATGATGTGATATTTTTTAAAAAATAAAGTCACTTAAACCAAGATTTTAGCCACCAACATTTTACTGCATTATGATTGTTAAGGGCATAGTAGATGCATAGGCTCGATGTCTAAATTCAATTGATTGGATATAGAAGGTAATATGATTGGGGATTAACACCTCTTTAAACACTCTGAGCCCATTTGTGATGAAAACCAAAGTTTTAATGACTTAAGCTTGCCTTCGGGGCATTCATCTGTATACTCTTTAAAGTAAAGTATCAAATTGATTAAGTATCCTATCATTAGGATAATTGAATTGTCAAGCTTCACTGGGCAATGGGGTAGTCACACTCTAACCTCGGATGATTAATGGAAAAATATGATGAAGTTCTAAATGAACTTGAAATAATTCAAGAGAGCCTCGAAGTAGTTTAGGGTCATTCCCCCGAACACTTTCAAATCTTTTGGATATTTTGAAAGATAAATTGAACTTGCCATATTTTATTCTAAAATCATCCACTAAGGACTTCCGAGACTCGAAAAAATCATACTTTGGGGTTTGATAGTTATACCTTCATCTACTCCTGTAATTTAAATTCTTCGCAAAATTATATACACACTGTCACAACTAACCTTTCAGGTTGAGGAACTAGAAGAACCAACAGGTACGCTTTTAAATTATTGCATTTATCTTTTTGTACTTCTTGTCTCGAACTTGCATGTTAAACAATAATGTCACCCTACATGTTAAAACCAAAACTAAAATCAAACAAAATAAAGTTCACCGCCACAATATTCAAAATATAAGATAACTCAAAATTTAATCACATATATCACTGTTTTTGTTTGTTTTTCTCTCTTTTATTTTAGAGGGAGTCGTCAACTTGTCGATCGTCGTATACTTCCCTTATTTGAATAAATCTCCCTCCTGAATCATATTAATGATTCGAAGAGGAGAGGAACCAAATAAAAAGGGACATACGTCAATGCGACAAACAAGAGAAAACACAAAATGTGAAGAGCCTACGTGCGGTAAACCTCGCAAGGATAGGTTAAGAGTGTCCGTCCAAACAAGATCGGGCGAAAGCACCTTAAACCAATATCCGCAAAAGAATACCTACGTAGACTACCCATAACTAGAGATTCAGGTGTAGGTACATGTTCTGGGGTCAAGAGCTCTCCCAAGGGGACGTATCCCACTTGGTTAATTACATCTTAGGGGGTCCTCAAGAATACTCTCTATACAAGGAGTTTCGCTTGGATTATCGTGAATCTGGGGCAATAGGTACTCAAAGGAAGGTTATTCCGTGTAGGAACAGTCCCGATGCTTCAAAGCTCGCGCTAAGCCATCGGCCAAAGAGTGAGTCTCTCACATCCCGAATGGGTAACGGCTCATCGGCACACGGGGCCCACAAAATAACCTAAATCATCTTGATGGGGATATCCCAACACGTCAAAGCACGTCCGGACCATAAAAGCAGAGGACAAATTATTGTATCCCAAATGGGCGGCAGCTCATCGGCATCGAGCCGTCAAAATGATATCAACGAAGTCAATGGCTCAAAAGGGTCTCAAGAAAAGGAAGGTAGAGCATTCCTAAAAGGGTAGAGGTAACTGGGTCGGGGTACCACGGACCCGTCATCCACAGCTAATAGGACCTTAAGCCTACCAGGTCGTGAAGGTAGTCGACCCAACACGCCCTGAGAACCCCGGTCAGCAATCCGTGAATTGCGTCGTCCACGAGAATCTCGGTAGCCCTAAGGTCAAAGGAACGAAACTCTATCCTATGACTAAAAATTGGAGCTCCAAGAGATGAGACTTATACCTGCCGAATTGGCCAGGATGCCTCAGGAAAGAAAAGAAAATGGAGGTTCAGCTACAAAGCTGGAAACGCTCCAAAAAAAGGACTTACACCCTGTCTTGGTCAGAGAGCCTTCTAACACCCAAGGCGCACTAGACAACCACCTATAAAGAGGTATGTTGGGCCAGTCAGGTTGGAGAAGCACGTGGACTCCTCCTCGGGACATGCAAATATGAATGCAGTTATCTAGAGTGGTCTTTAAGTATTGTGGATGCCCTATTAATATAAACAGGAAAGTAAATGTGAAAATTTTTAAATCCTGAATATTGTAATCTTAAATTTTAATTATCTTGATTATTTTATTTAGGATTTTGTAGAAAATTACAATTTTAGGGTCCTTAATGAGCCTAGATTGTATTGTGAAATCTCAGATAAGCCACAGAAAGAAATAAAGAAAACACATGAAAGTGCAGACATGCAGTATGATGTAAAAAGCAAAACAAGAATAAATATGCTGGTGCCGCTGGGTCGGCAACATATCCCAAAAAGGAAAAAAGGGCAGCCGGACTCCACATATACACGCCCGGTCCTAATTCTATACATTAATATAAAATGCAGAATCAAGATACAGGGCACGAGCATCTGCTTCTGGTTCCCTCCACGTGGTTCCCAAGCCAAACGCCTCGGAACCCGTGCCCGTATCTTATTTCTTCTACAAGACTCTCCTAGACTCTAAAAAGTACATAGGAAAATAAAAGACTCAATCCTGCATGAAAATAAGTGTCCGCGTGAAAGCTCACATGCAAATAATGTATCATGAGTCATGCCTTAAAAGTAGGGGAGCTAATAGCACCTGCAAGAAAAAAGGTCAGAAATCATTACTTGCTCCCCCATAGTTGTACCTGTGTGTGTGCATATAAATAGGCATGACTCCCTGTAGAAAAGCGCCCTAACACACTACCACACATATACAGCATGCAATCACATCACAAGCAAAGTGCAGAAGAAAGATGTCTGATTAGGGCAACCAATCCAGCAGAGAACAATAGTCATGCATCAAAAAGACTACCTAAGCACCCTAAATCCTAGCCTAGCACACCATCTAACAAAAAGTGCGTCAACCTAGTATCTAAGTGCGGAGTAGATCTGAGTATAGTATGACTTTGACAGGGTCATCATGCCGACCCCATCCTAAAGATCCAGATGATCTAAAGGGTGTCACAAAGAGGGGTGACACGAGTTAGATCTATTAGATCTTTAGCACAATCATACTTGTGCCAATCCCGATGACTTAACTCGCATTGCTCATCGGGATCAACCCAGCAAGCAATGCTTGTTAAGGCATCGCGACCTACACGGGGTCACTCTCCTAATGAGCTTGGCTCGCTATCTATGCAAACATGCAAATGCAAATGCAAACAGACATGTGATAGAAGTGATGAGTATACCGTGAGGCGGTGACTCAGGAAAAGGTGGGCATGCCGTGGAAGCAGCGGCCCAAACAAATGAGTATGCCATAGTGGCAGTGACCTGAAGAGTAGGCGTGTCGTAGAGGCAGCGGCCCGAAGAAAGGTGTACCGTAGCGGCAGTGACCAAAAGGGATGGGCGTGTCGTGGAGGCAGTGGCCCAAAGAAAGGTGTACCGAGGCGGCAGTGATCCGGAGACTGGTGATTCTCGCTGGGGACCCAAATGCAGATGCAAATGCAAATGCAAACACATATGGTGCAACATGCAAGCAGGCAAATGTATTATATAATGTAAAAGGAGACAAAAATGCAGGTGATCGGTCGACCGGGCCGTGGTGGCCGGAGTGAACCAAAGTGAGACACTCATCGAGCCGGAGCGACATATCGAAGCAAAGTGAAATGCTCCTCGGGCCAGGGTGGCCGGTCATAGCGAAGTAAGATGCTCGCTGGGTCGGAGCGACCGGTTGGAGCTAAGTGAAATGCTCACCGGGCCGTGGCGACCGGTCGAAGTAAAGTGAAATGCAACATGCACCAAGCAAAAATGCAGTATGCAACAAACTAACATGCAGGTAGCAAACCAAGCTCGTGCTAACGACCTCACCCGGGAGACCTAAGGTTTAGACCCTTGGAGGTGCTGCGACGAAGTGTCCGGTCGCCGGGAAAGTGGGACGACGAGGTGGAGGAGTTAGCTCGTCGGCAGCGCGCAACGGAAAAAAAAAATGCGAGGGAGAGGGTTTCAACTCCTTCCTCTTTTCAGCTTGCAAGGGGCTGAAGGTGGGTTGTGCGGTGCCGGCAGGAAGTCTACACGCCGG
>JXCR01147172.1:0-86402 GCA_002079205.1 Phalaenopsis hybrid cultivar
CCAATCCAGATGTTAAAATTTATTGTGAGAACATGTAAGAACCAGGCTGGTATTGTCTCAGTTAACAATTGGAAAGAATTACATGAGATTGTATGAATGAGAATGTAGTTTACATGATTGAGTGCAAATAAATAGGAAAATATTCACTGATGAGTATAGAGTTAAAGGACTTTGAAGTGACAGTTAGAGCACCAAATTTGGTTTATTATTTTAGGTTATGATACGAGAATGTTAGCCTCTAGGTGAAGGGAATCGAGGGAACTCTAGAGTGAAAATTAGTATCTTCCTTACCTAGCCGATCTCCAGAACTATTCAAACTTTAAATTAGCCAACGTTCTTTATAGCATCTCTAGTAAGGGTAAAGAATATTATTGCTCCTATTTAATATGATGGTGTTTTAGATGATGTCATAAGACTTAGGTTATTTCCTTTCTCACTGACGGATAAAGCTAAGATGTGGTTGAATTTATTAGCACCTGGATCTATCAGAAATTGGGGTCATTTAGCACAAAAAAACTCCTTGCTAAATATTTTCCATCATCAAAAACTGCGAAGCTTAGAAATGATTACATCTTTTAATCAGTTTGAAGAGGAATCTACTTATGAAGCATGAGAACGATTTAAAGAACTCCTAAGAAAACGTGCACATCATGCTATACCAGATTAGATAATAATTCAAACCTTTTATAATGGATTAATTGGTTCTCTTAGATCAATTATCAATGTTGATTGTGGTGGTTCGTTGATGTCAAAATCATTTCATGATGCTTATGCTTTAATTGAAGAGATGGCTACCAATAATTTTCAATGGCCTTTTGAGAGAGTGAATCCAAAGAAAGTGGCCAATATTCATAAAACTTATGCATTTACTATGTCAGCAAATCAGGTTGTTGTAATTTCAAGGATGTTAGACCAATTTGGAATGAATTTTTCTCAACCAATTTCCATGATTGAAGAGAATTCATTAGGCTAAATGGTAGATTCTCAAACATTATTAGAGACTTTGAATGTCGTAAATAATAAGCAAAATAACCCATATTCCATTTATTATAACCCAGGTTGGAAGAACCATCCCAACTTCAATTGGAATAATACTACGAATGGAAATAATCAGCAATAGGGAACAATCAAGTAAACCCATTGGGAAATTGGAACGACCAAGGGAATAATAATTATAGATCTACTTATCGTCTAGGCTTTAAGAGTAATTTATAATTTAAGGAGCAGAAGTTGTATATAGAAGAAGTGGTGTTACAAATGGAAAATCAGTTACAAAGTAAAGGAGCTACAATTAGAAATATTGAGAATCAGCTTGGGCAAATCACAAGTTCATTAAGTAATAGATCCCAAAGAACACTTCATAGAAATTTTGAATCCAATCCAGAAGACCAGAATAAAGAGCAAGTTAAAGCCGTACAACTTAGAAGCAAAAGAGAAGTGGAAGGTAGGGTTCAAAAGAGATTGAAGTAGAGAGAGAAGAAATTGAAGAATCAAAAGAGGACACGCTCCAAAAGATTCTAAAAGACCTATTTCTCTGTTGAAAATTGATTTAGAAAAACCACCACCTCCATTTCCATAGAAACTTCGACAACAGAAGCTGGATAGGCAATTTTAAAAATTTTTGGAAATTTTTAAGAAGCTTACAATCAATATTTTCCATTTGCTGAAGCCTTAGAACAAATGCCAATCTATGTAAAGTTTATGAAGGATATTCTCAACAAAAAAGGAAGTTTGAAAATAATGAGACTGTTGCACTTAATGAGGAGTGCAGTGCTATAATTCATAAGAAACTTCCTCAAAAGCTTAAAGATCCTGGTAGCTTTACAATTCCATGTACAATAGGAAACATATTTTGTGGGAAAGTTTTATGTGATTTAGGTGCAAGCAATAACCTTATGTCATTATCAATATTTAAAAGATTAGGATTAGGAGAAATAACCCCTACTACTGTAACTCTGCAGTTAGCAGATCGTTCAATAACATATCCTAAAGGAGTTATAGAAGATGTCACAGTGAAAGTGGGTCAATTTATCTTTCTTATTGATTTCATTGTGCTAGATATGGAGGAAGATAAAGAGATACCGATCATTTTGGGGAGACATTTCCTAGCCACATGAAGAGCAATGATAGATGTGTAGAAAGGAGAATTAATAATGTGTGTCAATGATCAAACTGTTACTTTTAACATTTCAAAATCAATGAAATACCTTTCAAAAGGTAAAGATGATGAATGCTATAGAATGGATGTTATAAGATATCTGAGCGAATGCTATTTCAAGACTGCTTATGAAGATTTGGAACTTAAGCAAGAAGAGGAATTAGATCAATGTGTAAACCTTTTTAAGGAAGATTGAAGTTATGTTCAAGAAAGTTTTGACATTTTGGACACGATAGACAAAGATAAAACATTTTGTCCATCTATTGAAAAACCTCCAGAACTTAAGTTGAAATTACTTCCTGAACATTTAAAATATGCCTTTTTGGGAGATTCCTCTACTTTACCTGTTATAATTTCCTCCAAGTTAACAAAGAAAGAAGAGGAAAAGCTGATAAAAATTTTGAAAAATTTTAAGAAAGCCTTCGGATGGGCAATTTTTGATATTAAAGGAATCAGTCCTTCAATTTGTATGCATAGAATTAATCTGGAAGAAAACTGCAAACCCAGGGCTGATCTACAAAGGAGATTAAATCCTGTTATGAAAGAGGTTATTAAGGAAGAAATTTTAAAGTTGTTAGATGCTTGAATTATCTACCCTATTTCAGATAGTGCATGGGTTAGTCCAATTCACTGTGTTCCTAAGAAAGGAAGAACAACTGTAAACTGCGAATGAGCATAATGAGTTAATATCTACTAGATAAGTTATAGGGTGGAAAATATGCATTGATTATAGAAAATTAAATCTTGCCACTAGGAAAGACCATTTTCCACTACCCTTTTTAGATAAAATGCTGGATAGACTAGCTAGGCATAAATACTTTTGTTTTCTGGATGAATATACCGGTTATCACCAAATTCAAATATCTCCTGAGGATAAAGAGAAAACAACATTTATCAGTCCTTATGGTACTTTTGCTTTTAGAAGAATGCCCTTTGGTTTATGTAATGCTCCTGCTACAATACAAAAATGTATGATGGCAATTTTTTGTGATTTAATTGAAAAAGGGATTGAAGTCTTTATGGATGACTTTTCAGTGATTTGGAACTTCATTTGACTCATGTTTAGAATATTTATCTAAAGTTCTTAAGCGATGTGAAGAAACAATTTAGTCCTTAACTGGGAAAAATGTCAATTTATGGTAGTAGGAGGATTTGAATTAGGTCATCAAATATCAGGAAATTGTATGAAAGTAGGACCTGCTCAAATTCAAGTGATCGCTAATTTACCTTATCCAACAAGTGTAAGGGAAATTAGGAATTTTTTAGGACATGTTGGATTCTATAGGTGATATATTAAGGACTTTTCCAAGATTGTTAAGCCTTTATGTCATTTACTGGAGAAAGATGCAATTTTCAATTTTGATAAGGAATGCCTAAAAGCTTTTAAATTATTAAAAGAAAAATTAATCACTGCACCAATTATAGTTTCACCATATTGAGAAAAACTTTTTGAACTTATGTGTGACGCAAGTGATTAGCCATTGGAGTTGTTTTAGGACAAAGATATGATAAAATTTTTAAGGTTTTTTACTATGCTAGTAAAACTCTTAATGAAATTCAAATTAATTATACAATAACTGAAAAAGAGTTATCAGCAACAGTATATTCCTTTAATAAATTTAGATCATATTTGATTGGAACTCATTGTATAGTACATACAGATCATTTTGTTATTAAGTACTTAATGAAAAAGAAGGATACTAAACCGAGACTTATAAGATGTAAGAATTTAATTTTGAAATATTAGATCGGAAGGGAACTGAAAATCAAATTGCTGGTCATTTGTCCAAGTTTGAATTAGAAAAACCACACTGTTTTGAAAAAGAAATTAATGAATATTTTTCAGATGAAAAATTGTTCACTATAAATGAGTGGCGTGTTCCGTGGTATGCCGACATTATGAATTATGTTGTTAGTGATCTTAAACCATATGGAATGACATACCAGCAAATGAGGAAATTTATTTCTGAAGCTAAGACTTATTTTTGGGATGACCCATATTTATATAAATATCATTCAGAGATGTGTACCATTAGAAGAAACTTATGAAATTATCAAAAAATATCATAATTTTGATTTTGGGGGACATTTTGGTGTTGATAAAACAACATACAAAATTCTACAATCTAGATTTTATTGGCCTACAATTTTTAGAGAAGTTAATGCTTATATCAAAACTTATGATAGATGTCAAAGAGTAGGCAATATTTCTAGAAGAAATGAGATGCCCCTCAATTATATATTAGAAGTTGAAATATTTGATGTTTAGGGATTAGATTTCATGGGACCATTTATATCATCTTTCGGAAATTTATATATTCTGTTAGCAGTGGACTATGTATCCAAATGGATAAAAGCTGTTCTTTTACCTCGATGTGATGCTCAAAGTGTTGCAAAATTTTTGGAAACGAACATATTTTGTAGATTTGGGATGCCGAGAGTTATCATTACTGATGGGGGAAGTCATTTTAGAAATCCATAATGGAGAATTTATTAAAGAAATATCATATAAATCATAGAATTGCTACTGCTTATCATCCTCATATTATGGAGAAGTTATTAAAGAAATATCATATAAATCATAGGATTGATACTACTTATCATCCTCAGACAAGTGGTTTGGATGAATTATCCAATTGGGAAATTAAAAGAATTATGGAAAAAAATGTGAATCCAATAAAAAAGGATTGGTCAGTCAAACTTGACTATGCTTTGTAGGCTTATAGGACTGCATATAGAACTCCTATAGGAATGTCCCCCCACTTACCAGTTAAACTTGAGCATAAAGCATATTGGGCTATTAAAGAGATCAATTATAATTTAATTCAATTATAATTTAAATGCTGGAGAGAAAAGACTGTTATAATTAAATGAGTTTGAAGAAATAAGGAATGAATCTTATGAGAGTGCTAAGTTTTATAAAGAAAAGATGAAAATGTGACATGATCGAAAGATTCTTACTAAAAATATTCTGTCAAGACTACAAGTTTTACTATATAATGCAAGGTTAAGATTATTTCCAGGCAAACTTAAGTCAAGGTGGATTGGCTCATTTGTTGTGATAAAATTTTATCCTTATGGAGCTGTGGATATTAAAGATCCTAATTCTGAGAAAATTTTTAAAGTGAATAGACACAGACTAAAACCTTATTATACTGGGGATCAGCCTAAATATAATGATGGAATGATGTTGGGTCAACCAGAATGAGCACTGGTTACGTCGCGCTGACGATGTAAAACCAAGCGCTTTGTAGGAGACAACTCATAGTTATCAGTGTTTTTATGCTTTGATTGTTGTTTTGAGTCTGAATAAAAAATTTAGGGTAGTATTTTTTAGTTTATTATGTGCTAGTAATAATTTTTAGACTTTATTTAGTGACCTAAACATGTTATAATGACAATTTGGATGTTAAGTTGACTGGTGCAAAAATGTGCACTGGCGCTTAAGCGCAACAATTTAATCACATGTGAAAATTTCAATTTCTAGAAGGTGAAACTGTAATTTAGTTGGAGTAAACATGTCTTGATAGTTTCTAGTCGTGTCTAGAAGTTATCAGGGGGAATTAGGCCTATAAATAGAAGGGGTTTGTGAAGAAATTTCACCCTGGATTATTTTTAGCCCTAAAAGTCTAAGAACGAGAGAGATTTAGAGAAAATTTCTTCATGGGAGATGGATTTGAAGAAGAAGGAAGAAGCCATGAAGAAGAAGTTCATTAGTCAAAGTGCATAGGAGATGTATAACGGTTTCTTAGCCGTTAGTATTGAAGGGATCTCGAAGAAGATCAACCAAATGGAGAATACTATATCTGTATTAGAGACTAAGGTGCTTGAATTGCATGCACATCTAGAACATATTGCGTGTCAACTTAAGATGCAATTCAACCAAACAAGTTATTTAGAGTAAGCGGATAAGTTGATGTTCCTTAAGCCAAAGTGGATCGAAGATGATAGTATTAGAGCTCGTCACCACCGTCTGTTTTATCAACTCTATATTCCTGGAGAGACTACTGAGAGACTAGAATTTGTTCCTTTTAATGAAGAGTGGCATTAAGTTAAGTGTTATTGTGTTTTGAGTCATGTTTTTAAGTGTGTAAGTGTTTATGTCTTGTGTTTAGTGTTTGTGTCACTTATGTGTTTATTGTAAATGTGTGTTAATTGTTTTGTACAAGACTATTTGGAGAGAGAACTAAGTGTTAAATGTGTTTGTACTTATTTATGAATTAATAGAAGTTTGTTTTTGTAAAAAATTGTGTTATTTTTAGCCTCAAATTGAATTAATTATTATGAAGAATTTTGAGAGAGAAGGGAGTTGTATGAAGTAAAAATAGTCATTTAAGTGCTATGAGACCATTTAGGAGTGGTTTACTTAGGCTAATAGTGTATTTTACTTATAATTAAAAATTTCAAAATTGTGCACTGGTGCCTAAGCGTCACATCTCGCGCTTAAGCACGAGCCAACCCGAGTGGTAGGAGCCTAAGCGCCAGTTACCCGTGCTTAAGCATTGTTAACGAAAACCAATTTGCGAACGGTTAAAAGTGAATTTTTAGTCCGAAAATGCCATTTTTAACGCCTCCTATCGTCTTCCCCAACTCGAGTTCGCGATTTTGAGAGCTAGGGCAAGTGAAATTTGGAGATTTCTCGGTTAAATCAAGTGAGATTTGCTAGATCCAAGTTCCTTGAGGTAAGAGTTTTACTTCTATGCAAAAATTTTTTATTTTCACCATATATTTTAAGCACATTTGGAAGATTTCAAAAATTTACTATTCATGGTGAAAAGTGAATAAATATCTATGGAAATTGCCTAGAAAGTTTAGTTAGTACTTTTGGAAGTTTAGTTTAGTGATTTAAACTTGATTTTTAAAGTTAATTTTGGAATTTATCAAATTTGTAGAATGGCACCAAGAATGATAAGGAGCAAAGGAAAGAACCCATTTGATTCGAGCAAATTTGTCAGTTCAAAAGCTCAGGATCGATATAGTGATGCTCTACAATCATGAAAATTGATTTAGGAGCGATGTTCTAAAAGTCCAGATGGAGAAGTGGAAGACCTGATAGTCCGCCAATAGTGGGAATAGTTTTGTTGTTTCTCTACTGTCATTGTAATTTCTGTTGTAAGGGAGTTTTATGCAAATCTCCCAGAGGCTGAGGACGATCAAGTTATAGTTTGAGGGAAGTTGGTACATTTTACTCCAGAGGTAATCAGCTTATTTTACCATTTACTGCCGGAGACTTTGTGTTTTTATGCAAATTATAGTCTTACAAAAGTGGAATTTGACGAGATCATATCTTATTTGACTATTGGAAGAGGAATTTGGAAGATTACAAATGAGAGAAGAGTAAATTTTCTAACGTAAAAGTTGTGTACCCATCAAAGGCTTGGCACTATTTTATATCTGCTCATCTGCTTCCTACAAATCATCTCAGTGAAGTGACCAGAGAGAGTGATGTTAAATTATTGTATTCAAGAGGGAAAGCCCATCAACATATGTGCTTTGATCTATCACATTATGATCATTTCAACTGTTGTTGCTACTACTGCAGGTATGGGATTTGCTTCCTTGATATTTTCGTTATGCGAGTAGGCTGGAGTAAAGTATGATAGTTGGGAGGAAGTTCTATTGCCTCTGAAGCCTACTACGAAAGTGAATGTGATGACTTATTCGAAGCATTCGATTTTTGGCTATAGAGGAGGATTTTCCTTGAGCTATGGATAGAGATGTCTGCTGCATCTTCATCAAGACCATCTGTTTCACGTGCTTCTACATCTTGAGGTGAGTCAACTGAGACTCAAAAGCAGTTATTACAGAATATGATGATTCATATCCACTTTACCGCTGATAGAGTTCAAAATCTAGAACATTTTGCTGAGATACAAATTAGTATAATAGGAGAAAGAGTGACTTTGAGGAGAAATTATACCCAGCTCTGGAGGGCCTCATTAGAAGTGACTCAGGAGTATTATTTCCTCAATATCCTCATTATCTTGACTATGAGCCTAAAGAAAAATGGTATAGCTGCGATTTTGAGAGTGGAGAGGAGTAGAGATGAGAGATGACGTGTTGGACTTGATTTGGTTTGATGTATTATTATGCTTGTGTTTTGTTATGGACTCTATGATGTAGTACTGCTACAGATGCAATTATGTGATGTTGTGGACTATGTTTTATGTTGTGTTTTGAATTTTTACGTTCTATTGTTGTTGTGATTTTTGTGTTAGATAGTATTTTATTTTTAAAATTTTAGGGTAGTAACTGTTTTTGTTTTTAGTACTGTGGATTGGTTAGTTTAGAAATTAACTTAATTCCATGTCTTTTATTTTAAGTTAAAAATCTCGCTAGCTTAGATCCTAATTTTAAAATTCAGAAACTGCTACCCTGTATTTTTCTTTTATCATGTTATTCTGTTGTTTGCTTTTATACCCACTATTTAGAAGTCTATTGAATCTCTACATGTTAAACTAAATAAAATGTTAGAAAATTTGATCAAAATTAATTTTACTTCCATCTTTAGTTTTATACTTATATAATTAGGATGTAAAAATTCATGTTAGCATGTTATTTCAATCTTCATTCCTGCCTTTATAATTATCTGATCCTAAACTGCTTAATCTGTTAAAAAAATTATGTTTGGAGGAGGGATGAAAAACATTTTCAAAACATGAATTTTATTTGTTCTCAACTGAACTACAAATGAATTTGAATTTTAAAAGAAATATTGATTATGTATCTGAAGTTATATTAGGGAAGTAAAATTTGATTTTAGAAATTAGTAAGAAAATTTAGTTAAAATTTTAAGGGCCTTTCCAGATATAGTAATCCTTGCCTAAAAAAGAAAAAAAGAAAAGTAAAAAAAGAAAAAGAAGAAGAAAAGGAAAAAGAAAAAGAAAAGAAAAAGAAAAGAAAAGAAAAGAAATGTAAGGGATGAGAAGCTTGAGGATTAGTGCCTAATCAAAAATTGGTTCTACATTTGGTCTTTTTAAAGAATAAGACTTGATAAAATCTTAAGCTTATAAATATAATATAGTAAGTAAAATTATTTTTAATAAAAATTTTTTAAGTAGAGAAAATAAAAAACTAAAATCTAAATTTAGAGAACTTACAATATTCTGCATTAGATAGGAACTCATATTTTCATAATTCTTAACATTAAAAATTTTCAAACTTTAAGTTGGTCTCATTTACTAATTGTTTTTCATAAATTGGACTACTATATATCTAAAATATAAATTTTAGTAACTCCTAAAGAAACTCATTTACATATCATACATATTTGGTTTTTAAAGATTGAAGTGTCACTTGAGGACAAATAACATTTTCAATATATAGTGTTTTTAGACTCATTTTTATACCTATTTTTGAGATATTGGCTTTAATGGAAGGTATTTTTTTGTTTTTCTTGCAGATACAAGTAAAAATGAAAAAAATACTTAAAGGAGTGAAAAAGTATAAAATTTGGAGCAAATGGTGAAAAATTGTGCAAAAGAGTATTAGCGCCTAAGCGGCAGATCCGGCGCTTAAGCGTTGATTAAACAGAGAAGGCTGCGCCTAAGCACCGAAACCCCATGCTTAAGCACCAGTGGCAGTTACTAGATGAGTAAAATCATTTTTCACAAATTTTGAAGAGGTTTTTGAGGCACTCATTAGCTTAATAGGTGGTTGTAGCCACCATGGATGAAAATTATCATGAAAGGTTGTATCTCTTGGGCAAATACATCGAATCACAACATATTTTCAAGAGATTCCAAGGCACCTTTTGGAAAACTATAAAAGAAAGAAGAGAGGACTTAGAAAAGAATCTTGAAAATATTTGCAAGTTTTGAAAATTCTTCTCTGGGGAGTTAGTTCAGAGAGATTTTCAGGAACCACTTTTTATATACTTTATCCTTTTTGTTATTTTGTTTTGAGTGATTGTAAAAGAGAAGAGATTCAAAGGAACTTCAAGAGTTTGGTGGAGTACTTGAGATAAGTTTTTATCTTTTTGTTTTAGACTACTTTTGGTTTTAAACGAGACTTATTGTTGGTTTGACAATGATTTCTTCTCTTAAACTAAAGTGTGGTTTTGTTTTCTCCATGGATTCTGAGTAGTTTTCTTTATCTTTCTTCTTAAAATGATAAGTAATTAAGTTTTGGATGAAAGTTGTGGAGAGTATTGATCTTTAATGTTGGAAGAAGTTATGATGATTTAAATCCATGCACTTCATTTACTTCTTAATTTGGCCAATCAAGATGTTAAAATTTATTGTTAAGAACCAATTTAGTATTATCTCAGTTAACTATTAGAAAGAATCACATGAGTTTGTATGAATGAGAATGTAGTTCATATGATTGAGTGCAAATGGTAGGAAAATATTCATTGATGAGTGTAGATTTAGAGGACTTTAAAGTGAGAGGTTAAAGCCCCCATTGGAAATAATCATTGAAGGGTGTAGAGTTAGAAGAATTTAAAGTGACAGGTTAAAACCCCCAACTTGGTTTTAAGAATCACATGAGGTTATATGAATGAGAATGTAGTTCATATGATTGAGTGCAAATAAATAGAAAATATCATTGATGGGTGTAGAGATAGATGAATTTAAAGTGACAGGTTAAAGCTCCAACTTGATTTATTGTTTTAGGTTTTGATACGAGACTGTTAGCCCCCAAGTGGAGAGAATTGATGGAACTCTAGAGTGAGAGCTAGTATCTTCCCTGCCTAGCCGGTCTTCAGAACTATTCAAACTTTAAATTAGCCAATGTTCTTTATAGCATCTCTAGTAAGGGTAAAGAATATTATTGCTCCTATTTGGCACAACACAATTTGCATACTTCCACAACAGAATTTCTAAACTTATTACTGATTCATGATAAGAAGAAAGATATTTTCATATTAAGTACTTTTCTTCTACAAAAACTTTAGTTATCTTTTTAAGTTGTTACTGTTTCGTTTAAATATCAAAAATACCAATTATATTTAAATTTTAAATTCTTGCAAAAATCATTTTTAGTTTAAGCGATTATCTTTCTAAAAGTAAAAAAAACTTTCTAAAAAGTGCGTATTACACAATATTCCCTGTGGGTTCGATATTCCGATCTTAATCAAAAAGTCCTATATTACTTGATAACGATATGTATACTTGAGTAGTATCTCAACATAAATATATATAAATTAAAAAGTTAAATTTTTTTTTTTTCTTCAGGATCAAGTTTTTGGTTTTGTTGCAAAATAAGGAAATATAAGTGAAAAATATCATCAAACATTTGCTATATTGTGCATAAGCATTAAGTCGGGATCAGATGCCTTATCAAAAATTGACTCCACTTGAATCATATTAAGGAAAGAAACTTAATTACATTTCTAACTTTGAATTAGAAGTATTATCACCTTTTCTAATTAAGTTCTCATGAAATTCTTTTTCTGGTAGT
The DNA here is from genome assembly GCA_002079205.1 of Phalaenopsis hybrid cultivar. NCBI lineage: Eukaryota > Viridiplantae > Streptophyta > Magnoliopsida > Asparagales > Orchidaceae > Phalaenopsis > Phalaenopsis hybrid cultivar. The sequence goes on from JXCR01147172.1 coordinate 11,561, forward strand.
TCTTATAAGTATCTTCAGTATGATAAATTGCAGTTATTTTTGAAATAAATAAAAAATTAGAATTATTAAACTTGATTGCTAAACATATATTTTAGATTTTAACCTGAGTTGCTAGAAATTTTTCTGAAAGTTCACTCTGCCATTTATAAGGAAAAAATTATAGATAACTTTAACTTAAATTTGCTACCACAAGTTATAAAATTTTAAATAGTATAACAAATTATTTGAGGATAAGTAAAGTTTAAGCTTCGGGGATTTGATCCGCCTAAAAATAACTTTTCTTAGGAAATATTTTATAAGCATTTTATGTACATTTTTTATGATATTACACTTTAAAAGAAGGTATTTAGCATGTTTTTGTTTACAGGTACTTGGAATGGACATTTAGAGAAAATGAGAAGAAAATGGAGCAAAAATGAGCAAATATAGGTGGTCCTATAGCACAATCCCTTGCGCTAATAGTACTTAACTCCAGCCAGATGGGCGTTATAGCGCCAGAAACTACCTTTCTAAAAAATCCATTTAATTTAGCTAAATTTTGGAGGGGTGTTTGAAGCAACCCTTGGTTATTTTTTATCTTCTATTAAATGAGAAGGATTTGGCCAAATTTAAAGACCTTTGAAGCCTCAAAACTTCAATTCGGCAGCAGTAGTTAATTTTAATTTTCTTATGTTGTGTTTAAGTGTAAGTGTGAGTATGTTTTAGTGTGTAAAAGTTTGGAGATTGCTTAAGGGAAACTTCAGAAGTTTACTTGGTAGTATTCATAAGGTACTTTGTATATATGTTTAAGTTTTTGTTTTAACACTTGGATTTTAATGCAAATGTTTTGTTTTTGTTTAATCTCCATAAATTTTGAGCAGCTCCCTTTCTTTCTCTTTACATATAGGAATTAATATTGTGGCATGAGATTGATTTAAAGACTTCTTTTCACTTAATCTTTATTTACTTTACAAATTGGTCACTTGTGAGGTTAAAATCCATTAAGAAACATAATGACTTGGAAGGGCTATGAATTCACCCATTTAGTGGATACCACACTTCATTCTAGGTAGAGACATGGCGATCTCCTAAGGGGGAGTGCAAACAAACAGGGAGATAAGTTTTGATGGGCGTACAATTGGTTTGTTCTAGAGTAACAGTCTAGATTCTTATCAATTTGGCTTAAGTTTTAGTTCCCTGATGTTGGGATTCAGCCATCATAGTGGCATAAGCTTAGGGGCATCTAGAGGTGAGAGGCAAGATATTTTTTATGCAGAATCGAGATGTTCCTTAAGTTAGCCAATATTCTTTGCTAGCACCGGGAGGGGGTAAAGAATAAGACATGCTTCTATTTGTCACAATACATCAATTTTTTCTTAAATCACTTGAATCCTACATAAGTTAAAATCTCTTTGCAAGGGGAATGGTTTCCCATAATATCCAAACTTGTTGTTATATTTTATTAAGCTGTTGCATTTAGTTGTTACTTTCTTCTTAACTTTTTAGTAGTAATTTTTAGTAAGCATATCATTATAGACCCCATATGTGTTTAATTTGCAATTTAAATAGAAATTTTGTAAGTTAATTATAAGAGTTACTGCTTGCCTTATGGGATTGATACTAGGGGTTTTAAGGAAAATCATGTATTACTTGAAATGATCATATATTTGCTTAGCACCCTTAGTGTGAAAATTTATTTTATAATTCATAAGTCATTGCATTTGTTCACACTAGCCACTAAATATAATTTGAGATAAATTTTCTAGAAAAAATTTGGAGATTAAAAATTCACGTAAATGCTGGTCGGGTCAGTGTCCTCACTTGTGTTCTGGTTGAGTGAATGCACTTAACAAGTTATAAATCTTCTAGTGATATGCAATTTTTTGCCAGTTTTTATTAACTTAGATCATCTCTTTGGGTGCTATAACCCATGTGCATAAAGGAATTAACCTTCTTTCAACCCCTGAGCTAGACATATATGAGTTCTAAGTGCATTACTTCTAGCATTTCTCTCTGAAAGCAAGTTAAGAAAGCTCTCAAGATCTCTCTAGGTTACTAGCACTGTTGAAGCAATGTCTGTGAATTCTTTTATGGCTTTTGAGCACTAGCAAATTATGTTATAATCTGTAAAAGAGGTTATTAATCCTAATGGTATAATGGTTGAACTATAAAGGGATGACTCTTTCAGAGTTATAAAAAATACCTAAAATTTCAATGCATTTTTTACCCTTAACAAGCACACAATGGATTTGAAAGAGGAGAGGTGGTCAGAGGGGTCGGATTGCCCTCGTTTAGACTCCGTAGACAGGATTCAATTGTTAGAGCACGTCCTCTTTGGATGTCTCTTTACAGAAAGCATTCTCCAACTAGTAAAAATATGAGATGTAACATGCTTACGCCTATTGCAATCAGGTAGTGCCAAACTTGTGTTATTTGAGTATTATTAATCATCCAAGAATATTGAAGCCAGCAAGGAATTCCTTCTAACACTAAAAGCAAGTTTGGGTAATCAACATGGTGGAGCTACTAGTTAGCGTGATGGTATTGTTGTTTTGGCAAACATTTCATAGACCATCATCATTACCATTAGTTTTTTGGGCATCAACTTCCCATGTGTAATCCATGTAACTATCAATTTCTCCATTACTAATTTTTTTTTAAAGACTTCACTTCTTATTTACAAAATGATCCATGATCACTCTATCTTTTCAGGATATTGAATTCAATTTTATCTATAATCATGCTTAAGTAATCGAGCTTGAGTAAAGAGAGTGATGGAGCGAGGAAACTGAGAGCGCTTTGTTATCATGGAAGTAAGCAGGATTCCACTTAGTAGGGATCAGTGATCACTTTACATTTACTATTTTCCCTTTCATTGAGATATTTTCTCTACATAAGAAAACATAGGCTATTATTATGCTTGAGTTTTGAGTTACATAAAGATGTATGTTTGTTCATGTCATCATTTAAGCCAGGATTTTTCTTGGAAATTTCCTCTCCAAAAGTCAACTTAGTTGTTCAATGGATGGATTGCGACTCAACATTTATCTTCAGCTCCAATTCTCCTTTTCATTGGAATCCCTTATTTTTTATATTTTTGCCACATAAACTCATACTACACTGATGTATATCTTAGTTGGTGAGACTGGGTTATACTTCTTCTCTCATTCACACTTGGGTTGGATTCCCTAATAAACTTAGATTGGGAAGAAGGCTTATTTAGATGAATTTATATTTATATTGGTTCACTGCAGCCGTTATTGATTGTACATATCTAATTGTCGGATTTAGCTAGGGCTGTAAACAAGCTAAGCCTGTGTGAGCTCAACCTTAACTTGTGTTCGACTCGTTCAAATTTGGTTCACATTCTAAATTAGAACGTGTTTGAAATGGCTCGTGAACAGTGTGTTTGTGTTCAACTCGAATAACAAATTCATGTTCGTGTTCTGCTCAAGTTTGGCTCGAAATTGGGTTATTAGAATATAAAATTATCATAATAATTATTATTTTAAATGAAAATAAAATAATAATTTTATCTAAATTTTCTTATCAATGTTATTTGTGACAGCGGTGTTATTTGTCTGTTTTCAGCGATAATAACTCTGCCATAACACCACAATAACACCGCAAATTTACTCGAATAACACGGCCTCCGAAAACACACCAATAACACTGTGGATTAGCTCAAATAACACCACAATAACACCGCAATAACACCACAAATTAACTCGAATAATACCCCCGCCAAAATACACCAATAACACCGAGGGTTACCTAAAATAATACGAGAATAACACTAAAATAATATCACAATAACACTGCAAATAACATCACAATAACACCGCTGCTGCAAAATTACCTTGTATTTGCGGTGTTATTTGAGTTATTATTGCGATGTTATTTGAGGTAACCCGTTGTGTTATTAGCATGTTTTTTACGGCAGTGTTATTTGAGGAAGTTTGTGGTGTTATTGCAGTGTTATTGTGGTGTTATTCTGGTGTTATTCTGGTGTTATTTGAGGAAATCTGTGGTGTTATTGGCATATTTTGGCGGGGTGTTAATCAAGTTAATTTACAGTGTTATTGCGGTGTTAATAACATGTTTTGGCGGTCGTGTTATTTGAGTAAATTTGTTGTATTATTGTGGTATTATTGCAGTATTTTTAACGCTGAAAATACAAACAATACCGATGCTGCAAATAACATGTTGTTTTTCGAAGCATTGGGCTCGTTCGGGTTGTATCAGGCGAAAAAAATGGGTGGCATGTTTGTAAATGCCCAAAATGAAAATATATTTCTTCTGTAATATAAGAATTGGGTGGTATGCATATAAATATAATTTTATTTATTTAGTTTCTTGTGAGCCAATTCGAGCTGACACGAGCGAACAAATGCTTGTTCGTGTTTGGCTAGTTTATATTTTGAGCTCAAGAATTTGTTCAAGTTCGGCTCGTTAAGCTTGACGAATGAGCCAAATACGAGCTACTTAACGAGCAAAACACGAGCTGTTCGCGAACAACGAGCTAAGTTGACAACCCTAGATGTATTTTGATTCTTTAATTTGCAGTAACAACATAATGCCAAAATAAATTCACATGAAATATTCAATTCTAACTCAGGTGTTGAAATATTTTTTAAGAAAATAATACAAATAAAATTAAAAATTAATGTGAGTATTCATGTGATCATATATAGGGAGAAAATTTAAATAATAAGAGGCCAATAGTAAATTGATTTAATGTAAAGATTAACACTTTTAGAATTTGAGGTGTGAATTCCTTGGCTTGTACATCATTCTTGAACATCTTCATCAAAGTTGTGGTCCGCAGGAGAGATGATTAATTTTTAGCTTTGATATCATCCAAAAGAAAAGATTACAATTGTAATATGTTAATTTTTTTTATATAAGTGCGGCTATTTGTAATGAAAAGTTAATGAAATAATTATTACAATGATCAAATTTGATCAATAATAAATTAAAATAATTATAATATGAATTATTCTCAAAATCAATTAATTATTTAATAAAATTTAGAAAAAAGCCATACATAAAAGAATTTTTTCAAGAAAAGCAAAATTTCAAAAAAAAATATATTTCTTAATTTTTTTAAAAGTAAAAATTGTTATAATTATTACACATTGTAGGACAACTATCTTAAAATAATTTAAAATTCAAAAAGTGTCATTAGTCAAGTACTAGAATTACATTCCCAAACAATCTCTATATTATAGCCATTTAGCCTCCTCTATAACAAAGAACAAATCCTATTAGTTCATAAACTGGAATAGATAAAGTCCTATTTAATTTAACTCTCACATACAGACAATAAACTTTAATTTCCTCTCTTTAATTTAACATACATAAATTAAAGAAAGCCTAACGAAGAAGTACTATAGCAACTAAATCGTCAGATCTGAGAAATCTAACGATAATTCATCTGCCGAAACTTTTGTGAAACTCTTCAATGAAAACTTGAAAGTGAAGCTCCTAAAACCAAGAGGAAAGGTCTTGTTACTTTTTATATCACTTCCCCTCTTGTTATGATAACCTGGATAATCTTTCTTCTGAAACTCCACCAGCTCCTTCAGAATCAGTCCGCCCTTCTTTGCTAAACTTCTAATCCTCCACTGAGCATATGGTTTATCATCCCTATGATTCACATGTATTTCGCCATTTTCACTCAATAAGCATCTTGCACTGTTAAAGAAATCACACAGTAACTCTCTGTGTCTCCTACATTTCAAAATATTGATTAAAATAAATCATTATTAAGAAAAAAAGACAAATTTTTAGAATTATTGAAATATACATACAAAATGAGCTTTTCATCTTTTTCCCGAAGCTCTGGGTCATGCCCTGCATGAGGAAAATTAAAGATGATTCGATCGAACCGCTTGTCTTTTAAGAAGTTATCTTGATGCATCTCTTTCACATTAATTCCGTGCAATATTGTGCAACCAAATCTCTTAAGCTCACTGAGATTATTTCTGGCAGTCCAATGCTTCTTCAACAGTCTATCTGATATAAAAAGGCAAATTTATTTTAATATTTCAAGTGAAGAAATGCAAGAGATTTGAAATATTCTGGAGAAATGTTTTGAGTAATATGTTCTCTGTGTCCTATCATTTGGAGACTGTGTAGCTCCATAATGTTTTGATTACATTATTGATTAATGATCTGTTCTGTACTACATAAGCCTTTAGGACTCTAAATTTCAATCTAGTTTTGAAAAATAATGTAATTAAATTTGTCACTTTTAATAATTGCAGGCGAAATTTTCACTTCACCGTCTTGCAATTTTTTGTTCAAATTGATCTCAGAAGCTCAAGAAGCTTAAATTCGTCACTTTTAATAATTGCAGGCAAAATTTTCACTTCACCGTCGTGCAATTTTTTGTTCAAATTGATCTCAGAAGCTCAAGAAGCTTTTGCACAAAAAAAATTAATTTAAGTTGAAGCTGTGCCGAATTACTGGAACTTTAAACTTTAAACTAGATTGAAACCTTTGAAGCCCAAAAAGCAAATTTATATCAAAAGCTCCACATAAATAAAGTTTAGCGGGTGTTGAAGAGAAAGTATTATCTGATTTTTTTAATGTCTATATTATTTTTTTATATAGAATCTCATGACCTAACCTTGATCATCAAGGGAGGTGGCGACCATGTTGTTTGCAGAACCGAAAGCCCTCGCGAGGCAGGCCGAAAAGGAAAAGTCTCCTTCACCCACAAGAAGTATTATCTGAGAGCTGGAGTAATGCGTTATGCATTTCTCCCTCTTCTTCCTACCATTGTTCCCTGTTTCCTCACCGAACAAGCTCGATGCTGCTGCTGCTGCTGCTGCTTCTTCCATCAGATTATGCGAAGAAATGGTTCGAATTCTCTTATTTATATGAGAATTTACTGCTGCTTCTGAAGAAACGCGTCGCGTTAGACACGCTTTACAAGTTGATTAGAATTAATGATTGTACTAATTTCTCTTCTTTATGTGCTTTCTTATGGAAGAAGATAGCCGTTCGATTATGTCGATTCTTTTCCTTCATTGGAAAGGAGAGATATTAAAGATGGATTTCGTTGTCCCTCAACTGCTGCTACAGAAACCATTTACCTTTTTTCTTGTGTGGTTAAGTGGGGGAAACTGAGAGGAATTTTTTTTTCTTAATAAATTCATATGTTTTTATTACATATAATTTTAAATATATTTTACAAGTTTCATACCTATCGCGATGTAGCTCTCCAAAGTAATTGAGCCGGTTACAAAGTGTTCTAAAGAAAATTCTTAGGACTTCAAACCTCGTCTTCTAAAAGATTTCTAATGTTCTGTCCAAGGTAAATTTTTATCACTATTTTTTTTTAAAAACAAAAGGGAATAGCACTCGAATACCTGATGGCCGTATAAGAAAGCATCTCATCTGCTGAATGAAAAAAGAAAAAAATAATAAAGAGTTGGTGATGTGTTTTTTAATTGTAGGAAACGAACATCCATCGATCAAAAAGCACTTGAATGCCTGATGGCCAAGAGTGTTTAATATTCCATCCATGAAAAGTTTGTTTCTCTTACCAAATAACAAAAATAACAGTAGAGATTATAAGGAGAGCCTTGTAATAACATTATCCTAAAGGAGCTAGAAACTAAACAATTTTTACATTGGGTTTTACTATAGGTTAAGTAGTAGAAGGTTATTCCTCATTAATGTGTCTTAAGTTGAAAGGCCTCGAATCATATCTTAGCGAGTCTTTAGATTTTGTGGACGATTTTCCTCAACAAATTATAATAAACCCAAATATCTTATAAAATATCCAAAATCTTGTAAAGGTGTTCAAGGGATGACCCTAAACAACTTCAGAATCACTTGGACCATTTCAAGTTCATTAGGTATTACTATGTTGTTGAGTTAATCGTTCCATTTATATTAAGAGTCTTTTAGGTTGCAATTGTGCTTAGTGTAATCTTGATATCTTTGTTAGCCCATGAGTAAGCCAAATGATGATTCACTTAATCATGATATCATGTTAAGAGTTGTATAATTAAGCACCCCTAGGGGTGTGGTTGGCCATTAGAGAATTTTACACTTTTGTCCCTCAATTGGGCTTGAGCTTGTAATATTTTGAGATATTGCACTCTTACTTATGTGTGTTTCTTAACTATTCCTCAAAGGATATTAGAGTAAACCTAATTCACTACCAAGCTTTTAGTTCTTAATGGTAGATTAGTAATTTTGTAACGGTTTTATAAAAAATGTGTTTAATCCTCATTAGAAAGATTGAACTATGTTTAACCATTGAGTGGGGATTTCAAATTACCAGTCTATTGATCTCCTAATTCATACCCCTCACTCTCAGATCATCCAAAATTTCATTCCTTCATATAGCCAACAATTTAAATAAATACAATTTTAACCGTTGTAGAAAAGGTTGTGAGTGGGTTACTGCCCTTACTTAGCTATTGTGTCTCAATCACGTTAGTAGGTTAATCATCTTAATTTAACACCTTTCCCTTTTGGTTTAATCGGAAAGTTTGATTAAATTACGGTTAGGGTGAAATTTTCCAAAATTACATTTATACCCTTGAGGTTTAGTTCTCTCATTTTTATCCAGATGACCATGAAACTTTGTTGACCTCTTAAACATGAACTAATTAAGACATCATAGAAGGAATTATATTTTTAAATTTTTGTTCTTTTTTTATAATTATCTTTAATCCATAATTGCTTAATTGAAGATCAACTCCAATCTAACTCAACATATACTTATTTTTATTAAAAGATAAAATTAATTTTAATTAACTTCAACTTCATCTAATTTTAACTTAAGGTAGATTTGACTTAACTTAGGAAACTAACTTGACTCAACCCAGCTTAACCCAGATTAACTCAACATTAACACAACTCAATTTGGACCAATTTACTCCTACCTTAGGGTCCAAATAAAATCAAGCTTAGCATGACCCCAATCAAACTAAGTCAACCTGAGTCAATCTTATTAAACTTTGGTTGAATTAAACCAACTTAAAATTAACTTGAGACAAAACTGAGCTAACTCAGATTGGTTAGAAACTAATTCCAATCAATCAAACCATACTTTAGCTAATTCACACTTAGCCTAACTCAGATGACCTAGGTTAAGAAGTGTTGGAATTCTCATGAGAAAACAAAGGCACACTTAGTCGAGGGAAATTTTGGCTAAAGTACAAATCAACTTAAGTGACACATTATAAAATTCACACTAAAAGTCACTAAAACTTAAACTTTAACCTACAAATGCAACCTGACTTGAGAAGGTATTTCTCAGGAGACAATCAATGGCTGCTAAAAAAGCACCTTTCAGTCATTGTGACTAATCCATTTGAAAACCCAGAGAACCCGGGAGAACGGAACCATAGGGTCATAACCATGTCTTTTGAAATATCAAAAATAGAACACAAAATAGCAAAATAAATCTAATCAGCTAATAAGTCTTAAGTAACCCAAAGTTCTCAACCCATGAAATATGAAAAAGACATAAAACTTAACTGAACTTTAATGAACAAAGATCACTAAATGCAGCTTTAACCCTGTTACCATGGGCCAATGAAGAACTCTTAGATGACGCAACCCATGGTTGCTGATAAGAATGTTCCAATTGCAATAGGTCTGACTGCTTCACAAACTAACTGGATCAAAAAACCTGACAACACCGGGACAACGAAAAGCCATAGACAACTTGATTGAGTTGTCTTAAATTTAAATAACAACAAATTAAACTAAAACAATATATTTTATACTAACTCTATTTTACAAGGCTGCTGAAGAAAAAAGTAAAATGTCACTAAAGATTAACTTTGCATATTATTGTGTACCAACTTTGTTTTGCAAGGATGATCACTCAAAACCCAAAGCAAATGATGAACCTAAACAAAATCATTGACAACATCACAAAACCACAAGATGGTTCGGGAGCTTGATAGGATCCTTCCGAGCCTTCAAGCATCAACTACCTTTAAGTTAGGACTTTGTAAGTAATTCCTTGAAAATAATAATTTTTAAATTTTCTGAGGATGAGTTACAACCTTAATTGAAAGTTTTTATAAGAAACTTCAGTTATATAAGATGTAATTAACTTTTTAGCCTTGGTCTTATAGGAAGAAGTGAATCAAGAACATGTATAGCAACCTGAATCTCTAATCATGGGTTTGCATTTGCTAGGTCCTCTTCATGAGTATGCCTTCGAGATGTCTTAAGCATATACATTTCAAAGCTATCTACATGAAGTCCACCTTACAAAAGCTTCCTCACGTGTTTCTATTATTTTTCCCCATCATTGTATGGATTAGCCCTATGATATATTCTTTCTTCAGATCATCCACATGGTCAGAGATAGAGTTCAATGAGGAGAAAAGGCTACGTGATAATAGAAAAACTGGCATCTCCATAATTACTATGGCAATTGACTGGACAACACATGATGAATGAATTGCAGGCAACGCATGATTGGTGGTAGTGACCATCAAGGGAGTGGTGACTCCACTGAGGAATTCATATCTCCCCATCTCTAGTTGCTAAGCTTGTCCTCATGACTAGGTAAATGTGCCTATGTCTTGCCTAGGCCAAAATACCCTCCCTCCACTGGCATGTTCTGAAAGTTTTGCTCATAGGAAAAGCATATCCAATGTCTCTTCAATCCTAGAAACATTCATAATGAGTAAATCTTAGGAACCTGAATTTTGAAAAATCACAAAACATAAAGAAAATGAAGCTTTTGACAAAACAAAATAATCAAATTTAACTTTCTATGACAAAAAACTTGATAAAACAAAAGCAAAAAAATACTCCAAGTTTATATAATATGTTAATGAAAAGAAACTTGAATGGGCTCTGAGGACAAATCAAGCTAGCATTCTAATTTTCTCTAGAATTGTAGAACCACGGTATTGGAGTCTCTGTGGCTGTTCTTTTCATTTGGTGGAGGAATAAACTTGCAAACTGACAAGGCTAGCCATTACCAAGGATCACTATTCAAGTTTGGGTCTGAATTTGATGAAATTTACGTAGTTCTTGCATTGTGCCTCACACTGTAGCAAGGACAACTGCTATAGCGGTTTCCAAGTTGTTGGCTGAATTCAATCTAAAGTCTGACTAGGAGATCCCTTCTTTGAAGAAAACCCTTTTTGAGAAAGTTTATGTTGTTAAGAGGACTCTTAATTCCGTCGTTGTTCACACTACCATTGAAACCAAGAAGGCTGATCTTAAGGGAAAGCCTGTCATCATAGAAGAATAGAAAAAGCATGCTCCACTACCATCCATTTTTAAGATTGGGTCCAAATCCAAGTCTTACGACTAGTCTTCACTAAACGGAGAAACAGGAACCGCTCCACCTGAAAGAGAAAGGAAAAAGAAGATCAATAATGTAAAAGTTGATGAGCCAAAGGAAAGGGGACTTCTTGAGGACTGTCCTCTCTTAGAAGAGAGTAGGTTCAACCCATTGTTTGCCACTAATGGTGAGGAGAATGTTTGTCAAATTGCTATTAGTCCACTTCAATCTTTTCAATGAAAAAGAGCTTGCTTATCTTGAGGATTCATTTCGTGTTCAAGAAGCTTGCTCATAATAAAAAGTGCCTGATCTCTTAGCTCTTGTATAAGATGGGGTGCATAGTCTCCCTACATATGAAAAGAAAAAATCTTAGGAAGGAAAACCAGATTGTAAGCATCGCAAGTTGGATCCACTCTGGATCCCAGCTAAGCTTCAACTAGGGGACCGACTGATTACAACTACTTCACCCCAGGTGCTCGTTAAACTTCACTTGGTATGCAAGATGATAAATACTATCGTTATTCTGGAGGAACACAATCGTCCTCTTTCCAATGCTAGATTGTGACATTGTCCAGCTTTTTCACTCTCACATGAAGAATTGTTGTTGAGGGCTAGAAAGGCTTCCATTAGTATGAGCCCACTTGTATAGTTGTTATGAGTTAGGGATCATACTTGATACACCTAAAATATATGCATTTTAGACCCATATTTTATGCTCATTTTTGGTAATATTACACTTTAATTGAAGATATTTTTATGTTTTTTTGTAGGTTGTTGATTTTTAGGACTTGAAGAAATAAGGAAGTAAAAAAGGATGGAATTTAGACTTAAAATGGTGTTTTTGAAGAAATACTCAACGCCGACGGTGCCGGAAGTAGCACTGACAACGCAGACTTACAGAATGGCTGATGGATTTTACTCAACGCCAATGGTGCTAGAAGTAGCACTGATGACGTCATTTGATAGAGAGCAGCGAAATTAAATACGGGACATTGGCGCAAACGGCATCAACGGCGCCAATGTCGGTTCAGACCCTGTTTCTAGAAGATTCAATGAATTTTGACGCTTTTTGAAGGGTTTTTAGATGCAGCTATTGGAGAATCAACTCTAAGCTCTATCTAGGGCTAAAATTGATCAGAAAAGGTGCTCCTCTTCATTCTGACTTGCTCATTTTTGCAGCACTTTGCCTCCATACACTTTTTTCCATCTTCATTCCACCACCATTCAAGAGTCTATTAGAGATTTATCTTCAAGAGTTAAGAATTTTGTGGTGAGATTAAGTGTGAATTCTTCTCTAAGAGTGTTGTAGAAGGAGAAAATTGAGAGATTTATTCTTCCTAAATTTCCTATGAGAGGCTACAAGAGATTTTCTTTGAGAAAGAGTTTCAGATAAGTGTTGTTTGTTTATTAGTGTTGTAAGAGGCTACAAGAGATTTGCTTTGAGAAAAAGTTTCAGATAAGTGTTGTTTGTTTATTAGTGTTGTATGAACTTTCGGGATTTGCTTTGAGAAAGAGTTTCAGATAAGTTTTATTTGTTTATTAGTGTTGTATGAACTTTCTTTTATATATGAAATTTGTATTTTGTCATATCTTTCTCATGAAGTTTGAGTAGTTTTCTTTATCTTTCTCCCTACTCAGAGATATGATAAAATGAAGAGACAATATGGGTGTTCCAATATTAAAATATAAAATAAATTGTGATGATTTTTCAACTCCAAACTTAATTTACTTTTTGATCTGACCAATTGAATTGTTAAAATGTGTTGTGAAACATATGGTCCAGGAAGTGGAGTATGAGTTCTACAACAGATTGAGGATCACATTTGATTCCATGAAGAGTATTTCGTTCATGGAATTAAGTACAAATAAATAGGGAGATATACATTGATTGTGTTTATAAATGGAGATTTTAGGGTGACAGACTAAAATCCTTAGTTCGGTCTTAGTGTATAAAAACTAAAGTAAGAGTTAGCCTTCAGATGAAGGGAAGTAGGAGCTATGGAGTGGGAGCCAGTATCCTCTTAGCCTAGCCATGGATTTAAGGACTAAACATGTGATTAGCCAATGATTTTCTATAACACTGTATCAGGGTAGAAAATTAAAACTGCTCCTATTTGGCACAATACATATTAAAATCATTTATTTCATCACATTTTACCAAAATCTTATTATAGTGGGAAAGATGTTTTTTCATAAGAAATCATCATCACATAAAGATAGTTTAATAGGTTAATAGTTACTGTTTAAACTTTGCATTTTAGTTTTTCTAGTAGTTAAATAATTTAGTTTTGATTGCATCTTACACATTCAAAATTAGTGACACTAATTTCATTTGATTTATGTGAATTTCCTAGTTAGTTTATCATTTCAAATGTAAACCTTCCCCATGGGGTCGGTATTCGTGGCTTAAATATAAAGTCATTTTTACTTGATAACGATACGTATACTTTCGTAGAATCCAAACATTAATTGCTAAAAGTTCTTAATAATAAATATTTCCTCAAGCTTTTGACACTGTTACATAGAGGAGTCAAACTTATATAAATTTTACACAACTATATTTTATTGGGATCAAGTTTTGCTATGTTATCGGGGAAGGTAACAGTAAATTAAATAGATTTGGTAAATTAGGAAATTTAGAGCTAAAATATACAATATATAAAAAAATTGTAAAATCAAAACTCCAAAGATAAATAACTATATATTTAAGAGTATTTTTTTTAGAAATTTTCTTTGCTTATCATATTTGTTTATTCGAAATCTTGGATCTAAAGATTAGTACCTTACAATTCAGAATTAGAATGTACTATTAGAAAAATTCAAAAACAAAAAAAAGAAACTAAAAACTTAAACAAATTGGTGAATAACTTAGATAATCATATAAATGAAAATTGACAAAGACCATTAAAAGTTTATGCTAATCCAACAGTAGATGAACTTCACTTGACTATTCCAAACTTTGATGTTGCTGCTAATTCATTTGAGCTTAAACCTGCTATTATCCAAATAATACAAAATAATCAGTTTGTAGGAACACCTACTGATGATACTAACTGACATCTCGCTAGTTTTCTTGAAATTTATGCTACTTTTAAATATGTCGGAGTGTCTAATGATGATGTTAGACATAAACTTTTTTCTTTTTTCATTAAGGGATAAGGCCAATGCTTGGTTAAATTCATTAGCACCCAGATCTATCAGAACTTGGGGAGAACTATCACAAAAATTCTAGGCTAAATATTTTCTACCCTCAAAAACTGCTAAGCATAAAAATGATATTACATCTTTTTGTCAGTTTGAAGGGGAATCAATATATGAAGCCTGGGAAAGATAATTATCTTAGGAAATGTCCACACCATGCTTTACCAGATTGGTTAATAATTCAAACATTTTACAATGGATTAGTGGGATCACTTAGATCTATTATAGATACTGCTGCAGGAGGATCACTAATGTCAAAACTTTAGATGAAGCACACTCTTTAATCGAAGAAATGACTACTAATAATTTTTAATGGCCATCTGAAAGGGTAAATCTTAAGAGAGTAGCTAGTATTCATGATTCTAATGCAATGTCAATTTTAGCATCTCAAATTGCTGCTATTTCAAAAAAAATGATCAAATTGGAGTGAACTATTCTCAAATACCCCAAGTATTAGAGGAAAATTCACTATGGCAGATAATTGATACTCAATCATCTTATGAAACTTTAAATGCTATAAATAAGCAAAATAACAATACTTATTCTAATTATTATAACCCTGGATGATAAAATCACCCTAATTTTTGTTGGAATAATTATAATAATTCGGTGAATCCCTCCGGAAATTTGAACAACCAAGGAAATCGTAATTTTTTACCTTATTATCCTCTGGGATTTAACTCTAACCCTAACCCACAAGTTAAGGAAAAGAAGTTGATAATGGAAGAAGTAATGTTGAATATTGAGAATTAAATACAGAATCAAGGGGCTACTATTAGAAATATTGAAAAATCAATTAGGACATATTGCTACTACACTCAGTAACAGGCCATCTGTAATTCTTTCGAGTACTGTGGATGTTAATTAAAAATATTAAAATAAGGAGTAGATTAAAGCTATTCAAGTACAAAGTGGAAAAGAAGCTGAAACAAGGATCCAAAGAGAAAATGAAATTGATGAAGAGAAGGAAGAAATAGAAAGTGACTAAAATGAAAATGAACAAACACAAGTTTCCTTAGAAGAACCATTACCTATGTTTCCTCAAAGACTGAAGCAGAAGAATAAAGATAAACAATTTAAAAAAAATTTAGAAATCCTTAAGAAATTAACAATAATAATTCCTTTCGTTGAATCTGTGGAGTAAATGCCAAGTTTTGTAAAATTTATTAAGGATATAGTAAATAAGAAAAGGAAGTTTACAGATCCTGAGACCGTTGCACTCATTAAAGAGTGTAGTGCTATTATTCAGAAAAGCATCCTGAAAACTTAAAAGATCCTGGTAGTTTTACTATACCTTGTGCTATTGGTGAAAAGTTTTTTTTGGAAAAGCTTTATGTGATTTCGGAGTGAGTATCAATCTTATGTCTCTATTGATCATTAAACATTTAGATTTGGGAGAGATTTCCCCTACTACTATAACTCTTAGGTTAGATGATCGATCAATAACTTATCCAAAAGGATTTATAGAAGATGTATTAGTAAAAGTGGATAAATTTATTTTCCTTGTAGACTTTATAGTATTAGATATGGAGGAAAAGAAGACCATTTCTTGCAACAGGGAGAGCTATGGTAGATGTGAAAAAAGGAGAATTAATAATGAGAGTTAATGATCAAGAAGTAAAATTTAATATTATAAATGCTATGAAATATCTTGCAATAGAATCAGGCAATGAATGTTTCAGGATGGAAGTAACAGATTATCTGAGTAATGAACAATATAAGGAAGAGTTTGAAGATAAATTAAAGCAAGAAGAATTTTTTGAAAATAATAACAAAATGATAGAAGAAGATTTAGATTATATTCAGGAAAAATTTGAAAGGTTAGATTTGATGGAAAATAATAATAAAAATCTTATTCCTTCAAGTATTAAACCACTTGAACTGAAGATATTACCTGCCCATTTAAAATACATATTTTTAGGAGAGTCATCTATATTACATGTTATTGTATCTTCTGAATTAATTGAAATTCAAGAACAAAAATTAATAGAATTGTTGAAAAGATATAAAAAGACTTTTGGATGGACTTTAACAAATATTAAAGAAATTAGTCCTTCGATTTGTATGCACAGAATTCTATTAGATGAACAATACGAACCTAAAGCTGATCCTTAAAAGAGGTTAAACCCAATAATGAAAGAAGTTGTTAAAAAAAAATTTTAAAATGGTTAGATATTGGAATTATATATCCTATTTCAGACAGTGCTTGGGTAAGTCCAATTCACTGTGTTTCTAAGAAAGGATGAGTGACCGTTAAAGTAAATGAGAAAATGAATTAATTTCAATAAGATAAGTTACTGGTTGGCGAATTTGTATTGAGTTTAGAAAACTAAATATGGTCATCAGAAAAGATCACTTTTCTTTACCCTTCTAGACCAAATGTTGGATAGATTGGCTGAAAATAAATATTATTACTTTTTAGATGGATATATGAGTATCAACAAATTCTAATTGCTATAGAGGATCAAGAGAAAACAACATTTACAAGCTCATATGGAACATTTGCTTTTCGAAGAATGCCTTTTGGACTATGCAATGCACCTATAACATTTTAAAGATGTATGATGTCAATTTTTAGCGAATTTATTGAACGTGGAATGAAAGTGTTTATGGATGATTTTTCTGTATTAGGAACTTTGTTTGAATTATGTTTAAATAATTTAGAAAAAGCTTTGGAAGTGTGTGAAAGAATCAACCTAGTACTAAATTGGAAAAAATGTATATTTCTGGTTGCAGGAGGTATTGTACTTGGCCATAAAATTTTTTAAAATGGCATGGAAGTAGATCCTGCAAAAATTCAAGTTATTGAAAAATTACCACCTCCTACTAACGTTAGAGGGATAAGAAGCTTTCTAGGACATGCTGGTTTCTAGAGGTGCTACATAAAAACCTTTTTGAAAATAACTAAGAGATTATGCCGACTTTTAGAAAAAGATACGAAATTTGATTTTATTGAGGAATGCATAAAAGCATTTGAATTATTGAAAGAAAAACTAATCACTGCATCTATAATAGTTCCACCTGACTGGAAAAAAATATTCAAAATAATGTGCAATACTAGTGATTATGCTATTGGGGCTGTTTTAGGACAAAGACACAACAAAGTCTTTAAAGTAATATATTATGCTTGTAAAACTCAGCATGATGCTCAAATTAACTAAACTACTACTGAAAGAGAGTTATTAGCTATTATTTTTTCCTTTGATAAATTTAGACCTTACTTAATTGGAACTAAATGTATAGTGCATACAAATCATTTTGTTATTAAATTCTTGATGCAAAAGAAGGATGTTAAACAAAGATTAATTAGATGGATACTTCTTTTGTATGAGTTTGCTTTTACCGTAGTTGATAGAAAGGGAAATGATAATCAAATAGTTGATCATTTGTCTAGACTTGAAAGAGAAATATTATCTAATTTTGTAAATAAAATTTTAAAAAATTTCCCTGATGAACAATTATACAGTATTGATGAAATGAATGTACCTTCGTATGCTAATATAGTAAATTTTATTTTAAGTGATATCTTACCACCTGGTATTAAAAATCCACAACTAAAGAAACTCATTTATGATTCAAAATTCTATTTTTTGGATGACCCATATTTATATAAACAATGTTAAGATCTAATTATTAGAAGATGTGTGTCTTATGAGGAAACCCAACAGATAATTGAAGGATGCCATGATTTTGAAGTTGAAGGACATTTTGGAACACATAGAACTGCATATAAGATTTTGCAAGCTAGATTTTATTGGCCTACTCTTTTTAAAGATGATAATGAATATATTAAAACATGCGATCGATGTCAACGAGTTGGAAATATTTCTAGGAGAAATGAAATGTCTCTAAATTACACATTAGAAGTTGAAATTTTTTATGTGTGGGGTTTAGATTTTATGAGACCATTTATGCCTAAATTTGGAAATTTATATATATTACTTGCTGTTGATTATATGTCTAAATGGATTGAAGCTATTGTTGTACCCAAATGTGATACTTGGAGTGTTTCTAAATTTTTAATTAAAAATATTTTTACAAGATATGGAATGTCGAGAGTAATTATTACTGATAGAGTATCTCATTTTAGGAATAAGAGAATAAAAAAATTAATTAATAAATATGATATTATCTATAGATTCTTTACTTCTTATCATTCTCAGACTAACGGTCTAGCAGAGATATCAAATCATGAAATTAAAAAAAATTTAGAAAAATTTGTAAATCCTTATAAATTGGATTGGTCTGCTAGATTAGATACTGTATTATGGGCATATAGAATTGCTTATAAGACTCCTATAGGAATGTCCCCATATAGACTTATTTTTGGAAAACATGCCACTTATCAGTAGAATTGGAGCATAAAGCATTTTGGGATATTAAGGAATTTAATTTTAATCTAAAAGTTGTTGGTGAGAAAAAATTATTGCAACTCAATGAACTTGAGGAGAATAGAAATGAAGGATATGATAATGCAAAAATCTATAAAGAGAAAATGAAAATATGGCATGATCGAAAGTTTATTAAAAAGAAGTTTGAACCTAGACAAGAAGTTTTATTATATAATACAAGATTGAGATTATTTCCAGGAAAACAAAAACCCAGATGGTTAGGACCATTTAAAGTGATTAATGTCTATCATTATGGAACTGTTGTTATTAAATATCCTAACACTAGAAAGATATTTAAAGTTAATGGGAATTGATTGAAACATTGTTATGAAGGGCACATACCACAATTTAAAGAAATTTTAATGTTAATTCAACCCAACTAATCAAATGGTACATTGGGCTGACGACGTTAAATCAAGCGTTTCATGGGAAGCAACCCATTTAATATATATATATATATATATATATATATATATCTATATATTACTATTTTATTTGATAAGTGTTTTATATATTAGGACATAATATTCCTACACAATTTTATATAATATAAATTATGACAAATATTGGTAGTGGAGGAAAATTTGAAATTGAATTGAACAAAAAATGAAAAGTCACGATTTTTGCCACCGGCGCCAGCATGGGCGCCGACGGCGCCCGCTAACTTGACATAGCGCTGACAGTGCCATCAGGTGTGCCGACGACACTGATAGTAGTTTGACGGTTCAAGACAATTTTTGGCGGACTTTGGTGGGATTTCACTCTGTAATAACCGCCAGGAGGTGTTTTTAAAGTCTTAAATACTGCTTTAGAAGACTAGAAACTCCCTATTTTCAAATTCTATGGCTTTCAATTCCAAAAATACTTTTAGGTATGGAGTTTTTAATAGAAGAAAGTTTATCATTTTTGACACACAGAGATTATACAAAAAAGTTATTACAAAGTTGAGATTGATCCAGGAAAGAAGCTTTGTCAATCATAGAATGATTAATCCAAGTTCTCTGATTGATAAAATCATTGTACAAAAACCATGAGAAGCTCTGCACTACACTACTGGTACAATTATTGTACCAGTGGTGAAGGAATTCTATGCCAACTTACATAGAATTACCCAAGGAGTAGTCTACGTACGAGGTAAGGCTGTACCATTTACTTTAGCGCAAATTAATGAGTTATATATGACATAAAACGTTCCAATATGTCATTATACAAATTTTATCCTAACGAGAGATTTGATGAAAGATGTCTATAATTTTCTTACTGATGAAAGTGACATTTAGGAAATGCGAGATGAGGGATATGTCAGTTTCTCTGTTTCATCACTTAATCCAATATTGAAGCAGTGACATTTCTTCATTTCAGTAAAATTACTCTCTACTATGAAGATTAGTAGAGTCACCAAAGAAAGTGTTATTTTAAATTATTGCATTCAAATGGAAAAACCCATTGATGTCGGATCTATAATTTTTAAATCTGTTATGGGTATTATTATGAATGGGCCAATTTATGGACTTGGGCACCCTTCCACAATTTTCCTACTTTGCAGTCAATCTCATGTTTCATGTGAAAGTTGCGAAATATTTTTATTACCTTGGGAACCCATGATTCCTATTGATGATAATTATGTTGGGAACGGAAATGTAGCATTAGATACTATCTTGGATCATTCATCACATGCTTCAACTCCATTGATGCCACCAATAGTTAATAGTTCACTTTGGAAAAGAAATTGAAGAAAATTGAAAGAGAACTTCAGAGTATTACGAATGCAATAGGAGATCTTAAGTACCTTTTCGATCACCTAAATTGGAGGATGAAGGATAATTTTGATCATACTGGAACATTTGACACATGATTAGTGCGGATGTTTAAGGAAAAAGGATGGATAAAAAAAATTTGACTGATCAATTCTCGTACCAACCCTTCTACAATATGTACGTTCATTACCAGTCTATGAGAGATATAAAAGGAGGAGAAAGCACTAAAGATGAGGCAAATTGAAGAATTCAATCTCTCTACTAGTTTAAAATATTTATGTATTTCATGTAATTGTGTGGATTTGATTTAGTTTGCTTTGCTTTAGAGTTATGAACTTTGATTGAGTATATAGTTTTGTGTCAGTGTTTAGTGTCGTGGCTTGATTTTGATGTTGATTTTAATTTAGTTTGCTATATGAGTGTAAAAGTGTGATTAGAAAAATGTATTTGTAAAAAGTGTATTTTCATATATAAAAGTTAGTTTGTTGTTTATTTGTGAAAATGATTATTCATGAAAATGTTTTTTTGTGAATTATTGTTAGATAAAAATTTGTGTTTAAAAATACTTAAAAAACTTTGGAGAAAATTAAAAAAATAAAAAAAATGAAATTTTTAAACCTTCAGCACCGATGGTGCTGGCCTGGGCGCCAATGGCACCCTCGACTCGAGAATAGCCTAAACCCTTAAAATTCATGATTTGCACAGTGACACACCATTTTTACCCATTGGGTCACCTTCAACCTCCAGTTTTTGCACCTAGGGCTCACATTTGCTCAGATTTGGGGTGATTTCAATGCAAAGGAACTTCAGATTTCATCTTCTCTAAGTACGAGCTACACTTTAAACTAAAAAATTTTGATTTTCACCAAGGATTTATCTCACATTGCCGAGATCTAAAAACTTATGAAATTTTTTAAGAGATTTTGAGAAAATCCTTTGTTGAAGAACTCTTACTTAGTATATTTAAGTTTAAAGCGTTTTACATTATGATTTTTTAAATTTTGGGAATTTATTCAGATTTTTATCAAATTTTTGTAGATTAACCATGGCCCCGAGAACAAGCAAAGGAAAAAAGAAACGTAGATTATGATGAACAAAAATTTGTCAGCTTCAGGGCTAGTGTTTGATTTAATAGTATACTTGAAAACAAAAAAGTAATTTCGGATCATGGTTTTAAAAATCTGGGTGGAGAAGTTGAGCGATTGATCAACGTTCGACAGTGGGAAAATTTATGTTATTTTACTGTCGAGGCTATTATTGGTGTAGTGATGTAGTTCTACGCAAATTTTATAGAGGCTTCTGATGATTTTGTTTTTGTTCATGGGAAAATGGTGGATTTTGGTCCAAGTAAGATAAAGAATTTTATCAGTTAGAAGATGTGTACAGTTGCGATTATAAATCATTTCCTGCTACGAATGAGGCCTTGGATAAGGTTATTTCTTTTCTTACTAATGGAAGAGGAACCTAGAAAGTGAAAAATGGAGTTAAGGTAAACTTTCCTCTTTTTATGCTTAATGTAATATCTAAGGCCTGACACTACTTTATTTCTGGAAGAATGATACCAACAAATCATCATAGTGAGGTGACCAAGGATAGAGCCAACTTGAACTACTGTGTCTAGCAAGAGATGAGGGTAATGTAGGCTCTATTATTTATATGAACACTAGATCTATTGCTTTGGGAGAGACAACTAGTGGATTAGCACACCCTGCCCTGATCTTCACACTCTGTGAATAGGCAGGAGTTAATTTTAGACCTGAGGAATAGAGGATTGAGCCTCTAAAACCTATTGGACCTGCCAATATAAAGACATATGAATCTCATGTTTATTGGAGGTCTGGAAGTAAGACCAGAGATATTCCTTCTACTTTGAGAACCCCTACTTCTAGTGACCCTACTCTTCGAGAACTATTGGACCAGATGATGATCCAACAGGGAGATATCTTGAGAATGGATCATAGAATGGAAAACGTGGAGGCCAGAAATACTCACACTGATGATTTGATCTGACAAAAGTTCCAATATGATGATGCTTATGATGATGCGAAGGTGAGATACATGAAGGGTGATAACTTAGTTTAGTTTCCTACTCACTCTGTCTTTACTCCATATCGGCAGCAGAATTTTAATGTGGAAGAAGATGATGATTAGTGATTTGTAGGTTGATCTTTCTTTTAGTTTATGTTTGATCGTACTTTGTTATTTTAGTATTTATTTTTGTTATATTGCTGAGACTATATGATGTTAGATTGTGAGACTCTGCTTTGTTGTGTTATGAACTGTAGAGTTATAAAATTGTTTGTTATTTGAAATTTAGTTTAATTATATTATTATTTTTAGTATTTTGTTAAATGTATAGTAGTTAACTCTTTCTGAGCAGATTTTATATGTATTATGTGCAATTTAATGTTTAAAGTCTTGTAACATTTCATACTAGCACCTACAATATTTCAGAGTTAAGTTTTAAAAAATTAGAACCTTCAACATGTAAGTCTTTTCTTTATGTATTTAATGTTTTCTTTCACCCTTTATTTTTTGANCACAATTTTATATAATATAAATTAAGACAAATATTGGTATTGAAGGAAAATTTGGAATCGAATTGAATAAAAAATGTTGGATGACTAGAAACTTCCTATTTTTGAATTCCATGGCTTCAAATTCCAGAAATACTTCCAGGTATGGAGTTTTTAATTCAAGAGAGTTTATCAGTTTTGATGCGTAGACATTATACGACAAAATTATTAAGAAGAAGAGATTGAACATGGAATGAGGCTTTGTCAATCATGGATTGATTAATCCAAGTTCTCCAATTGATAAAATCATTGTATAAAGATGATGAGAAGTTATGTGCTGCACTACCACTGCAGTTGTTGTAGCAGTGGTGAAGGAATTCTAGCCAAATTACATGAAATTACCCAAGGAGTAGTCTACATACGAGGAAAGGCTGTACCATTTACTCCAGCATGAATAAACAAGTTGTATATGATAGAAAATGTTCCGATCTGTCATTATACAAAATTTATCTCTACCAGAGATTTGATGCAAGATGTCTATAATTTTCTGACGGATGAAAGTGATATTTAGGAAATGCGATATAAAGGATATGTTAGTTTCTCTGTTTCATCACTTAATCCAATATCGAAGCAGAGGCATATCTTCATTTGTGCAAAATTACTACCTACCATGAAGATTAGTAGTCACCAAAGAAAGTGCTATTTTAAATTTATGCATTCAAATAAAAAAGCCCATTGATATAGGATTTGTCATTTTTATATCTGTTATGTTTATTATTATGAATGGGCCAATTATATAAAATGTCCCATATATATATATATATATATATATATATATATATATATATATATATATATATATATATATATGAATAAGGCCTGCAGAGGTGGCAATCTGATATACAAATTGGATTTGAAAAAGGCTTATGATACCATCAGCTGGGGATTCATCTTGAATGTTCTTGTTGCTAGAGGATTTCACTCTGACTTCTGCCAGCTGATACATAGATGGCTTCACAACAATGATAATTCTTTTCTCATAAATAGCAAAGGCTGGGGTTCTTTTACTGCATCCAGAGGTCTGAAGCAAGGGGACCCCCTATCCCCTACTATGTTCATTATTGCAATGGATTATTTGTCTAGAATGCTTGATGACTCCCTCCTAAGCCAAAACTATACTATTTATCATCATATATCCAACATTGCCATCACTCACTTGATCTATGCTGATGATATCATGGTTTTCTCTAGAGCTCACAAAAATGCTATTAGGAAAGTGTATCAGACTCTTCAAAGATTTCAAACACACTCTGGTATGTGTTTTAGCTCTGAAAAGTGCCTGTTGATCTTTAATAAACATGCTAAGCATAACTGCAAACAGTGGGTTTCTAGCTATACTGGCTTCTCTAACTCTCAGCTTCCTATCAAATATTTGGGAACCATGCTGCTTACTGGTAGGACCAGGAAAATTCAATTTTAAGATGTCATAGATAAGATCACTACCTACCTCAATGGGTGGACTCACTCCTTCCTCTCAAATGGGGGAAGAATCACTATACTGAAAAGTATACTAAATACTTTCCCATCTTATATCCTATAGGTGACTAACATCAAGAAAAGTACTCAGATACAGATTGAAAGAGCTTTTAACAGATTCTTATGGTCTGGACAGAGGCAACAGATGCATTGGGCTTCATGGCAAAAAGTAGCTAAACCTCAACTGGCTGGGGGAATTGGGTTTAAGGCAATCAATCAGCTATTCCAAATAAACCTACGTAAGCTTTGGATTAAATTTAGAGCTCAGACTTCCCTATGGGCCCTATTCATGAAGGTAAAGTACTGTAAAAATCAGCACCCCACCCTTGTTGAAAGGAAGTTAGGGGATTCTAAAATTTGGGGCAAAATGCTTCATATAAGACACACTGCTGAAAACTTATTCATTTGGGATATGGGGGAAAGGAGAGTTAAATTTCTGGCTGGATAACTGGTGCCCTAAAGATTGGCTGTCCCCTATTAGTAACAACCCAAACCCTGATCTCAAGGTGGCTGACTGTTGGGTGGATGAAGATTGGTCACTACTTAAACTTTCAGAAATTCTACATGCCAACTCCATAGAAAAAATTGCCAGCATCAACATCAATAGAAGTAAACCAGATAAAATTGTCTGGCAGTCCTTCTCAAATCAAAGCCTTACTAAAGCCATTTATTCCAAAATCTTCCAATGGGAACATCTATCCTGGAGCAAAATCATTTGGAGTAACTATCTATCCCCCTCCATGTCCTTTTTCTGTTGGAGGGTCTTTAACAATCTCATCCCTACTGATGATATCCTTAAACTAAAGGGGCTGAGAGGACCTTCTGTATGCAGGTTCTGTAATCAGGAGGAGGAATCATTGCTACATCTTTTCTTTGAATGCAATTTTGTGCAGGCTGTATGGCATCAACTGCTAGCCCAATTGAACATTGACAAAAATCTCTTTACCTGGGATAACATCACCACTTGCTGGCAGTCTTGGAACAAATGGAACTATGCTCCAATACCTCTTATTGTTGCATGGTTCACTTGGATGGAAAGAAACAAGGTTAAGTTTGAAGAAGGTAGACCAAAAACTGAGAGGATAGTCAGAAACAACATTTCTTATCTTAATAAGATGATTGAATACAGAAGATTTTCCAACATCTCCAAGTCTTACTCTTTGGGACAACCTGACAAGAAATATGTTCATAGGTTTTTTTGGAACCCTCCTGATCATCAAACAGTAAAGGTAAATACTGATGGCAGCTTCAATAAGGCAGGTGCAGGTGTTGGGGGTGTCTACAGAAATCACCTTGGGCAATGTTTATTATACTTCCACATCCCCATTGAGGCTACTGATGCTGTTGAAACTGAACTAATGGCTGTCTATTGGGCTTTGAAAATTGCCAAAATGGCTAGCTGGACAAACTTATGGGTTGAAGTAGATTCTACTGCTGTTATCAAGATATTGAGGGAAGAGGATCTTATACCCTGGCACCTTATCTATTGGACCAAAAAGATTAGAGAAATTTCATCACTGATAAAAGTACAGTACACTTTTATCTTTAGAGAGGGCAACCAGCCAGCCAATTGGCTTGCCAGACAAGGGTACAATTTACAAGAGCTATCTGTTGCTGTCTCCCCTCCCCATACCCTTCAGTTTCTACTGCAGGGTGCAGGATAAAGGTCCCATATTTTAGAATTGCTAACCAAGAGCTAATATGATTGTTTACTGCCTGCTACGATCTCCCTCTCCCCCAATCTATCCTAAGGTTTTCTGTATTACATGCTAGCTGGGATCTATGTATTTCCCTGGCAAAATTTTGTTGTTAGCATAGATTGTTTTGATTTTTAGGAAGAACTTATGATTCCTGTATTGAATCATTAAGTCTCCATCTGTCTTTCCCATCTTGTAACCCTCTTTAATCANATAATAATCTTACACATTTTTATATAATATAAATTAAGACAAATATTGGTATTGAAGGAAAATTTGGAATCAAATTGAATAAAAAATGAAAAGTCACAATTTTGGCCTCTGGCGCCCGCTAACTTGGCCATAGCGCTGAAAGCGCCATTGGGAGCGTCGACGGCGCCGATAGTAGTTTGATAGTTTTGGACAAATTTTGGCGGACTTTGGCAGTATTTCGTTATATAATAACCACCGGGAGGTGTGTTTAAAGTATTAAAAATTACCTTGGATGACTAGATACTTCCTATTTTCGAATTCCTGGCTTCAAATTCCAGAAATACTTCCAGGTATGGAGTTTTTAATAGAAGAGAGTTTATCAGTTTTGATGCGCAAATATTATACGAAAAAATTATTAAGAAGATGGAATGAGGCTTTGTCAATCATGGATTGATTAATCCAAGTTCTCCAATTGATAAAATCATTGTATAAAGATGATGGGAAGTTTTATGCTGCACTACCACTGTAGTTGTTGTACCAGTGGTGAAGGAATTCTAGCCAAATTACATGAAATTACCCAAGGAGTAGTCTACATACGAGGAAAGGCCGTACCATTTACTCCAGCATGAATAAACGAGTTGTATATGATAGAAAACATTCCGATCTGTCATTATACAAAATTTATCTCTACCAGAGATTTGATGCAAGATGTCTATAATTTTCTGACAGATGAAAGTATTATTTGGGAAATGCGATATAAGGGATATATTAGTTTCTCTGTTTCATCACTTAATCCAATATCGAAGCAGAGGCATATCTCCATTTCTTCAAGATTACTACCTACCATGAAGATTAGTAGTCACCAAAGAAAGTGCTATTTTAAATTATTGCATTCAAATAGAAAAGCCCATTGATATAGGATTTGTCATTTTTATATCTGTTATGGGTATTTATGAATGGGCAAATTTATGGACTTGAGCATCCGTCTACAATTTTCCTACTTTGCAGTCAATCTCAAGTTCCATATAAAAGTTGGGAAAATGTTTTATTACCTTGGGAGCCCAAGATTCCTATTGATGATAATTATGTTGGGAATTGGAATGAAGCATTAGATGATGTTTTGGATCATTCGTCACATGCTTTAACTCCATTAATGCCACCAACAGTTGGAAGTTCACTTGCTTTGGAAAATAAATTGAAGAAAATTGAAAGAGAACTTCAGAGTATTACATATGCAATAAGAGATCTTAAGTACCTTTTTGATCACCTAGATTGTCGGATGAAGGAGAATTTTGATCATACTGGAACATTTGAAGCAGGATTAGTGTGAATGTTTAAGGAAAAAAAGATGGATCAAAGAAAATACGACTGATCAATTCCTATACCAACCCTTCTATAATTTGTACATTCATTACCTATCTATGAGAGATATCAGAGGAGGAGAAAGTGCTGAAGATGAGGCAAATTGAAGAATTTAATCTCCCTACTAGTTTAAAATATTTATTTATTTAATGTAATTGTGTGGATTTGATTTAGTTTACTTTGCTTTAGAATTATGAACTTTGATTGAGTGTATAGTTTTGTGTCAGCGTTTAGTGTTGTGGCCTGATTTTGACACTGATTTATAATTTAGTTTGCTATATGAGTGTAAAAGTGTGATTAGAAAAAAATATTTGTAAAAAGTGTATTTTCACATATAAAAGTTTGTTTGTTGTTGTTTGTGAAAATGATTGTTCGTGAAAATATTTATTTGTGATTTATTGTTAGATAAAAATTTGTGTTTAAAAATAATAAAATGACTTTGGAGAAAATTGAAAAGAAATTTAAAATTTACAAAATCCAAAAAATGATTTTTTAGGCCTTCAGCACTGACGACATTGGCATGGGCGCCGACGGCGCACTCGACCCGAGAACATTCTAAACCCCTTAAAATTCGCAATTTTCACAATGAAACGCCATTTTTAGCCTTTGAGTCACCTTCAACCTCCAATTTTTACACCTAGGGCTCTCATTTGCTTGGTTTTGGGGTGATTTCAAGGCAAAGGAAATTCTGATTTCATTTTCTCAAGGTAAGAGCTGTACTTTAAACTAAAAATTTTAGATTTTCACCAAAGATCTTTCTCACATTGCTGAGATCCAAAAATTTTAGAATTTGTTAAGAGATTTTGAGAAAACCCTTTGGTGAAGAACTCCTATGTAGTAGATTTAAGTTTTAAAAGTTTTACGTTGTGATTTTTAGAATTTTGGGAATTTATTCAGATTTTTATCCATTTTATTAGATTTATCATGGCCCCAAGAACGAGAAAAGGAAAAGAAAATTAGATTATAATGAACAAAAATTTGTAAGCTTCAAGGCTAGTGCTCGATTCAATATTCTACAAGAAAATAAAAAAGTGATTCCGGATCATTGTTTTAAAAATTCGGGTTGAGAAGTCAAGCGATTGATCAATGCTCAGCAATGGGAAAATTTTTATTATTTTACTGTCGAGGCTATTATTGGAGTAGTGATGGAATTATACACTAATTTTACAAAGGCTTCTGATGATTTTGTTTTTGTTCATGGGAAAATGGTGGAGTTTTCTCCAAGAAAAATTAATGAGTTTCATCAGTTGGAAGATGTTCATAGTTGCTAGTATAAATTGTTTTCTGCTATGAATGAGGCCTTGGATGAGGTTATTTCTTTTCTTACTGATGGAAGATGAACTTGGAAAGCGAAGAATGGTGTTAAGGTAAACTTTCCTCTTTCTATGCTTAATGTAGTATCTAAGGCCAGACACTATTTTATTTCTGGAAGAATGATACCGACAAAACAACATAGTGAGGTGACCAAGGATAGAGCTATTCTAAACTTATGTATTTATCAAGTGATGAGGATAAATGTAGGCTAAGTTATTTATATGAACACTTGATCTACTACATTGGGAGAGACCACTGGTGGTTTGGCACACCCTACACTTATTTTCACGCTCTATGAACAAACAAGAGTTGATATTAGACCAGTGGAGGAGAGAATTGAGCTTTTAAAAGCTATTGGACCTGTTAACATAAAGACTTATGATTCTCATGTTGATTGGTGATCCAAAAGTAAGACCAGCGATATTCCTTTCACTTCTAGGACCCCTACTTCTAGTGACCCTACTCTTCGAGAACTAATGGACCAGTGATGATTCAGCAGAGAGATATCTTGAGAATGGATCATAGAATACAAAACATGGATGTCAGAAGTGCTCACACTAATGATTTGGTACGGCAAAAGTTTGAATATGATGTATTTATGATGATGCAATAGTGAGATACATGAAGGGTGATCATTTGGTTCAGTTTCCTACTAACCTGTTCTTACTCCATATTAACAGTAGAATCTGGATGTAGGTGAAGAAGATGATGATGATTGGTGATTTTTCTTTTATTTTATATGTTTGATTGTACCTTGTTATGTTGTTATTTGTTTTTGTTATATTGTTGAAACTATTTGTTATTTGAAATTCAGTTTAATTCAGCTGTTAGTTTGAGTATTTTGTTAAATGTATTGTAATTAACTCTTTCTCAGCATATTTTATATGTATTATGTGCAGTTTAATGTTTTAAGTCTTGTAGGTTTTCATATTAGCACCTGTAATATTTCAGAGTTAAGTTTCAAAAATCTGAACCTTCAACATGTAAGTCTTTTCTTTATGTATTTAATGTTTTCTTTCACCCTTTATTTTTTGAATTCTTCATGCTAAGTCTTTTAAAAATTTAAGTTAGGGGTGGGGAAGAAAAATTCCTTTTTAAAAAATGAAACCTAATTTTATTTGTCCTCACTTAGTTATATTTTCAAAATTTTTAAATTTAACATGACATTTGGTATTAGAGGTTAACTTTAGATAACCATATTTATGTTTCTAAATATATAGTAAACTTAAGTAAAAATTTTTAAATAATAAAGGTTAATTTTAAAGATTAAGATATTTGGTATGATAGAATAAGACTATGGTTTCTATTTTAAGGAAGGTTAATTTTTGAGATTTAAGATATTTGGTATAGAGGGTAAGACTATGTTTTTCTATTTTAAGTAAAGAAATTTGTATTTTTGAAGTATTAAAAATCTGAAACCTTTAAGTTAATACAAATTTGCTAAGTGAAAAAATATGAAAAGTTTTTAACTTTAAGAAGAGAATAGTGAAGTTCAAAATCATTAAAGGCTATCCAGATACAGTAATCCTCACATAAAATAAAAAAGAAAAGAAAGGAAAAAGAAAAGAAAAAGGATTAAAAAGCATCCTGAAAAGAAAAGAAAAGAAAAAGATAATATGGGGAGAAGCTTGAGGAGATGCCTAATTAAAAATTGGCTTCTTTTGAATAAACTTAAAGAAGAAGGCTTAACTACATTTTCTAAACTTATATTTGAGCATTAACTTATTTAACAGTAAAGTTTCACAAAGTTCTTTTTCATATGAATACTCTAAGTAACTTTAATATGAAAATTTGCATTTTTTCTGGAAAAGAATGGAGAATCAGAAAACTTAGACTTGATTGTTGGATATTCTTATACCTTTGGTATTAACTGGAGTTGTTTTGAATTTTTCCTAAGTTATACTATTATATTTAGTGGACTAAAATATGAAAATCTAGAAGTTAAATTCTTTACCATAAGTCATATTTTTATGTAGTAGAGAAGTTACTTGAGGATAAGTAACATGTAAGTTTGGGGGATTTTGATACACCAAAAATATATGCATTTTTAGACCCATATTTTATACTCATTTTTGGTGATATTGCGCTTAATGGAAGGTATTTTTATGTTTTCTTGCACTTTGTTGATTTTTAGGACTTGAAGCAAAAAGGATGGAATTTGGAGTTAAAATGACATTTTTGAATAAATACTCAGTGCCGATGGTGGAGACTTATAGAACGACTGATGGATTTTACTCAGCACCGTCGGCGCTGCTTCGGCGCTTGAAGTTGCACCGATGGTGTCATTTGACAGAGAGCAATGAAATTAAATACGGGACAATGGCGTCAATGATGCCAATGTCGGTTTAGACCCTGCTTCTAGAAGATTCGACGAATTTGGACGATTTTGAAGGGCTTTTGGATGCACCTATTGGAGAACTGACTCTAACCTCTATTTTAGGCCAAAATTGATCAAAAAAGGCACTCCACTTCATTCGGACTTGCTCATTTTTGCCATACTTTGCTTCCATACACCTTTTCCATCTTCATTCCACCACAATTCAGGAGTCTATTAGTGATTTATTCTTAAGAGTTTAGAGTTTTGTGGTGAGATTAAGTGTGAATTCTTCTATAAGAGTGTTGGAGAAGGAGAAAAGTGAGAGATTTCTTCTTTCTACATTTCCTAGAAGAGGCTACAAGGGATTTACTTTGAGCAAGAGTTTCAGATAAGTGTTGCTTGTTTATTAGTATTGTATGAACTTTCTTTTATATATGAAATTTGTGTTTTGTCGTATATTTCTCATGAAGTCTAAGGATTTTTCTTTATCTTTCTCCCTACTCTAAGATATGATTAAATGAAAAGATAATTTGGGTGTGTCAACATTAAAATATAAAATAAATTTTGATGATTTTTTAACTTCAAACTTAATTTATTTTTTGATCTGGCCAATTGAATTGTTAAAATGTGTTGTGAAACATATGATCCGAGAAATGGAGTATGAGTTTAACAATAGAGTGAGGATCACATTTGATTCCATGAAGGAGTATTTTGTTCATGAAATTAAGTGTAAATAAATAAGGAAATATACATTGATTGGGTGTAGAATTGGAGATTTTAGGGTGACTGACTAAAATCCCAATTTGGTCTTAGTGTTTAAAAACTAAAGTGAGAGTTAGCCTTCAGGTGAAGGGAAGTGAGAGCTCTAGAGTGGGAGCTAGTATCCTCCTAGCCTAGTCACAGATTTAGGGACTAAACCTGGGATTAGCCAACGATTTTCTATAACTCTGTATCAGGGTAGAGAATTAAAACTGCTCATATTAGACACAATACATATTAAAATCATTTATCTCATCTCATTTTACCAAAATCTCATTGTAGTGAGAAAGATATTTTTTCACATGAGAAATCTTCATTACATAAAGATAGTTTAATAGTTACTATTTAAACTTTGCATTTCAGTTTTGCTAATAGTTAAATAATTTAGTTTTGATTGCATCTTACACATTCAAAATTATTGACAATAATTTCATTTAATTTCTGTGAATTTCCTAGTTGATTTATCAATTCAGATTTAAACCTTCCCCGTGAGATCGATATTGGGGCTTAAATAAAAAAATATTTTATTACTTGATAACGATACGTGTACTTGCGTAGAATCCTAACATTAATTGCTTAATTTTTTTAATTATAAATATTGCATCAATTTTTTAGCACCATTACATAGAGGAGTCAAACTTATATAAATTTTACACAACTATATTTTACCGGGATCAATACTCACCCACAACATGTTGGCATGCCCCCAATGGTAGTTCCTCCCATACTTAAAATGAGTGCAAGGAGGCTCAAGCAATTAGAGGATGTCTACGATGTTGTGGAGAGACAATATATGACTCCAGTGGGTAGCTCCAAAGAAGATACTCGTGAGAGAAGTCGCACCAATTTGATCGAGGAGATTATGAAGAATCTAAGAGCTGACATTAGGCAGTTGCAGTAGACAAAGGAAATGAATCCCTTGGTGATATGGAGGAGCATGCCTAGGTTAACAAGGTGAAGACATGATCCACTTCATCTTGACGAGAGGTTCCACCCCTAAGCAATGAACAATCTTCAAAAGAATTACAAAGGGTGGTACAACAGTGGGATGATAAAATTGCTCGTTCTAAGAAGAAGGTTGTGGAGATGATGAATGTGCTAGCAAATTTTCATAGTTACAAACACAAGTTTTAGAGGCTACTCAAATAGAGGTGGTTTATATTTTTTATGATAAAAGAGAAGAAGCTGACACTGAAGAAGATAATCAATAGGAAAAGGATTTTGATTAGAGCAGGGTTCTAGAAAAGGACATTACTCTACTGGTTGAAAGGAAAGTCAAAAAAATGTTGGCCCAAGTAAGAGTCGGATCATTAGTTCCAAGGGCTAGAACACACTCAGAGGAATTTAATTCCAGCTAGTATCAAAAGTACTTCATACCACCTCTCTTCAAGGTGTTTAATGAGATACGAAACTCCCACTAGGAAGTTGCACACTTCTAATCAAGTTACTGCAATGTGGGGGTAGTAATGCTCTCCGATTCTGCCAATTCATTAAGAACTTCACTGGTGTTGCTTTTGATCGGTACACAAAACTTCCCAATGTAACTTTTAACACCTTTTTAGAATTAAAGAATCTCTTCATCTAGCACTTTGTTGGAGCCCATCACCATTTTACAGTCTGTGACCTGATAGTGGAAAAACAAAAGCCCGGAGAGACCCTTGTAGATTATATCCTTTGATAAAGGAATTTTAGCATTAAGTGTGAACCACAACTTTAAGAAAACACACCATTGAGATCCTTCTCAAAAGCATTTATAGACTGATGACATTTGATTCAACCCACAATCACGCGGTAGTTTAACTTCCAAAAGATGGCCAAAAACTTGACCCAATTTATATTTAGCGGCTAGTATGAAAAGTCGATATGTTATAAAATTTAGAAAATAATTTACACACTAGAGGTACTACGCAAGTATATATATCGTCTTAAGTAATATAAGGTTTTCCTTAAAACCCTAATATTAATTTCATAAAGAAGTGAGGTAAGAAATACCTTAGGTAAGTTCTAGTCTACTACTATAAATTCTTAGTTTGGAATGTCGATTAAAGTGGATTTTCTAATAAATATTCCTAAATGAAAATCTTAAATCTAAAGATAACTTATCTGGATAAATTGGTTTAGAGAATTTTGAGATGATAAAGACTAATCTTCTCATTCAATGACATAGATAATGTGTAGGAATGAAATGCTTAAAATATAATGTTGCAAGTGACAAATAGGAGTATACATATTCTTTACCTCTTTCGAGCTTAAAGAACATTGGCTATTATAAAGTTGGCGATGGCATCTATAGTAGAGCTGGGTATGTTCTAGCCTCTCACCTTTATATTACCTACTTTGCGCTCTTTATAGGACCTACCAGTGACCCTTAGTTCAACCTCTAGACCAAATTTATAAAAGAATCTAGCCTGCCACCCTAGAAACATCAATCTTATGCCCATCAAATCTTATTTCTTAATATTTTTGCACTCCCCATGGATGATCACCGTGGTTCTTTCCAAATTGAAATGTGGTACTCACTAGTTAGTGAAATCTTAGCCCTCTCGAGTCATTAAGTTTTCAACAAATTTTAACATTACAAGTGATCAGTTTGTAAAGTAAATTAAGAGCAAGTGAAAATACCATCACATTAATGAAAAAAGAGATGATCTAAGAAAATATAAATTCATAAACAGTGCTTCCATTTCATTGCAAAAGAAAATTAAAATGAAGATAATGACATAAGAAGTAAAATAATTGATAGAATTATGTAATAAATTATGTGCCAACAAGGAACATATGTCTACCTACTCTCTTATGAGCGTATAGGTATGCTCAGTATTCTATTAGTTTTTTGCAATTATCTGTTACTGAGAAGCATCTAATAGAAATAGATCATTAATTTATATTTCCTTAAAATTTGCATTTATGCCTAAACTATTTTACTAGCTAACCAATCAACATGAGTGCACTCAAGTTGCAAGATCACAACTCTCCCGAGTCTTAGTTTCACTTACAACAAATTTTAACTTAACTTATTGCCACTTTAATTTATGGCAATGAAGCAAAGGAGATATTACTCATCACATGAAAATAAGAATTATTCTATCATAAAATCAATTTTCCTACACATGCCACAACTTCATATTAAAGAAAAGAGTAAAGAGAACTACTGGTGAAGCATGGATAAATCGAAACATAAATTTTTATTAAATCAAATAAAATCCACTAGAAAGTGTTTACAATAATTACAAGATAATAAGAACACAGTACTTAGTTTTTTTTCTCTTTGGAAGAAAGTTGAAAATACCTCCAACTAAGTCTCTTGTCGATCCATGCTCTAGTCATTCAATTCCCTTACACATCTCTCTCAAAATCCCTCACCACTCTCTTCAGACAAGATGAAAATATACATCTCCATCTCCTTTCTACACACACACACTAAAACTCTCTACAAAATGCCCCATCTAGGGTCCTCATGAGAGGGGCTACGCCCCTCTTTTTAAAGAGACACTAAAAACTTTTTTTTCCAAGAGACATGCATCTTCACTAGAAGAGACACACCCTTCCATTTCATGAGAAACACCTCTAGACTTTTCAAATGTCTAGAGTCATTAATTGAATCATTGGGGCATGCAAAGCCATCAAGAACCTTCCAGAGCAACCCAAATCCATAAAAAACAGTCAAAAACTATCCTTGGACTGTTTTCAGCACATAAGGACCAGTTTCGGGCACCAAAGCACTATTTTCTCGCACTTAGGCATCCAAACTATCGCCTAGGTACCAGAAAACAACACCTAGGAACCTGAAATTGGTGCCTAGGCGCCACTCTGCATGCATCTCCATCATTTCACCCTGCTTCGTTCCGTTACAGCTCTGTTTTGCCCTATTTCAGCTCCGTTTCGATCCAAATTATTTTAGCAACAAAATAAGCATGAAAATAACCTTTCTTTAAAGTGTAATTTCATTCAAAAATATGTGATAAATGTAAGGGAGATTAAACATAGAAAGACATATCAAAATGTGCCAGGTCAAAATTTTCTTCCTTGCACATTTTGACTCCAAATTGCATCATTTTTTCTCTTATTGCTCCAAAAATCTATTTCTTGTACCTGGAACCAAAAACATACAAAATATCTTCCTTTAAAGTGTAATATCATCAAAAATGTGCATAAAACGAACATTAAATGTATTTTAAAAATAAGTAATTTGTAGGTGGATCAATTCTCCCAAACTTAAACGTTATTTGTCCTCAAATAACACAATAAATTTGAAAACCAAATTTGTTAGCCTCCGGTAGTGGGTTAACTTCTTATATAACAAAAAATTTGTCTTAAGAAAGTTATAGTCCAACTTAGAAGAATTTCTAATAAAGTAGATGATATTTAAGGTATTAGAACTTTTACTACTAAATTTATGAAT
Source organism: Phalaenopsis hybrid cultivar (assembly GCA_002079205.1). Lineage (NCBI taxonomy): Eukaryota > Viridiplantae > Streptophyta > Magnoliopsida > Asparagales > Orchidaceae > Phalaenopsis > Phalaenopsis hybrid cultivar. Next base: position 48,268 of record JXCR01147172.1, read on the forward strand.
ACAGATTTTCTATTTAATTCAGATATATTTGAAATTTCTGCAAAATTTAAATTTTTAGAAAAATATAAATTTTAGAGTTTATGAATTCTGTATTGAAAATAATTTTTACTAATATTTTCTGACATTAAGCATAGGATTGATCTTATTTTTTACTCCTTATGAAGATTCAAGTGAAATCAATTTTTAGTTAGGTCGTATTCCTTAAGCTTCTCCTCCCTTTTTCAAACTTTTCTTTTCTTTTCTTTTTTGTCTTTTTCTTTTTTCTTTTTCCTTTTTTTTCTGGATCTTTTTAATCTTTACTTTTTTTAGGAGAGGATTACTATATCTAGATAGGCCTTTAATGATTTTGAATTTTATTATCATTTTTCTCAAGTTAAAACTTATTTTCTTTCTTTAACTTAAAATCTAATATTAGTTTTTCAAAAAGGATTTTCATATAATCTAAAATTTTTAAAAATTATTATTTTAAAAATCTTTAATATTTCAAAAATTCAAATTTTCCTTCTATAAATAGTAAAATCATTTCCCTAATATTTTCTACTAAATATCTTAACTTTAGTTTGATCCTTTTTACTAACTTTTGTACCAAGTTCCTCTTTATCATTTCTAAAAATCAAAAGTTTAGTGTCCTAAAGATAATGCCACATGCCACAAGTCAAAAACATCTACAATTATTAATTAGGATAGAAAACATGTAGTAGAAAGTAAATCTAAACTAAACATGCCAGAATGAAATTGACTAAATAAAAGTCTAACTAGCATAATAGGTATAAGCATATGAATATAAAAATGTTCTTCAAGTCCTTTATATTGGATTAACTAAAAACACAAGCACACATGATAAAAGAGGTTAATTCATCCTTTAACTCATCACATCTCACTACCTTACTTCCTATTTCTAACGGAATCACTACATAAATATATTAAGTCTTCCATGAATTTTATATGGTTATCCACATGGACAAGATTGCCTCTATTAAGTTGGGTCACGAACACCAACCTTAGGTAACACCTTATCCCAAAAAGTATGCACCTCTAATAGTTTAAATATAGTGCAAGATCATCCACATGTTACTCATCAAGTTGGTTCATGACTTTTACCAAATGAAAACACGATCAAAGAAAGAAAATAATACAATTTAGATGGAACTATCACAGTTTAAACTCAAGATGTCTCCTGTAAAACTCCGAGTTGTGGTGGAATCGTCAATCCAACTACTACAAGAGAACATATACAAGTCTAGCCATAATTAGAAGTAAAGGAATCACATCCTTAAAATCCATTCATAAAAAATCTAAACATCCACCAACATTAATCAAATTGATCAATCCATACTAAAGCAAACTCAATACAACACTAAAAATCATGACTCTCAAGCATACTAAATTAAACCATACTGAAAACTATAATCTGCCTCCCATAAAGCGTTTATTTTAATGTTACTAGCCCAACAAAGGATTTTCTCGTAGATCAAATTCATTTAAGTAAACACCAATCAATCCCACAATATTTTCCAGATCCTAAGATTCCTACTAAATCTTCAAATTTTAGTATTTCTTCCAACTTCTTAAATTTATTCCAATTAATTATTCTCAAGTTTATTTCTAGATCCAACATTCATCTACTAATATTCTCAATTTTCATATTAATATCATCCTTAAAATTTATACTAAATGGATCTCAATATGATAATTCTAGGCATCTTAAATTTTTAGTTAGATTCTCCCAAGATGATTAAAATTCTAGATCAAATTCCACTGGGATATTGTTCCATCTCATGTTATTTTTTAATTCTTCCCATTGGTACTAAGTAAATGGTGGAGGAGGTCCTATATTTATATTGGTTGAGGAAATATGTTTTTCTAATTCCTTATGAATTTCTTCCATTGGCTTTTCAATCACCTTATCCTCATTTCTCAACTCAAAGTTATTTTAAAACATATCTTTCAATTCTCTTTTAATTCTTGGTTCAATTTCTTTATCTTGCTCATCATTTTTGTCCTTAGGGTTTATCTTAGGCACTAGGTAAAATATGTTGAGGATTAAAATTAATTGAGTCAACAATTCACCTCAGTTGGTTTTCTATATTCTATGTAGTAGCCCGTTGACTTTTCAAGTGATTTTCTATTTGATAAGCAACCTCTTCGATGGACATCTCCTTCTCCTCATATGGTAGGTTAGAGTTAAATTTAAAAGGAAAAGAAGGTCTAAAGTTATAGTTATCCTGATTACTCCAATTACCTTAAGGATCATCTTGATTATAATTTCATGTTATACAAATTTGAACTCTTCTATACATTGTTAGTTTATAATTGCTTGGTGGTAACTTTACATTTTAGCCTTTTAGATTATCTTGCATTTGTTTTTTACATTTACTTAGCAAAATTTTATTCCTTTTAAATTTTATAGGATTAGGTAATACACAAAAACTTTTATCATTTTTAATATAAGTTAAGTGCAATTTAAAGAGGATTTTACTAAAGTCATCCTATAGAAGTTTTGTCTATCTCTGCGGGATCGATACTTAGGACTCCATTATCCCCTATCTTACTTAAAACGATACGTAGCATAGTACCCCTAATATGTCAACCATTTTATACTCTTTATAAAATATTTACTTTGCACACTAGCCACTTAATATAAATTGGGTCAAGCTTTTGACCATATTTTAGGACTAAAATAATTATGTTATTGCAAGTCGGGTCACCAGGATCTGGCGCCCAGGCACCAGAGCATCTAGGCGCTACAATTGGGCCCTAGGCGCCCGAGACGGTTATGCATATACCCAATAAATTTGGATGAATTTCAAAAAGGCACGTTAAGTGACTCTTGGTTATTTTCATAGCTTTATATATATGAAGAATTTCCACACATCCAAGAAGATAAGAATAGGTTTTAGAGTCATTTTTGGTGGGTTAGACCACCATTGGAGTGGGCAGCCACCATAGTTAGAGTGTCATGAGTCTTGGTGTTTGTGGAGTCTTGTATGATTTTGTGGAGTCATGATCGGATAGGGAATTTCATATGATTACTTAGGGAAGATTCTGAGATAAGTGATTGTATTTTTTTTTAAGTTTTATTTGTAAACTTTGTTTTTAATATATATTATGTTTTGTTTTGTTATCGCCATGAATTCAAAGTAGTTTTCTTTTATTTCTCCTTGTAATAAGAAGTAATCATGTGTGGGGTTAGAATGTTTTGAAGATTTCTTTTATTCCAAAAATTTGTGATGGTATTTTCACCAGTTCTTAGCATATATTGCAAATTGGTCATTTGTGATGTTAAAATCCATTACGAAATATAATGACTTGGAAGGGCTATGATGTCACCCAACTAGTGAGTGCCACTTTAAACATTGGATGAAGGGGATACTACATCCAAATGGGAGTGCAGATAGATAGGGAGATAAGTTTTGATGGGCATAGAATTGATTATTCTAGAGTGATAGGCTATAACCTTTTTCAATTTGGTCTTTTGTTTGGAATCTAAGGCTTGATTGGTCCTAATAAAGAAGATACAATGAGTAATTTGGAAATGAGAGGCTTGAATCTACTCAGCACAACCATGTCAATCAGAGACTTAACTTTATGTTAGCTAATGTTCTTTATGTGGTTGAGAGAAAGTAAAGAATATATATGCTCCTATTTATTACAAAACTCAATTTTTATCTTTATGAATTTGATTCCTGCATTGATTACAATCTCTTTGCATAGGGAAAGACTTTTTACTACAATCATACTTCTTTAAACATGTATAGTTTATAAAATTTTCATATACCTTTATCTTTAAGTTTAAATGAGAAAACTTTAGTTCATACCCTTTTAAAAATTGTTCGATATTATTCTCCTACAAATTTTGTTTATAGTTTAAGTGGGAATATTTTTAAGTTAACATAGAAATTCACTTATTACCTATGAGTTTGATACTGAGGTTTTTAAAGAAAACTCTACATTACTTGAAATGATACGTATACTTGCGTAGTACCCCTAGTGTGTAAGTCATTAATCAACTTTATAACATATTTATTTTGCACACTAGCTGCTGAATAAAAATTGGGTCAACTTTTTTATCATATTTCAGAACTTAAATAACTGCGTAATTACGTGTTGAGTCAGAATCTAAACTGGCTTAGGCTTTTATACTCAGACTAACCTAGGGTAAGTGTATGACCCTAAGTTATGATGGCTCTATTAGCTAACCTAGGCTTCATGTCAGATCTGCCTAAGTTCTATTTTGGTTACTTTTCTTGGTATATTTTAATTTTAATTTAAAGTTCATTATTCAATTAATCATTTGTTTAAATTCCTATATCTTATTAGTCATGTTGGATAATTAAAGTTTTCTAAGTTTGAAGGTTTGTTATTTTTATGTTTTTTTTTTATTTTTATTTTCTAATTTTGGTTATTTTTATTTATTTTTAAACATGAAAGACATAATGAAACATGCCTAATAAGGTAAAATATGATAAAATATACATAAAACATAGAAATAGGCACAAATTGACCTAATTACAACTGTGGATTAGATGTGTTAATTTAGATTAGTTTAGTTTTAAACTAAATCAACTTTGTTTGACTTAGGTTTGTTGTGGGTGAGTTTAGTATTAACCTTGGTCTAGCTTGATTGAACTAGTTAAACTTTGGTCTCGTTTGGGTTGAACCGGGTTGACATGTCTTAACCCGGTTAGATTAAAGTTCAATTTGGGTTGACCCGGGTTTACTTAGGTTAAAAGTTAGTATACCAAATTTTGATTTAGGCTGGCTTAGATTGAATTAGGTAGACCCAGGTAGGTTCAGGTTTTATTTTGTTGACCTAGGTTGATTTGGGTTGACTCAGGTAGATTTAGATTTTATTTAGGTCGAATTAAGCTGACTTGATTAGATTGGATTTTGATTTAGGCTGACTTTGGTTGACTTAGGTTGACCTAGATAGGTTAAAGCATGATTTCGGTTGACTGAAATAGGTTAAGATTTGATTTAGATCCACCTGAGTTGACATTTGTTGACCCTGGTAGATTAGGGTTTGATTTAGGTTAACTTAGGTTGAATCAAGGTAGATTAGGATTTGGTTTGAGTTGACCCAGGTTTACTCGGTTGAATAGGATGGGTCAATTTTTTATTTAGGTTGACTCGTGTTAAGCTCTATTAACTTGGGTTGGCTTAGGTTTGATTCGATCTTGGGTTAAGGTTAGGTTATATCGTTATTAGGTTAGGTCAGACTTAGATTAGGTTTAGGGTTTGGGCTAGGTTGGGTTAGGTCTAGGTTTGATCAGATCGGGGTTGGTGACTCAACCCGCAATTACATGTATTTTTAATCTCCAAAATATTGCCAAAAACTTGACCCAAATTATATTCAGTGGCTAGTGTGAATAAATGAAATGATATGAAAAATAAATAATAAGACTTCACACTAGAGGTACTACGCAAGTATACATATCTTTCCAAGTAATATAGGATTTTCTTTAAAAACTCAATATCAATCCCATGAGGATAGTTGGACAATTTAAATTAGCTTGCTAAACTTGAAATCAAATTCTATTTGAATTGCATATTTAAATAAAAATGAAATGATAACAATAACTAAAACTAAATTAATGCGGATAGAAATAATTATAATTCACAGTTTAATAAAAGTAATTCTAATGAGTTTGAATAATATGTGACGAAAGAAAAATATGTTGAGATTTTCATACCTATTTTATATTATTTTTAATGATATTGCACTTTTAAAAAAGGTATTTTTGATGTTTTATTGCAGGAATGATGAATTAGGGTCATTGGAGCAAAAAGATTAGAAAAGTACTTTTGATGTTTTGTTGCAAGAATGATGGATTAGGGTCATTGGAGCAAAAAGATGCAAAATGGAGCAAATTTGGAGCGAAAAGGACCAAAATGTGAGGATTTGAATTAGGGCGCCAACGGCGAGCCCAACGGCACAGATGGTGGACTTTTCCTGAGACTCTAAAATTAATTCACTTAGAAGGCCAGCCGATGGGGCCCTCAAGGCCGTCGATGGTGAGCTCGGCAGTTATCTCCAACAAAGCATTGGATGAGGATGAATTTTTGAGGGGGCTTAGACAACTTGGGAAAACTCATCCTCAACTTTAAAAGAAGATTTTAGCCAACAATAGAAGAGGAGTTTGAGGAGTTCGAGGAGTTGGAAGGTTAGAACAGCATCCAAGAGTTCCAGTAGTATGTAGAGAGGCTAAATTGTGAGGAGTTCTTTGAGAGATTGTAAGATTGGAGGGAAAGTGAGAGATTTCTTCCTTCTTGCCGCTTCGAAGAGGAATTATGTGTGTTGTAAAGAAAAGAAGAGATTCAGAGGAACTTCGATGATTTTTATTGGGGAGAATTAGAGATAAGTTTATTTATTATTATAGTTTGTATGGCTTTGATTTTATATATGAATTCCGAGTTTTGTTNAATCATTTGGTAAATACATGAATTTTAATGTAATTTCTAAATTAGAAATTCATAGAATTAAATTAGTGGTCATCTTATCTTCAATTTAGACAAATTTATAATCCAACTAAATGTCATAAGATGATAAATCTAGCAACACCAAAAATAATTCTATTTGAGTCCAAATAAACTCAAATCAAGCACTTCAACCATGTTTAAAAATTTTAGAACATTATATGAATTGACAATATTTCTCCGAATCTTACATGCCAAATACCAAATTGAGCTTTTCGATGGAATAAATTCAACAAGCTCAAAATCATTAAATTCTATGGTCTCTAAAGCATTTAGATGTTGAATGAATAATCTAAAAAGAAATTAATACCATGTTGCTTGTCCAACTTATAATCCTTTAGAACTTGGCACAATTTTATCTTTTTTTTTACCCTTCATGATGTTATAATAAATTAACTATAATGTTTCATTCAAGTTATTTATTATAATCTCTTATAATGAGTCTTATAATTCTTATGAATACTTTGATAACTATAAAATCATTATGCACATTCAATAAATTTCTAATGCATTCCTCAATTAGGAATTCTTAACCATGCCTAAGGATAAACTTATACTTGATTTTATTCTCTCTAATAAAAATAACCATCCTCACTAATTTCTAATGCATTCCTCAATTAGGAATTCTTAAACATTTGTTTTAAAAAATGATGGGAAATAATATTAAAATATATATATATATTTTTTTATATTTTAAAATAAGTCCTATATGAAAAGTAACTTCTAAGTGGCACATGTTAGATTTCTTGGAACTTTAGCACAAATATACACATGCTAATCGAAATGCGATAATTTGCATTGCTTGCTGAAATACACTCACAAGCAATGCTTATCAAAACGTTGTGATCAACATCAGGTTACACATCTAACAAAGATGATATGCCATCAAAAGGAAACTAGGTAATGATCATGCAAAATGCATAGTGATTTAACATAACACAGTTGCTTAAACTAGGTGCGAGCAAACATAGGTGATATGCTAAGTGGTTTGGCATGATGTGATTGCTCTATTGAGGTGTGAGACAACACAATTAAACACCAAATGATAGTTTAGGTATGAGTTTTATGCTAGATGAAACCTCATACCAACTCACTTGTATATGAATGTGTTACTTGCTTACTCTGCACGGTCGTACAAGGTAAATAACCATGCAAAAAGGGTAAACAAGAGTCTATGCATTGCACAATCACATTAAGTAAAGTGAATGCATGTAAATAGATTGTATATGTGACATATTCATATGTTGTTTAGTATGACTCGCATCAAGTAACATAAGAGATAGGCTAGTGCTTGGTAAGTTAGTCATTTCCAAAAATGCAAGCATTCATTATGAGCATATGATAATTGACCCAACCCGCAGTTACTTATATTTTTAATCTCCAAAATTTTGTTAGAAAATATGTCTCAAATTATATTTAGCGGCTCGTGTGAACAAATTTAATGATTTATAATAAATTTTAACACTATGGGTACTACACAAGTATGTGTATCGTTTCAAGCAATATAGGATTTTCCTTAAAACCTCTAGTATCGATCGCACGAGGGATGTAGTAACTCTTAAAATCAACTTAAAAAATTTCTATTCAAATTTCTAATTAAACAGATAAGAGGTCTAAAATGACATGCTTACTAAAAATTACTACTAAAGAGTTAATAAAGAAAATAATAACTAAATGTAACAGCTTAACAAAATATAACAACGAGTTTGGATATTATGGAAAATTTTTCCCTTTGTAAAGAGCTTTTAACCTATGTAGGATTCAAATGATTTAATACATAATTGATGTATTATGACAAATACAAGCATGTCTTATTCTTTACTCCCCACCCGGTGCTAGCAAAGAACATTGACTAACTTAAGGCTGATTCCTTAACATCTCGATTCCGCATCAGAACTATCTAGCCTCTCACCTCTAGATGACCCTAAGCCTATGCCATCATGATGGTCGAATCCCAATGTCAGGGTACTAAACCTTAAGCAAAATTGATAAGAATCTAGTCTGTAACTCTAGAACTAACCAATTCTACGCCCATCAAAACTTATCTTCCTATTTATTTCCACTCCCCCATAGATGATTGCAATGGCTCTGTCTAGATTGAAGTGTTGATATCCACTAGTTTGGTGAAATCATAGCTCTCCCAGGTCATTATGTTTCTCAATGGATTTTTACCTTAAAAGTGGTCAGGTTGTAAAGTAAATGAAGATTCAGTGAAAATACCATCACAATTTTTAAGAGTAAAAAGAAATCTTTAAATCATTCTCATCCCAGAAGATTATGTCCCATAAGCTAGGAGAAAGAAAGGGAACTACTCAGAATTCATAGAGATTAAACAAAACATTTGCATTGATATCTATGTCTTACAACAAAAAACTTAAATACAAATACAAAGTACTTTATGTCTTCTCCCCAAGTAAACTTATGGAGTTTCCTTTGAGCAATCTCAAAACTTCTTCACACTAAAACACACTCACACTTACACTTAACACAAAATATGAAAAACCTAATGCACTATTGCCACCCAATTGAAGTTTTGAGGCCCCAAAAGGCCTTTAAATTTGGCCAAATCCTTTTCATTTTATAGAAAATAGAAAATAACCAAGGGTTGATTCAAACACCCCTAAAAAATTTTGCCAATTTCCTTGGATCTTCTAGAAAAGTTGTTATTGGCGCTATAGCGCCAGTCTAGGGGTGCTATAACGCTCATCTCGCTCATTTATGACGCTATGGCGCTAAGGGGTGGCGCTGTAGCGCCACACAAAAATATTCAATTTTGCTCCATTTTTCCCTCATTTTCTTTAAATGTCTATTCCATGTGCCTGAAACTAAAATCATGCAAAATACATTTTTGTAAAGTGCAATATCATAAAAAATATACATAAAAGACTTATAAATCATGCACTAGAAACAAATTTTTTTAGTTGGATCAATAATATATACTCATGATGAGGATGTAAAGAACACAAATGCAAAATAGATGCTGCACTCATTTGACATGTGATGACATAAAAAGTTATAGTGAAGCAAGTCGGTCATAACACACAAGTATTTGTGTCATGTAATAATGAGGATTCAGAGTATTGCGTATCAATCTCACGAGAAAATAACTATGAAATATTATAACAAATGAATCTTTAGTTTATTAAATTTTAAACCTAGTTTAGTTTGGTCATAGGTAAGAGATTAAAGTTCTACAATCCTACTCACAAACAAAAATAAAGAAACACGATCTGAAAAACAAAGAAAATATCAAACGGAGAAGTCTTATGAATCTTCAAGAGAGATGAGGCGTGCCTCTATGATTCTGGTGTCATGGCAATTCGTGGTTTTTCTAGACGTTTTCCTACATGATAGTTGTCAACAAGGATAAAATATTCTTCTTAAGCTTATGTCTAGGTCAGAAAAAGAATCAGAAACCCATAAGTTAAGTTTTACTTATCTCATGACATTTTCAAGGGTTATTCTGATTCTCTTTCTAAGATAAAAAATCTTAATAAAATATATATTCTTACCAAGATTTTGAGGTTAACCCTTTTTCTCCTCTACACGATAGGCATAATTCATATATCATGAAAGATGTTAACATCATAACTAGCCAGATCAAGAGTAAATGAACACCAAAGGTTAACACAACAAATTTTGCATGAAAAATCTAAAAAATCCCATGGGGAAACAATATGAGAAAACCATAAAAAATCATGATTCTTACATCATCGAACTAGAAAAAGAACTTATCTACACATGATAGAAAAATGATAGCAAATAAGTCCAGGAAAATTATTGTTACGAGCAAAAATTTAGAGTAAACACTTACAAAATACTTTTTCATCTCTGCCAAAGTAGAAGCTCTCCTTCTCAAACAATCTTCTCTCCAAAACAATAAGAAAAAAATTACAAGAAGAGGAAAAAAATCTTTTAGGACCTCAACCTCAAGCAAGGAAAAATGTCCTAAGGGAGAAGCTCTCCCTCTCTCACAAAGTCCCTCAATCTCTACCTTCGGTCGTCCTTAATGATCCAAGCCTCATTTCAAGATGCCCTAAATATATTTTTATAGCTTGCTCTTGGATTTAGTAAGATATTTCTTCCCAAAAATGTTTTCAGCTTCATCAGCATGGTCACGCCCAAACCTGGGGTGGTCATGCCAACCTTGCTAATCCGGCGGTGTGGTCACCCTCAATCCCAATGTGGTCCGCCAACATGTTAATTGGGTGGCATGATCACATCCAATCTGGATGTGGTTACGTCACTACCTTTGATGCATCTGCGAGGTCACTCTCATTTGAGGCGTGATCATGTCAGTTATGGTATTCTCAACCTTGGTTTTTCTCATTCTTAAATGTGTGCTTCATATCCTATAACCTGCATGTACTAATAAAAACCTTATGCAAGAGTAAATCCATAAAAAATTAAAATAAAATAGCAAGTGAAAAGAATGATCAGATGTAACAAAAATTGTGTAGAATTGACTCATGTCAACATGCATCCATGAGCAATGCAAAATGCAAATGTAAATTCCAAAATATGTCAGTGTTGTGTGAAATAACAAAACACTTTGATAATATAAAACTAGCTCACAAATGTTGTTTTCATTTTTTCTTTATTTTTTAAGAGTCATGACCAAAAGAAAATATGTTGAGATTTTCATACCTATTTTATACTATTTTTGATGACATTGCACTTTAAAGAAATATATTTTTGATGTTTTGTTGCAGGAATGATGAATTAGGGTCATTGATGCAAAATGAGCAAATTTGGAGCAAAAATGACCAAAATGTGAAGATTTGAACTATGGTGCCGACGACCAGCCCAACGACAAAAAATTCCCGAGACTCTAGATTTAATGATTTAGAAAGCCCACCGATGGTGCCCTCGAGGTCGCTGACGACGCCCTCGAGGCCGTCAATGGTGAGATCGGCGGTTATGTCCAACAATGCATTGGATGAGGATGAATTTTGGAGGGATGCTTGGGAAACTCTTGGGAAAACTCATTCACAACTTTAAAAGAAGATTTTGGCAAAAAATGGAGGAGGTTCTAGAGGTTCTAGAGGCTCTTGTGGTCCTGGAGGTTAGAGAGGTTCTATTAGTGTGTAGAGAGTTTGCTAGAGTGTCTAATTGTGAGGAATTCTTCGAGAGATTGTAAGAGTGGAGGGAAAGTGAGGGATTTCTTCTTCCTTGCCGCTTTGAAGAGGAATTCTATGTGCTATAAAGAAAGGATCTTGAGATTTGTGAAATGGTGATTTGAATTGGTTGAGCCATAAAAATGTTAAAGAAATTGTGATGATCTTNACACACCAAGAAAATGTGAAAAATGCCAAACTATATCTGATGGAATATTAGAAAAAAAATAAAGCTGTTATTTGATGCATGCGATGTTACCTAAAAAACTATTCGGTCCTATGAACCATAAGAACCAGCTATAACCATAAAAAAAAAATAGAACACATTAACACAATCTTTGTGATACATTATTACTTTAAAAATTAGTACTCAAAACTCCTAATGTCTATATTTTATAGGGGTGTAAATAATTGGACCCAATGGCCACTTGAAATTGACGCGAATAATACAAGTTTGGGACAACCAGTGTAAGATCTGGCTAGGAGCTGGGTCAACTTTTAAGTACCTCAAAAAACAAGGTTGGGTTAGATCAACCAGAAAATGATGACAATTATTTGATTGATTTCTAATGAAAAACTTATTTGAATTTGAAAATTTTTGATATTTTTTTTGTTGTGCCCAAATTGGACAATTGTGCTCATTTTAAGTTGAATTATTACAAACTTATTGTGAATTAAATATTTTTTTAGACATGACATGTTGAGTTTAGGTTTGTTCCAATCAAGTTTGAGTTGAAATTTATACATGTTTAATAAATGGATAAAGTTCAGGTAAACTATATTCAAGACAAATCATTTTTTGGTCAAATCAGAACCTCACTAGTAAGACTTCAATTGAAACACCCTAAATTCTTTTAAAAGATACTATAGATTGAAACATAATATCATATCATACCTATCATTTATAATGCTCAAGGAACAACCAATGTTTAAAAAAGTGTTCAAACGTGTGCCTCCAAATGCGTCTTAAATTGAGGTGGAGGATGCCTTGAGGCTTAAGCGTCACTGGTGTGGATGAGGCTAATGCCCTAATGCAGACGTGCAATGCCTCAAGACGTTTGAGATAATACCTCATTTTCTTAATTAGATTAAGTTATATATTTACAATATTAATATAATAAACCTAATATTATAGTTTATAACCTATACAACCATCCACGCACAACACAAACAATAGCAATCGCGAGTTAGGGTTCGTTCTTGCTTGTCATCCCAAGCCATCAAAGAATTGCAACATCAACTCACCACTTCGAGCGTTATCGTGAGCTTGTCTGAACGTCCCTGCTAGATACTCTTCTTCTCCTCCATCTTCTTTTTCGCCAGCAACCAAACTTTCACATGAATTCTCGTTCTCCGTCGTGATCTTCCCGTTCGCTTTCAATATGGTTTGTGATTTGATACCTATAAATAAATATATACACACACATTAGAATTTAGCAAATCATAAATATACTAAATTCACTCTTCTTGGATTCAATAAATTTGAAATTAAGCCAAATTGAAGGCAAAATTGGGGCTATTAAATCCGAAAAATTCATAAATCCACAAACTTTTGCATATTACCAATTGGTTGGATTCAAAAAATCTGGTCATAAATCCTGTCAAAATGCGCTACCAAACAAAGAGAAAATAAGTATTAATTTAATTCAAATAAAGTATATTAAAGATGAAACACAAAAATGCTTTTCTAGATGGGTGAGATATTGTAATAAAATTTTCAATAAAGTTTCTAAGAAATATAATTGACTTTTGTGATATTAATATTGTTAATAATAATATCTTTTTTATTTTTACCATCACATTATAAAAAAAAAAAAAGTTGGGCGTCTCTAAGGAAAACAAATGTTGAAAAATCAGTAGGACCTTATAAGTACAAAGAAAGTAATGAGATGTTTGATGGACCTTATCAGTAGGGCGTCTCTAAGGAAAGCAATACATTTATTGAGATGTTTGATGGAGAAGTACAGAGAAAGTAACGAGAATCTAAATATGATTTTTATAAATTTAACTTACAAAAAAATTCCAATACTTCTTTGGAGAATTCTAGAAAAGAAAGGTATTGATATGACTTATATTGAAGTCATTAAGGATATGTATACTAGAGTTGTTACTTGTGTTCAAACAGGACGAGGATTGACTAAGTATTTTCTTATTTTAGTTGGACTACATCAGGGATAGGCTTAAAGCCCATATCTATTTGCTTTAGTTATGGATGCTCTTACTTGACATTTACCCAAGGATATACCTTGGTGTATGCTTTTCACTAATGATATCCTTCTTATGGATAAGACTAGAGAAAGATTTCAAAAGAAACTTGAATTATGGAGATATACATTAAAGTCTAAAGGCTTTCTTCATATGAGTAGATATAAAACTGAATACATGGAATGTAATTTTAGTAGTAGTAAATCTAGTGACAGAGTTATAACTATGGGTGATCAAATTATTAAAAGGGGTAAACTATATCAGGTCCATTATTGAAAGTGATGGTGATAAAGATGGGGATGTTATTATTAGAATTCAAATTGGTTGATTGAAGAGGAGAAATGTATCGGGTCTATTGTGTGATAGGAACATGACGATGATTGACTAAGTATTTTCTTATTTCAGTTGGATTACATCAAATATCGGCTAAAAGCCCAATATCTTTTTGCTTTAGTCATGCATGCTCTTACTTGATATTTATAGAAGGATATACCTTAGTATATGTTTTTCACTAATGATATCCTTCTTATGGATAAGACTAGAGAAAGATTTCAAAAGAAAACTTGAATTATGGAGTACACATTAAAGTCTAAAGGCTTTCTTCATATGAGTAGATATAAAACTGAATATATGGAATGTAATTTTAGTAGTAAAAAGTCTAGTGGCAGAGTTGTAACTATGGGTGATCAAATCATTAAAAGGGGTAAACTATATCGGGTCCATTATTGAAATTTATGGTGATATAGATGGGAATGTTATTAGTAGAATTCAAATTAGTTGGTTGAAGAGGAAAAATGTATCGTGCCTATAGTGTGAAAGGAAAGTATCACTTACAAAAAAAATATTATAAGATAGGGGTGAAACTCGAAATGCTTTATGGTTCAGAGTGTTTATCTTTAAAATAAAATCATAAAACTAAGTTATGTGTTGCTGAGATGAGAATGCTTAGGTGTATGAGTGACTTGACACTTAGAGAATACAAAATGAATGCATCTGTGAAAGGTTTGTGCGGCTCCAATTACAAACAAGATTAGAGAGTCATCTTAGATGGTTTAGTCATTAAACGTCAGCCATCTGATAATTTGGTTAGGAGAGTAGATGTTTTAGGTTCAAGTTATGTTAAGAAAGCTAGAGGTGGACCATGAAACAATTGGCGCCTAGATTGCAAATGAAATGATCTTAATTTATTAGAATTAGATGAAAATACGACACTCAATAGGATATAATGAAAAAATAATAATTCATGTAGCTGGCCCAACTTAGTGGGATAAAGGCTTGTTGTGGTTGTTAGTGGCAATACCAATAAGGCATGAAGTGATTGTAATAAAATGTGAATAATTCATTATTTATAAACAGCTAGGGAATTAATTTTTTTTATGATTGTTTTAATGTACATAATATAATTGTACTAATATAATAGTCTTAAGTAGTCTTGCATATAATTTATTTGACTTGATGTCTTGCTTATTATCTGTTGAGGACAAGTATAAGTATATATTTGCTTAGTAATGCAAAAATTTCTAAGGAATGTAAGACTTCTTGTGATAAAGAATGAAACTCTTGTAGAGAAGCAAATAATCATTTGGGGTTTGTTAGGGTTTAGTTATCATCGTCATCATTAGTCTTATTATAACTCATTTGAGAAAAACGAATGTCATTATTTGTTCATTCATTTGTACAGTTATAGCATGAGCCATGAGCTATGTTACAAGAGTTTCACATGCTTCATTTACAATTATTTTATTTGTAGCTTTTTTTTTTTCCTATATGTGAACTTTCTTATTTCAAAACTATTATACTAATAAGTTCATAATCCTTTTGTTAAATAGTATTATCATGAATGGGTAATATCGAAAGAAGAAATGATCTAACTTGGAAATATGGCTCGAGTTGAAGTGCCAAGAGAAGGTGCAAATAAGAGATGTTTATATTAAATGTAAATTGTGACGAGCAAATTAATGGTGGTATTAAAAGATTTTAAAATTACTTGACTTGTACCCATGTAAATGTTGAAGCATGTGAAAAAATGCTAGATAAAGTCAAGGAATGTGTTGAATATTCAAAAAACTATGCCACCTCAAAAGAAACAATGCAAAAAAATTGAAAGAGGTGAAAAGGAATAGTTTCTACTTTGATTCTTAATATGATTTTAGCAGTGAAAGTTGTTTGCTTTTAATGAGAGAAAAACTCAAGGACAAATGGATAGATTTTTTTGAGTCTAGACAAAGATAAAAATATCAACTCTAGAAAATTTCTTCCTTTAGCTACTACAAATAAATAAATAAATAAAGTGTTTCGATAATATAAAATGCATTTATGAGATTAAAATTTCATTTAATATGATTAGGAATCATTTATAGATCAATATGATTCACTCTGTTGGGAATTATGAGCAACAGTTGGATTTTCCTAACGTGTATGAGCATCCAAAATTGGATGTTAGATGAGGAGATCAAAGCAACAATTTCTTTTTTATTTTTTTTAGGTGAAAAAGACGGGCCAAAAAATACATTACAATAATGTCAGTAATTAGACAAAGAAGTATTATAAATTTTCTTATTAGCAACCCTTATGGGATAATATTTCTAAAATATGTTGATACACTAACATTTATAAAAGATGCATAATTGTTATTTAAAATGCTTGATGAGGTTGTTAAAAAAGTTGATGATTATTACAAATAATGCAAGTGTCTATAAGGATGCAGGGAGTGTTAATGTTGAAAAAGAAACATCTTTATTATACTTGTTGTGTTGCTCATTGTCTTGATTCTTGATGTGTTTAAAAATGAACTATTTTTTATGCTATATTTTATAATGATATTGCACTTTAAAGGTCTGTTTTCTTGTGTTTTTGGTTGTAGATACATCAAATTGAAGAATTTGGAGTGACTGAAGCAAAATGAACAAAAATGAACCAAAACGGAGCAAACCGAGTCGAACTGGGGCACACCAGAGCCATGGGGACCGAAATCGGACACTTAAGTGTCTGTGCCCAGCGCTTAAGCACCCAAAATGGCTCTTAGGCGCCACCAAACAGAGAGGAGGGCGCTTAAGCACCCAAAATCGTCACTTAAGCACCAAAAACTATTTTCAACATATCTTCTAGAATATACATCGGATTTGAATGATTTTTTAAGCGGTGCTTCATGTGTCTCTTGGAGAATTCGTTAGAAATGATAAAAGAGACTTTCTAGAATAATTTGGGACAGTTATAATGAGTTTTAAAGAGGCACTTGAGGCATCATTTGGAAGATTCAATGAATACGGATATATTTGAAGAGACACTTAAGAAACTCTTGGAAAATTATAAATAAGCCTTTGAAATGTTTTTAAAATGACTCTTGGACTCTTGAACTAATTGGAAGAGGAGAAGAAGGCTTAGAGATGAAGAAGAAGGCTTGGGCTTGAGCCCCAAGGGGGGCACAAGGTGAGAGAAAGAGAGAGAGTGAGAGACTTCTTCTTTTCTTTTTAATTTGTTCATAGAGAGGATTTTAAGGAGATTGTTTTTGCTATACAATGAGAGTTTGATTTCCATCAAAGATAAGTATTTTCATTATATTTTGATTTGAATCTAGTACTTTGTTTGTATGGTTTCAAAGACTTGTTTAATGAAAAGTTCTTTTTGTTTCTCCATGTGTAATAAGTAGTTTTCCTTACTCTTCCCTCTTACAATGAATTAGTATGCATGTGTAAAATATAGAATTAAGTAGAGTGAGATTATATTGTAATGATTTTATTTGTTCTACATTTACATGTAAACTTGATCAACTTGCATGTTAAAATCTGTTGTGAGAACATGTAAGATCCATAATGGTATTGTCTCAATCAACTAATGATAGAATCACATGAGATTATATGGATGAGAGTCTAGTCCATATGGTTTAGTGCAAATACATAGGGAGATATAAATTTATGGGTGTAGAATTAAAGAACTTTAGAGTGACAGGCTAAAGCCCCCTAATTTGGTTCTTAGTTTTAGGTTTTAGTACTAGATGTTAGCCTTCAGGTGAGGGGATGAGGAGACTCTAGAGTGAGAGCTTGTATCTCTTCTGCCTAACAATTCTTTAGGATTCTTAAACTATGAATTAGTCAATGTTCTTTATATCACTTGACCGAGGATAAATAATATAATTGTTCCTGTTTGTCAAAATCTCACTCACTACCTGTTTTACTTTTACACATGTCACTAATTTCATTGCATGAGAAAGAATACTTTTAATATATTAAACTCCACTTTCTAATTTTCACTAAGTATTTTAGTTTAGGAGTAGAAATAGTATTGTAGTGATAATTGTAGGATATAAACAAAACCAAACATTTATCAACCTTCCAAACTAGGGCGTGTTACTCTAGACTAGAAATTCTCTTGAAAGTCGTCGTGATTAATTTCCATCTCAGTGGGATCGATATTCGGGGCTTAATCAGAAAGCTCTATATTACTTGATAACAATATGTATACTTGCATAGAATCCCTACAATTTAAAGATAAAATTAAAACCTTACTTTGCTTGGGATCAAGTTTTTTGTGTCGTTGTCGGGGATTAAAATCTTCAAGTAGTAGTGTCAACTTCATAAATTCTTACATCTAAAAAATATCGGGATCAATGCTTAAAAAATTCGGATAATTGAAACGACCTAAATTTGTTCAGCTCCAAAAAAAAAAGTAAATTTATTTACAAACACTCTTGGTTGATCTTGCAAATATTAAAGAGCTAAGAAAAAAAAAAGAAGAATTCAAGTCTAGAGATGAAGAAATAACCTTCATTGATAATGACAATAATGATATTAATGTTAACAATTAAATGGGCCAAAAAACTATTGAATTTGGAGTACTTTTTATTTCACAATCATTTATAAGAAATAAGTGAGGTTGGCGCTTCAAAAAAATCAAAAGATAATTTAAGTATAGTGGAATACTTAATCATGTTATTAATTTGCAATTTTATTTAAAATTATATTAATTCAATGAAAGATGTGAAAACTGAAGATGATTTTAGAGATGATGATAGCAAAGAATCCAATGATGTTGAAGTTATTACATATGATTATTCTTCCAAAGATGATGAAAATGATGATAAGGTCACTATGATTCATGATCTTTATGGAATATTTAAATTCTAAGTGCTTATTTTAAAGCCTAATGTTTAAATTTTATTTCAAACTTTTATTTTATATTAACATTTAAAACTGAATTTTGTGCTTTAAAAGCTTTATAAAATATTTTTAATTTTATGAGTTTTAATTCTTTTGTTTTGAGGTTTACACCTAGGTTCATCCTCGAGGCTCGCCCCACTAAGGAAAATACCTCAAATCCTAAACTTGCCATTTTAAACATTGGAATCAACAATAAAAAAAGCCATTGACAATTACATTTCTTATTATATTATGCTTTTCAATGTGATAAAAATAAAGAGTTTTTGGACGTAATATAAATTACTTAATACACAAAGAGATGCTTTAGATTTGGATTACTTCATGCCAATAGCTTAAAAGTCAAAACTTATGCATTCCAAGTGGAATATTCTAATAATATCTCAGAAAAAAAAACCCTAGACAATCCTCAAAGCATCAAAAGAAGTTTGAATGCATTAAACTGTCATGAATTTAACAAAAAACACACTCAACATCACAATAATCATTACCACTGACTCCAATGTCTTCTTTAACAAAAACTTATCATCATCGATAATAATGTTTTCTATAAGTTGTATTATACAAAAATAAATGGGCAGACAGAGCACACCTGATTGAGAAGTATCAGTTTCCAAGCTCTCATTATTGACAACTATAACTGGTTGTTTCCTCCTTGATTGGCTCTCATCAAAGGCAACTATAGTTGGTCGCTTCTTCCTTGACGGGCCCTTGGCCTAAGGATATTACCAGAAAAATAAAACAACTTACAACCAACAGACCAGATAACAGATACAAGGATGGATGCAAAGATTTAGAACAGGTTAAGAATGTACAACAGTAACTGGGCATTTCCTCCTTGATTGGCTCTCAGCAAAAGCAACTTTAGCTGGTCTTTTCCTCCTTGATGGACACCTAGCCTAAAAATATTACCAGAAAAATAGAATGAACTTACATCAGACAAACCAGATAACTAATACAAGAATGGATGTGTTGAAATATAAACTTGGTTTTAGTTGTTTAAATAAAGCTTAATTTCTAGAAGCTTATTTAGAATATGTGGTAGGTATGAAATTATTGTGTAGTAGGTGTGGTAGGTGTGGAATTATTGTTTGGTAGGTGTGGAATTATTTGTAACCATTGGATTGTAATTATGGTGGCACAATCCTAGCCATTAATTTAGGAGGTACTACTAGTATAATAGGGGTGGAGTCTTTGAGTTTGTATCAAGCCAAGTAAAGGTGATAAATAAGAGAGAAGCTTCTTCCATAAGTTTTTCTTTTCCTTTGTCATATCCTAAAAGCTTCTCCATTCCAACAAAGTGGTATCAGAGCCTAAAGGTTCCTTTATAGAGCAATGGCAAACGGTGGCATGGTTTCCTTTCCAAGTCCCGATGCTTAAGGAAAGCATCTACGACAACTGGAGTATCAAGATGAAGACACTCCTTGGAGCGCATGACGTTCGGGAGGTTGTGGAGAAAGACTACGATGAGCCAAGTGATGAGTCTGTTCTATCCACAACGCAAAAGGATAGCTTACAAGACTTGCGAAAGAGAGACAAGAAGGCTCTCTTCCTCATCTATCAAGATTTAGATGAAGATGGTTTTGAGAAGATCTCAAGTGCTAATACGACCAAACTAGCATGGAAGAAGCTCAAAATTTCGTATAAGGGAGAAGAGAAGGTTAAAAAGGTACGACTTCAAACTTTAAGAAGCCAATTTGATGTTTTGCATATGAAAGAAGGTGAGTTGGTCTTCAATTACTTTTCTAGAGTCATTACCATTTTCAATCAACTAAAAAGAAATGGTGAGAAGTTAGAAGATGTGGCTATCATGGAAAAGTTTCTCTGATCGTTAGATTCAAAATTTGATAGTATCATAATCATTATCGAAGAGACGAAGGACTTACAAGCCATGATGATAGAGCAACTTCTGGGTTCATTGCAAGCCCATGAATAAAAGAAGAAGATGAATGAAGAGATTGCCGAACAACTTCTCAAGACGAATCTCCAACCAACTCAGAAAGATGAAATCTTCAACAACATTAGAAGCCACAATGGAAGAGGTAGTGGACTAGGACGAGGTCATGCTAGCAAGCAAAGATGGAGTACCAACAATAACTATGAGAAAGGAGAAAGATCTACAAGAGGACGTGGTCAAGGGCGCTCAAACTTGAGGTATGATAAATCTCAATTATAATTGTAACAAGTTTGGGTATTATGCAAAAGAATGTAGAGCACCTAAGTACAAAGTTAATGAAAGATTCTACTACATAAAAGAAAAAAGAGAAGAAGACTGCACTCTGATTCTAGTGACCAAAGAAAAATATGTTGAGATTTTCATACTTCTTTTATACTGTTTTTAATGATATTGTACTTTAAAGAAAGGTATTTTTTTATGTTTTGCTGCAGTAATGATGAATTAGGGTCAATGGAGCAAAAAGATGCAAAAAGGAGTGAATTTGGAGCAAAAATGACCAAAATATGAAGAATTGCATTAGGGCGCCGACGGCGCCATCGAGGCCGCCGACAGCGAGCTTTTCCAGAGGCTACAAGACAAATTTTTTAGAAGGCCGCCGACGGCGCCATCAAGGCCTCTGATGGCGGGATCGACGATTATGTGACATGTATAATGGATAAGGAATTCTTCGAGGTGCATAAGCAACTCTTGGGAAAACTCATCCACATCTTTAAAGAGAACATTTTGGCCGAAAAATAGAGGGGAGAGGAGACTTTTGGAATCTTGGAGGTTAGATAGGTTTCATTTGTGTGTAGAGAGCTTGCTAGAGCGTGTTATTGTGAGGAATTCTTTGGAAATTGTAAGAGTGGAGGGAAAGTGAGAGATTTCTTCCTCCTTGCTACTTCGAAGAGGAATATGTGTGTTGTAAGGAAAGGAAGAGATTCAGAGGAACTTCGAGGAGTTTTCTTGGAGAGAAATATGTGCTGTAAAGAAAGGAGGAGATTCAAAGGAACTTCAAGGAGTTTTCTTGGGGAGAAATTAAAGATAAGTTTATTTATTTTTGTAGTTTGTATGACTTTAATTTTATATATGAATTTTGAGTTTTTTTGTGGTTTCCCCTTGAGATCTGAGTAGTTTTCTCTGTCTTTCTCCTTGTCTTGAGATTTGTGAAATGGTGATTTGAANGGGAAATTTAGAGATAAGTTACTTACTTGTTATAGTTTGTATGACTTTGATTTTATATATGAATTTCAAGTTGTGTTGTGCTTTCCCCATGAGTTCTGAGTAGTTTTTCTATTTTTTCATTGTCTCGAGATTTGTGAAATGGTGATTTGAATTGGTGAAGTCATGAAAATATTTAAGAAATGTGATGATTGTCTTAAGATTTGTGAAATGGTGATTTGAATTGGTTGAGCCATAAAAATGTTAAAGAAGTTGTGATGATTTTTCACTTCGATCTTAATTTACTTTCAATGTGGTCAATTGAATTGTTAAAATATGTTGATTTTTACAACTAAAGTGAATGTTACATCTAAGATTCAGGGAGGTCAAAGATCTTGGAAGTTGGGTGCAAATAAATAGGGAAATATTACTATCCGGCGTAGAATTTGAGATTTTAGAGTGACGGACTAAAATCTCCAATTCGGTCCTATCGTTTGGGTGCTGATGTGTAGATGTTAGCCCTCAGGTGAGGGAAACGTGAAAGCTCCAAAGTGAGAGTCGGTATCCTCCCAGCCTAGTTACAGAATCAGTAACCAAGCATAGGATTAGTCAATGTTCTTTATGTCTGGACCAAAGGGTAAGTCATATCGTTTGGGTGCTGAAGTGTAGATGTTAGCCCTCAGGCGAGGGGAACGTGGGAGCTTCGAAGTGAGAGTCGGTATCCTCCCAGCTTAGCCGCAGAATCAGTAACCAAGCATAGGATTAGTCAATGTTCTTTATACCTGGACCAAAGGGTAAAGAATAGGTATGCTCCTATTTGACACAATATAAATTGAACTAATTTAATTTATCCATTCACTATAATTTCTTGACAAGGAGAAGGATGCTTTCTTATATATTGAATATGTCCATTCACTATAATTTCTTGGCAAGGAGAATGATGTTTTCTTATCTATTGAATATCACAATTAAACGTTATTCTCTATAATTAGTTACTATCCAAATTATCTACTTATTTCAATTGCCTATTAGTGGCAGATAAGCAACTTGAACGTTGTTGTAGTTGAAATATCACTTTTTATTAAATCTTAGTCTGTAGTATTCTATTTCTCCCTATGGGATCAATATCTAGAACTCCATTAGAGCCCTATATTACTTGAGCGATACGTATACTTGCGTTGACAAATTCAACTTTTTATTATATATATACATCTTTATTAAATCAAACACATATATATAAAGTCGCAGTCAAGATTTTAACACCGTTGAATCAAATTAGACACATCTATAAAGTCGCGATCAAGTCTTTGGACGCCATTGCTGGAAATTAAATCTTCTAGTAGCGCCATCAAATTCTAACATATATAAATAAATAAAGTTGTTGTTAAGTTTTTGGCATCATTGCTGGAATTTAAATCTTCTAGTAGTGTCATCAAATTCTTGTAATTGTTGATTTACAAAAAGGTCGGTCAAGTTTTTGGCGTCGTTGCCGGGGAGAATTTTAGGAGTAACAAACATATTAGAATTATTAAAAAGTTTTTACTTAAATTGCAACGTATCTATATATCTATATCTTTATATTTATTATTTTAATTATATTTCTGAGTACTAATTTTAAATTGTATGCGCAAATTTGGACCTGAAAATCTTATATCATACGATTCAGAATTAAAACGAACTGTGAGAAAAATTAAAAAATTAAAAAGAAAACCTAGAAATTGTGATACAATGGAAAACATTATGAATGAACACCAACCTAGACCCTTAAGAGATTATGCAAATCCTACAGCAGATGAAATTCACTCATGAACACCAACCTAGACCCCTACGAGATTATGCAAATCCTACAACAGATGAAATTCACTTAATCTAGACCCTTAAGAGATTATGCAAATCCTACAGCAGATGAAATTCACTTATCTATCCAAAATAGATGTAGCTGCTAATTCATTTGAGCTTAAACCTGCTATTATTCAAATGGTACAGAACAATCAATTTGGAGGTACACCAAATGAAGATCCTAACTAATTCATTTGAGCTTAAACCTACTATTATCCAAATGGTACAAAATAATCAATTCAAAGGTACACCAAATGAAGATCCTAATTTAAATCTTAAACCTGCTATTATCCAAATGGTACAAAACAATCAATTCGGAGGTACACCAAATGAATGCTTAAACCTGCTATTATCCAAATGGTACAAAATAATCAATTCAGAGGTACACCAAATGAAGATTACAGCAGATGAGATTCACTTATCTATCCAAAATCCTGATGTAGCTGCTAATTCATTTGAGCTTGAACTTGCTATTATCTAAATGGTACAAAATAATCAATTCGGAGGTACACCAAATGAAGATCCTAATTTACACATCGCTTATCATGAACACCAACCTAGACCCCTACGAGATTATGCAAATCCTACAACAGATGAAATTCACTTAATCTAGACCCTTAAGAGATTATGCAAATCCTACAGCAGATGAAATTCACTTATCTATCCAAAATAGATGTAGCTGCTAATTCATTTGAGCTTAAACCTGCTATTATTCAAATGGTACAGAACAATCAATTTGGAGGTACACCAAATGAAGATCCTAACTAATTCATTTGAGCTTAAACCTACTATTATCCAAATGGTACAAAATAATCAATTCAAAGGTACACCAAATGAAGATCCTAATTTAAATCTTAAACCTGCTATTATCCAAATGGTACAAAACAATCAATTCGGAGGTACACCAAATGAATGCTTAAACCTGCTATTATCCAAATGGTACAAAATAATCAATTCAGAGGTACACCAAATGAAGATTACAGCAGATGAGATTCACTTATCTATCCAAAATCCTGATGTAGCTGCTAATTCATTTGAGCTTGAACTTGCTATTATCCAAATGGTACAAAACAATCAATTCGGAGGTACACCAAATGAAGATCCGAACCAAGACCCTTAAGAGACTATGCAAATCCTACGGCAGATGAAATTCAGTTATCTATCCAAAATCCTGATGTAGCTGCTAATTCATTTGAGCTTAAAGCAGATGAAATTCACTCATCTATCCAAAATCCTGATGTAGTTGCTAATTCATTTGAGCTTAAACTTGCTATTATCTAAATGGTACAAAATAATCAATTCGGAGGTACACCAAATGAAGATCCTAATTTACACATCGCATTGCACAAAATAATCAATTTGGAGGTACACCAAATGAAGATCCTAACTTACACCTCGCTAGTTTTTTAGAACTATGTGCTGCTTTTAAATATGATATAGTCTCAAATGATGCTATTAGACTTAGACTTTTTCCTTTTTCACTGAGGGATAAAGCAAAGTTGTGGTTAAAATCGTTAGCACCTGGATCTGTTAGAACTTGGGGAGAACTGTCACAGAAATTTCTATCCAAATATTTCCCTCCATCCAAAACTACTAAACTTAGAAATGACATAACATCATTTTGTCAGATTGATGGAGAGTCAATTTATGAAGCTTTTAAACTTAGAAATGACATAACATCATTATGTCAGATTGATGGAGAGTCAATATATGAAGCTTGGGGAACTTAGAAATGACATAACATCATTCTGTCAGATTGATGGAGAGTCAATATATGATGCTTGGGAGAGATTTAAAGATCTTCTTAGGACTAAGAAATGACATAACATCGTTCTGTCAGATTGATGGAGAGTCAATATATGAAGCTTGAGAGAAATGACATAACATAGTTCTGTCAGATTGATGGAGAGTCAATATATGAAGCTTGGGAGAGATTTAAAGATATAACATCATTTTGTCAGATTGATGGAGAGTCAATATATGAAGCTTGAAAGAGATTTAAAGATCTTCTTAGATAGAAATTTCTATCCAAATATTTCCCTCCATCTAAAACTACTAAACTTAGAAATGACATAACATTTGGGGAGAACTTTCACTGAAATTTCTATCCAAATATTTTCCTCCATCCAAAACTGCTAAACTTAGAAATGACATTCTATCAAATTGATGGAGAGTCAATATACGAAGCTTGGGAGAGATTTAAATATCTTCTTAGGAAATGCCCAATTGATGGAGAGTCAATATACGAAGGTTAGGAGAGATTTAAAGATCTTCTTAGGAAATGCCCTCATCATTCGTTACCAGATTGGATGATAAAAGTCAATATATGAAGCTTGTGAGAGATTTAAAGATCTTCTTAGGAAATGCCCTCATCATTCGTTACCAGACTGGTTATTAATTCAAACATTTTATAATTGATTAGTGGGATCTCTTAGATCGATTATAGATGTTGCGGCTGGTGGTTCTTTAATGTCAAAACTTTTTGTGAGGAGCTTATTCTTATTCGTTAATAGAAGAGATGGCTACCAACAATTTTCAATGGCCCTCTGAAAGGGTAAATTATTAATAGAAGAAATGACTACCAACAATTTTCAATGGCCCTCTGAGCGGGTAAATCCTAAAAGGAGTAGCTAGCATCTATGATTTTGATGCAATATCTATGTTAGCTTCACAGATTACTGCAATATCAAAGAAATTAGATCATTATGAGTNCAATTAAGGATAAGAAGTTATCCATGGAAGAACTGATATTAAACATGGGTCAACAATTACAGAATCAAGGAAATCAATTATAGATTCAATGAAATCAATTACAAAATCAAGGAACTGCTATTAAGAATATTGAGAACCAATTAGGGCATATCAAAATCAATTACAAAATCAAGGAACTACTATTAAGAATATTGAAAATCAATTAGGGCATATCGTTACTGCACTTAGTAACCAAACAATAGGAACTTTTCTGAGTACTGTGGAACTAAATCCTAAAGATCAAGGAAAAGAACAAATCAAGGCAATTTAATTACGAAGTGAAAAAGAATTAGAGATAAGAGTACAAAAAGAAATAGAAACTGAAAAAGAAAAAGTGGATACCGAAAAAAAAGGATAATGAATACCCAGATTTAGAGTATCCATTTACACCAATGAAAGTTACCATGGAAAAACTTTCACCGTCGTTTCCTCAAAGACTGAAGCAACATAAATAGAATAAACAATTTTCAAAATTTTTGAAAATTCTTAAGAAGTTAACGGTGAATATTCCCTTCGTAGAAGCTGAAAATTCTTAAGAAGTTAACGGTGAATATTCCCTTCATAGAAGCTTTAGAGCAAATGCCCAATGATGTGAAGTTTATGAAAGATATTCTGAACAAGAAAAGGAAGTTCTCAGATAACGAAACTGTTGCACTTAGCGAAGGGTGTAGTGCAATTATTCAGAAAAAGCTTCCTGAAAAATTAAAAGATCCTGGTAGTTTCACTATACCGTGTGCTATCGGTGAAAAATTCTATGAAAGAGCTTTATGTGATTTGGGAGCCAGCATTAACCTTATGTCTCTATCAATTTTCAAAAGACTTGGATTAGGAGATGTCTCACCTACTTCTGTAACTCTTCAATTAGCAGACCGATCAGTTACATATCCTAAGGGAGTTATAGAAGATGTGTTAGTAAAGTTGACAAATTTATCTTTCTGGTGGATTTTATTGTCTTAGATATGAAGGAAGATAAAGAAATACCTATTATTTTAGGGAGATCATTTTTTAGCTACTAGAAAAGCTATGATAGATGTTCAAAAAGGAGAATTAATTATGAGAGTAAATGATCAAGAAGTGGCTTTTAACATTGCAAAATCTATGAAATACCCTGCTGTTGAAAGAGATATTGAATGTTTTCGCATGAAAATTATTGAACATCTACTGAAGTAGATGTTCAAAAAGGAGAATTAACTATGAGAGTTAATGATCAAGAAGTGACTTTTAACATTTGAAATCTATGAAATACTCTGCTATTGAAAGAGATAATGAATGTTTTCGCATGGAAATTAGTGAACATCTCAAATCTATGAAATACTCTGCTGTTGAAAGAGATAATGAATGTTTTCGCATGAAAATTGTTGAACATCTACTGAATGAACATTTTAAAGAACATTTCGAAGATAAAAAGTATTTTAAAAAACAATTCGAAGAAAATGATGAAATTATTTTGGACAAATTAGAAAATGAAGAATTAGATTATGTTCAGGAAAGATTTGAAATGTTGGATATTACAGAAAATGCTGATAAGAATCTATTCCCATCAATTATTAAACCACTTGAACTTGAGTTGAAAACATTACCTAACTACCTAAAGTATATATTTTTTGGAAACTCATCTACATTACCTATTATTATATCTTCAGAATTAAATGATTTACAAGAACAAAAACTGATAGATACATTGAAAAGATATAAGAGAGCTTTTGGTTGGACCTTAGTAGATACTAAAAGAATCAGTCTTTCAATCTGTATGCACAGAATTATAATAGATGAACACTCTAAACCAAGAGTTGATCCACAAAGGAGGTTAAACCTTATAATGAAAGATGTAGTAAAAAAGGAAATTTTGAAATGGTTAGACACTGGAATTATATATCCTATTTCAGATAGTGCATGGGTAAGTTCAATTCATTGTGTACCAAAGAAGGGAGGAGTGACTGTTGAAATAAAAGAAAATAATGAGTTGATACCTATCAGACAAGTCACTGTGTAGCGTATCTGCATTGATTATAGAAAATTAAACACTGCCACCAGGAAAGATCATTTTCCCCTACCATTCCTAGATCAAATAGTAGATGGACTTGCTGGGCACAAATATTTTTACTTTTTAGATGGATACCGGTTACCATCAAATTCCTATTGCTCCTGAGGATCAAGAAAAGACAATATTTACTAGTCCTTTTGGTTACGATCAAATTCCTATTGCTCCTAAGGATCAAGAAAAGACAACATTTACTAGTCCTTTTGGAAGTTTCTAAGAATGTCTTTTGGACTATGTAATGCACCTACAACATTCCAGAGATGTATGATGTCCATATTTAGTAAGTTAAATGACGATGGGCTGGAAGTATTTATGGATGATTTCTCTGTATTTGGAACATCACTTGACGCATGCTTAATTTATCATGAAAAAGTTTTAGAGTTATGCGAAAGAGCTAATTTAGTTCTAAATTGGGAAAAATGTTAATTTATGGTTGCAGGATGAATTGTGTTAAGGCATAAAATTTCGGAAAATAGTATGGAAACGGACCCTACAAAACCCAAGTTATATATAAACTAACACCTCCTACTAGTGTAAGAGAAGTTAGAACTTTTCTGGGACATGTTGGTTTTTACATGAGCTTTATTAAAGATTTCTCAAAAGTTACTAAACCTCTATGCCAACTTTTAGAAAATGACAAGAAGTTTGAATTTACTGAAAGCTGTTTAAATGCCTTTGAGTTATTGAAGGAAAAATTAATCACAGCGTTTACTGAAAGTTGTTTATATGCCTTTGAGTTATTAAAAGAGAAATTAATCATGGCCCCTATTATAGTTTCACCTAAATGGGAGAAACCATTTGAACTGATGTGTGATGCTAGTGATTATACTATTGGAGTTGTCTTTGGACAAATGTATGAAAAGATTTTTAAGGTAATATACTACGCTAGTAAAACTCTTAATGATGCTCAAATTAACTATATTGTTACTGAAAAAGACTAATAACTATCGTATATACTTTAGATAAATTTTGATCTTATTTAATTGAAGCTAAATGTGTTGTGCACACTGATCACTCAACTATTAAATATCTGATGCAAAAGAAGGATGCCAAACCAAGGTTGATAGATGGATATTATTGAATGCAAGAATTTGATCTTGTAGTTATTGATAGAAAGGGAACCTGATAATCAAATTACTGATCATTTGTCAAGATTAGAAAACCATAATAGAAAGAGAACTGATAATCAAATTGCTGATCATTTGTCAAGATTAGAAAATCAAGAATTATGTTGACAATGAAATTTTAGACAGTTTCCCTGATGAACAACTTTATAATGTTAGTGTGTGAAAAAGACCATGGTATGCTGATATTGTTAGCTATATTGTAAGTGATATTTTGCCACCTATGCTGACATTGCAACAGCAAAGGAAATTCATTCGAAAGCATATTTTTTGAATGAGCTTTATTTATATAAACAATGAAAGGATCTGATTATGAGGAGATGTGTACCTTATGAAGAAACTGAACTGATTATTCAAAAATGTATGGATCTTATTATGAGAAGATGTGTACCTTATGAAGAAACTGAACTAATCATTTAGAAATGTCATTTAGAATTTTTAGGACATTTTGAAACTGATAAAACTGCTTATAAAATTTTACAAGCTGGATTCTATTGGCCTAAAGGACATTTTGGGATTGATAAAGCTGCTTATAAAATTTTACAAGCTGGATTTTATTGGCCTACTAGACATTTTGGGATTGATAAAACTGCTTATAAAATTTTACAAGCTGGATTTTGTTGGCCTACCATCATATTTTGGGATTGATAAAACTGCTTATAAAATTTTACAAGCTAGATTTTATCGGCCTACTATCTTTAGAGATGTCTTTGTGAGCGATAAAACTGCTTATAAAATTTTACAAGCTGGATTTTATTGGCCTACTATATTTAGAGATGTTTATAGATATATAAAAAATTGTGATCGATGTCAACGAGTAGGCAATATATCTAGAAGAAATGAAATGCCTCTAAATTTCATATTGGAAGTTGAGATCTTTGATGTTTGGGGATTAGATTTTATAGGACCATTTATTCCTTCATTTGGTAACTTATATAAATTAATTGCAGTAGACTACGTTTCTAAGTGGATTGAAGCACAAGCTTTACCTCGCTGTGACGCTAAACCCTTCATATGGGAACTTATACATATTAGTTGCGGTAGACTATGTTTCAAAGTGGATTGAAGCACAAGATTTACCTCGTTGTGACGCTAAAAGTGTTCGAGATTTTTAATAAAAAATATTTTCACTAGATACGGAATGCCTAGAATGATTATCACTGACGGAGGTTAATGAAAAATATTTTACTAGATACGGAATGCCTAGGATGATTATTACTGATGGAGGATCCCATTAGATATAGAATGCCCCTCGTTGTGACACTAAAAGTGTTTCAAGGTTTTTAATGAAAAATATTTTCACTAGATACGGAATGCCTAGAATGATTACTGATGGAGGATCCCATTTTAGGAATAAATATATTCAGATATTGACAGAAAAATTTAATATTATTCATATAATCTCAACTGCTTATCACCCTCAAACTAGTGGATTAGCTGAAGTTTCTAATAGAGAGATTAAACAAATAATTGAGAAGACTGTAAACCCTAGTAGAGTAGATTGGTCTACTAGACTGGATACTGCATTATGGACTGGAAAAGACTGTGAACCCTAGTAGAATAGATTGGTCCACTAGATTGGATACAACATTATGGGCTCAGGACTGCTTATAAAACTCCTATTGGAATGACTCCTTACAGACTGATTTTTGGAAAGACTTGTCACTTACCAGTAGAATTGGAGCATAAAGCATATTGGGCAATTAAAGAATTCAATTATAATTTAAAAGATGCCGGTAAGAAGAGATTGTTACAATTAAATAAATTAGAAGAATTAAGAAATAAATCTTATGATAATGATAGAATTTATAAGGAAAAATTAAATTTATGGCATGATCGAAAGATTAACCAAAAGAACTTTGAACCAGGACAAGAAGTTTTGCTTTATAGTTAAAGTTATTCCCTTAGGAAATTAAAGTCTTGTTGGTTAGGACCCTTTACTGTGACTAGAGTTTATACTTACGGAGCTGTTGAAACTGAACTCTTGTAGATTAGGGCCGTTTACTGTGACTCAAGTTTACACTTACGGAATTGTTGAAATTGAAGATCAGAAAACGGGAAATAGATTTAAAGTAAATGGACATAGATTAAAACAATATTTTGAACCCGAGATTGAAGATCAGAAAACTGGAAATAGATTTAAAGTAAATGGACACAGATTAAAACCATATTTTGGCTATTGAAATTGAAGATCAGAAAACGGGAAATAGATTTAAAGTCAATGGACATAGATTAAAACCATATTATGAGGGTAAAAGACCAATTAAAGAGGTTTTAATGATCAGGTCAACCTAAATAATACCTGAATAGGTCGGGCTGACGACGTTAAACCAAACGCTTTATGGGAGGCAACCCATAGGACTTTATGGGAGGCAACCCATAGTTACTTGAACAAGTCGGGCTGACGACGTTCAACCAAGCGCTTTATGGGAGACAACCCATATTTATATTTATCTTTATTGCGATTATGGTAGTTTTTATTTGAATTTATTGCTAGTAGTATTAAGTTCTACTACTCTTATTTTCCCTTCAAATATCTTAAAAATTGGATCCATAAAGAAAAAATTGCGACGCATTCAGACCAGAGCGAAACTGTGAAAGTTTTTCCTTGGGCGCCGACGGCGGGTTTTTCCTGAGAGTCTAGGAAAAAATTAATACAGAAGCGCGCCGACGGCGCCCTCGATGCCGCTGACGGCGAGACCGGTAAGAGGCGGTTTCTTATGTCCAATGAGCGGTTTTTGACGATTTTTGGGTGGGAATAGTCTTTTTAAACTCAAAAATTCGAACTTTAGTTCATATTTTCTCCCCAAAAACGAAGAAAAACTCTGTCAATTTCATTCCTATGGCGTCCAATTCCCCTGATAATCCCAGAATGCGAGTTTTCAATCGGCGAAAGTTCATTAGTGCGGAAGCGGAGCGAATCTTCAACAAGTTGCTGATGAAGAAAAGATTAATCAAGGAACGAGGATTCGTGAATCGCGGATTGAATAATCCCACAACGGATTGTGCGGCGAAGATGAGAAGTATTGTGCTACACTACTGCTGCCGTGGTAGTTCCTGTGGTAAAAAAAATTTATGCAAATTTACATGGAATTAACCAAGGAGTTGTTTATGTGCGAGGGAGATGGATTAGTTTCACTCCTTCAAGAATCAACGAGTTATATATGATAGAGAATGTTCCTGTCTGCCACTATTCCAATTTCGTCCCAACGAGAGACCAGATGAATGAAATTTACCAGTATTTGATAGGCGAACTTGATGATTGGGAAATGCGAGAGAATGGGTATGTTAGTTTTTGTTCAACACTTTTGAATCTCGTCTCTAAACACTGACACTTCTTCATTTCTGCGAAACTGTTACCGACAATGAATGCTGGTAAAGTTTCTAAAGAAAATGTCATTATGAATTACTGCATCCAAAGGGGACTGTCGATTGATTTTGGATCTATAATTGTGAAGACAGTCTTAGGCCTGATCGTTCACGGATCAACTTTAGGCTTGGACACCCTTCAACAATTTTCTCACTTTGCAGTCAGTCCCAAGTATCCTATGAAAACGGGAAAAGGTACTGTTACCTTGGAAACCTTTGGATCCAACTGAAAGATTCCCATCATTTGAAGATGAAAATGACATGGCTATGATAGTTCTGACTCAGTACAACCCTTAGTCCCTAATAAGTCTTTGGTGATCCTGCGCCGAATCAAGAAATTGGAAACAGTACAACCCTTAGTCCCTGATAAGTCTTTGGTGATCCTATGTCGAATCAAGAAATTGGAAAAGGAGATACAAAATGTGATGAATGCAATTAATAATCTCTGATTTCTTCGATCATTTAGACTATAGGATTAAAAAACATTTCGATCATTCGGGACGTTTAGAAGATGGCTTGATACAACTGATGAAGAGGAGGAAATTAATTGAGGAAGATTCAACTGTAGAATTTCCTTTCCGACCTTTCTACAACCTCTTTGTCCATGTGCAATCAATGAGTGATCTCAGAGGAGAACGAGCACAGAATCTGACGAGTATTAGATCTCATATGTTGCATTTATGTTTGTGTTTGGATTTGAACTTTATATTTGCTTTGCTTTAGAATTATGCTTAAAGGTCTCTGTATAATTGAGACTAAGCATAGGATGTTTTGTTTTCAGCGTTTTGAGTGTTGTGGCTTGAATTGCGACGCTGAATTAATATATTGAGGTTGAGAAAAATACCTAATTTAGGTGTGTTATGTAACGTTTATTGTATCTCTTGGAATTTATGTATAAATGTAATGTTTTGTTTTGTGAAAGTTTGTATGTGTTAAGTACATCATTTAACTATTTAAAATTATGTTTATAAAGATTGAACGGATATCGTTTAGGCTTAGAATTGATCAAAATCGCAAAAATATGGAATTTGGACATAATTAATAGAGCACGCCGACGGCGCCCTCGACGCCGCCGACAGCGGGAATTTCCCGACATTTGTGTTAAAAATACAATAGAGC
Organism: Phalaenopsis hybrid cultivar; assembly: GCA_002079205.1. Taxonomy (NCBI): domain Eukaryota; kingdom Viridiplantae; phylum Streptophyta; class Magnoliopsida; order Asparagales; family Orchidaceae; genus Phalaenopsis; species Phalaenopsis hybrid cultivar. The sequence continues at coordinate 82,560 of JXCR01147172.1, forward strand.
GCGTCGAAGGCGCCATCGACGAGATCGCAAAAATACCTCTTTAACCGCAATTTTGACCGGTCAACCGCCACTATTCATCATCCCCTTCCTCCTAAAAACGCCATTTTCGAATTAGGGCTTGATAGATCTTGGATTGGGAGATGTTTTCAAGGCTGTTTGATATCAGATTTGATCTTCTTCAGGTAAGAGCTTCACTCCAAGCTAAATATATTTGATTTTCACCATGTATTTCTTCCACATTGAGGAAACCCAAAAATTTGAAAATGTGAAGAAAATCTTGGAAGGAAATTCATGCATATTAATGTTGAACTCTTTGAATTATCATTGGAAGCCATTATTTACATATTATAAGTATTTTTTGAAAATTTTCTTTGATTGATTAGATTAAAAATGGCTCCAGGTCAGAAGAGAAGAGTTGAGTTCGACAATTCACGCTTCGTCAATGTGATGGCTCAAATTCGATTCACTTCGATACTTCAAGGAAAAAATGTATTCAAGATCGAGTTTTTGAGAATCCGGGAGGAGAAATTGAACAGGTTAATTGCCGAATGGAGGTGGGAAAACTTTTGTTACACCACCAATAAAGCTGATGCAAATGTGGTGAAAGAGTTCTACGCCAATGTGATTTATGCTGAAGATGAAATCGTGCAAGTGCGTAGACTTCCTGTGGAATTTACCGCCGCCCGCATTAACACTTTTTATGAAGTCCCAGATTCTTACATCTGCCACTATGAATCGTTTAGTACGATGGAAGAACCCCTCAATGATGTGATTAACTTTCTCACTGATGAGAAAGGAACTTGGAAGATAAAGCAGCGAAAACGGGTAAACTTTTCTGCAACCATGTTAAATGTCACCTCTAAGGCGTGTTACTATTTCATTTCCTCTACTCTGTTACCGACTTACCACCATAGTGAGGTAACTAGAGATAGAGCTATTCTGAATTTTTGTATTCAGAATAACAAAATTATAAATGTGGGTAAGATTGTTTTCAAGAATATATTGACTACGGCAAGAAGTGAGACTAGAGGAGGTCTAGGACATCCTGGACTTATTTATGCACTTTGCCAACTTTCTGGAGTGGAAGCTGGAGAGGAAGAGTGGGTTCACCCTATGAAACCCATTAGTAAATCAAATTTGAAAACTTATGTATCCCATGAGAAATGGAGAACTGGAAGTAGGAGTCAGGAACCTTCTACTAGTAGAGACGTTCCCTCTACAAGTTATGACCCTCCTCCTCCTTCTAGCTCCCCTACCTTAGCATATTTGATGAATGAGTTGACCTTGCAGTGGAAGAGCATAGATTTGATAAATGAGAGGATTGGAGGTTTAGAACGCCGACATGATTATGATAGTGAGTATCTACAGAGGCATTCTGATTTTGAAATAGCCTATTATGATGCTCAGGCCCGACACTACAGAGGAGAGGTGATTTACATTTCCTGAATGCCCCCGATATACTCAGTATCAACTTGATCCACCTGCTGATCAAGGCGACGATGAAATAGTTTGGGATTTTGATATTAGAATGAGATTGATGTACTTATGTTTGTATTTTTTTTGTTTATTTTTATGTTATGTAATCTTTTTATGAGAAAAAGGAATGAGTATGTAATTGGACTTTCATTTAGTGTACTTCGTGGATTGTAATGTGATGTAATGTTTATTTTCATTTTAGTATTTTTGTCTTTTATTTAGTATTGTGGTTGTGTTAGGAAATGTTGTGTTTGTTTTAGTTTTATACTTGTTTCAAAATTTCATTTCCTAGAAATTCCTCTAATGATTTATATGTGTAGAAAACTCCTAATATTTCAGACCAGGTGAAGTAAAAATTTGAGAAGGCCTATAGAAATTTCATAATGATAAAGATGTCTACAATACTGAGGTATGATTTATATTTATAGTATTTTTTTCCACCTTTATTTCATATTTAAAAAAATTTAAGTCGGGGGAGGAAAGAAAAATATTAACTATTAGATGTCCTCTATTTCAATATTTTCAAAAATTATTTATATGATCTATATAGTGAATTTAATTCTGTAACTATATTTTTGTAACTATTTAAATATTATGGTAGATTTAAAGAAAGTAAATTTAATTCAGGTAACTATATTTTTGTAACTATTTAAATACTATGGTAGATTTAAAGAAATATTTTTGTTAAGTTTGGGAGAGGGAAGAAAAAGATTGACTATTAGATGTCCTCTATTTCAATATTTTCAAAAATTATTTATATGATTTCATGTAGTGAACAATTCAGATAACTATATTTTTGTAACTATTTAAGTATTATGGTAGATTTAAAGAAATATTTTTGTAATGAAAATTAATTTTGTAACTTAAGATATTTAGTATAAGAGAATAAGATTATAGTTAACTATTTAAAGTAAAGGAAACTATATTTTGAAGTANATATTTTAAAGTATTAAGAATCTAAAATTTCAATTGAGAAGAAAAGATTGGGGCTCAATGATGTAAAATCTACAAAATATTTATAAGGTAAGAAATGCTTTGAGTTTCAAATTTAGGGAAAGAAAACTGAAGTTCAAAATCATTAAAAGCTATTCAGATATAGTAATCCTCACTTGAAAAAGAAAAAAGAAAGGATTGAAAACAAACCTTGAAAAGAAAAGAAATATATATAGGATTGATAGAAAACCAAATGAAAAAAAGAAAAGAAAAGAAAGAAAAAAAATATATAAAAGTGAGGAGAAGCTTGAGGATATGCCTAATCAAAAATTGGTTTCACTGGACCTACCTAAAGGGAAAACTTAAATACATTTATGAACTTATATTTATGGAATAGATCTTTTACTAATAGAGTTCTCATGAAGTTCTTATCTTTTGGATATTCTAAGTCACTTAATATTGCAATCTATAATCATTCTTGAAATAAATAGAAAACTAGAACTCTTAAAACTTGATGACTAGATAATCTGATGGATACAGAGTTAATTCAATTACTTTGAAATTTTCCTGAAAATCTCACTATGATATTTATCTAAATCAAATATAGTGCTTCTGAATTAAAATATTACTGCAGTAGATCATAACTTTTATATAGTACTAAAATTACTTGAGGATAAGTAATAGTTAAGTTTGGGGGATTTTGACCAAAGGAAAATATGTTGAGATTTTCATACCTCTTTTATACTGTTTTTAATGATATTGCACTTTAAAGAAAGGTATTTTTGATGTTTTGTTGCAGGAATGATGAATTAGGGTCAATGGAGCAAAAAAATGCAAAAAAAAAGCAAATTTGGAGCAAAAAGGACCAAAATGTGGAGAATTGCACTACGGCGCCGACAGCGTCATTAAGGTCGCCGACAGCGAGCTTTTTCCGAGGCTACAAGAAAAATTCTCTAGAAGGCCGCCGACGACGCCATCGAGGCCACCGACGACGGGATTGACGGTCATGTGACATGTACAATGGATAAGGCCGGATTTTGGAGGGGTGCGTAAGCAACTCTTGGGAAAACTCATCTACATCTTTAAAGAGAACATTTTGGCCGAAAATGAAGAGGGGGGAAGAGACTTTTGGAGTCCTGGAGGTTAGATATGTTCCATTTGTGTGTAGAGAACTTGCTAGAGCGTGTAATTGTGAGGAGTTCTTCGAGAAATTGTAAGAGTTGAGGGAAAGTGAGAGACTTCTTCCTCCTTGCTACTTCGAAGAGGAATTTTGTGTGCTGTAAAGAAATGAAGAGAATTAGAGGAACTTCGAGGAGTGTTTTTGGGGAGAAATTTAGAGATAAATTATTTACTTGTTATAGTTTGTATGGCTTTGATTTTATATATGAATTCCAAGTTGTGTTGTGCTTTCCCCATGAGTTCTGAGTAGTTTTC